>WHVA01000043.1:0-371534 GCA_015179125.1 Gautieria morchelliformis
AAAGACACTCATAAGATAGCTAAATATATCGTCACGTTTCAGCAGCTCGCTCCTCGAGTCCAATGGGGAGAAGCCGCACTCCGACGCCAGTTTTACATGGGCTTGCCATCCCGCATCAAGGATGAAATTGCCCGCGTCGGAAAACCCGCCACCCTTACCGACCTCCGCAACCTCGCCCAATCCATCGATTCGCGCTACTGGGAAAGACACTCCGAGATTCTCGGAAACTTCCGCCCGAGCAAGAACGACAAGTCTTCCGACAAGAAGTCTGATAAAGACAAGAAGAAGACCAATTCCGGAAACAAACTCCGGAAACAACAACAACAACAGTTCCGGATCCAACTCCGGCAACCGGAACAACAACAACACCCCTCGGAACAACCAGGCCTCTGGTTCTAACACCAACGCCCGGAAGAGCACCCCGGATCTTTCCGACAAACTTGGGAAGGACGGAAAACTAACCCCTGTAGAACGCCAGCGTCGCATGGACAACAACCTTTGCCTCTTCTGCGGCAAAGGAGGTCACGTCGCTCGCGACTGCACTCGCGCTTCCGCCTCCGCTGCTAAGGCCAAGGCCGCGCAGCAAAGACGGAAGAGAAATCCGAAGCGGTTCCCGCTGCGGATTCAAAAAAATAGTCAGCAGTCCTCCGGCCTCCGCACGAGCTGAGGGCTGTGTTGACCCCATTCGTGCGACAAACGAGGTTAAACTCAACGCATCCGCTCTTTCGTCCTCCGACTCTCTCTCTGTTCCGCTCACTTCCGACACCATTTCCGCACCCCCGTTTACAGCATTGGTCGACTCCGGTTCGACTCATTGTTTCCTCGATTCCGACTTTGTTTTGAAACATAAACTTCCGACCCGCAACATTCCGACTATTCCGCTCCGCCTTTTCGACGGGTCTTCCAACACGGGAATTTCCCAAGTTGTGGATCTGTCTATCCGTTTCGCTACTGGGGACAACCATGAAGTTACGTTTTACGTTACTCCGCTAGATGCTAGCTGTTCCGTTGTACTAGGACATCAATTTGGCTCACCTGATCATAATCCGTCGATTAACTGGCATTGGGTCAAATACAGTTCCGTATCCCGGATCAACTTCCGTCTATTCCAACGTCGTCCGCAAAGATGGCTCAAGCCTCTTCTGCAACTCCGCTTGTGATTCAGTTCCGCACTCCGGTCCCGCTTTAGCACCTCCAGTCCCTCAAAGCTCCTCAAATTGCGCTCGTTTCTGCCACCGCTTTCCGCGTATTGCAACGGCAAGAAGATACGACCGTTTTCCAGCTTCACCTTTCCGACTCGGCTTCAGTCAAGGCTCATTCCACCTCGACTTCCGCTCCGGTCGACATGAGCTCAGTTCCGGAAGAATATCGTGACTTCCCTGACGTGTTCAATAAGGCCAAAGCCGATAGACCTGCTGAACATCGACCTTACGATTTGAAAATAGATTTGGAAGAAGGAGCATCTCCACCCCTTGGACCGATCTACTCTCTTTCGCAAAGTGAACTCCAAACTCTCCGCGAGTTTGTCGATGAACACCTCAACATGGGCTTCATCCGCCCCTTCGCTGTCTCCGCACGGCGCTCCGGTCCTTTTCATCAAGAGGAAGAATGGATCTCTCCGCCTCTGCATCGATTTCCATGGACTCAACGCCCTCCCTAAGAAGGACAAATATCCGCTTCCGCATATTTCCGACCTACTCGACACTCCCCGCAGGGTGAAGATCTACACCAAAATTGACCTCCAGCATGCTTATCACCTTGTCCACATCTGGGAAGGTGACGAGTGGAAAACCACTTTTCGCACCCGCTACGGTGCTTTTGAGTGGGTTGTCATGCCTTTCGGTCTAACCAATGCTTCCGCCGCTTTTCAGCGATCATGAACGACATATTTTCCGACCTTCTCGATGTATGCGTCCTAGTCTACATTGACGACATCCTCATCTATTCCGACACACCGGAAAAACATCGGGAACATGTCCGCGAAGTACTCCGCCGCCTACGCAAACACCACCTCTACGCAAAAGCAGAGAAATGCGAATGGCATCGCGACACGGTCGAATACCTCGGCTACATCCTCTCTCCAACAGGTCTTACCATGGCAGAGGACAAAGTCAAGGCAATTCAAGAATGGCCGGAACCCCGACGTGTTAAGGATGTACAGTCTTTCCTTGGCTTCGCCAACTTTTACCGGCGTTTCATTTACAATTTTTCCGACATTACTGTTCCGCTCACGCATCTCACCAGGAAGGGTGCCCCATGGAATTTCACTCCGGAATGCCGTTCCACATTTGAAGCCCTCAAATCGGCCTTTACTACGGCTCCTATACTCGGTTTCTGGATTCCAGATGCCCAACTTGTACTCGAAACCGACGCTTCCGACTATGCGCTAGCCGCCATTCTTTCCATCATTTCCCCCGACAATGGAGAAATTCATCCAATCGCTTTTCCTTCCCGCACCTTTTCCACCCCGGAACTCAACTACGACGTCCACGATAAGGAACTACTTGCGATTTTCGAAGCCTTCAAATTTTGGCGACACTACCTTGAAGGTCCAACTTATCCGATTGACGTTGTAATGGATCATAAGAACCTTGAGTATTTCACGACTACTAAGATTTGACTCGCCGCCAAGTCCGCTGGTCTGAATATCTCTCACAGTTCAACATGGTGATCCGCTTCCACCCCGGAAAGCTCGGAGCAAAACCCGACGCACTCACTAGACATTGGGACGTCTACCCAAAAGAGGGAAGTAGCGACTATGCCAGCGTTAATCCGCACAACTTCCGCCCAGTATTCTCCACTGAGCAACTGGCATTGTCCTTGCGTGCCACAGCATTGCAGTTTCCGCTACTCCGCACCTCAATCATTATGGACATCGAGTCTCTCCATTCTGACATCCGTTCCGCACTTCGTTCTGACCCCATCTCCGCAGCCCACCTCAGTGACCCCACCAGTCCTGGATGGTCCCTTGATTCTGACGGATTTCTCCGGTACAAGTCCCGGATTTACGTCCTGGATGCCAACGATCTACGACTTCGCGTACTCCAGCAAAGCCACGATCATCCGCTCTCAGGACACCAAGGCCAGAACAAAACCCTCGACATAATCCGATGTACCTATACTTGGCCTCTCCTCCACACGATGGTCCAAGACTATTGCAAGTCATGCACCACCTGTATGCGAGCCAAGCCTCAACGTCACAAACCCTATGGCCTCCTGAAGCAACTTCCGATCCCGGAACAACCGTGGAATTCGATATCCATGGATTTCATTGAGAAACTTCCTAAGTCATCTGGCTATGATACCATTCTAGTTATCGTTGACCGCCTCACAAAGCAGTCCATCTTTATTCCGACCTACGACACCATCACTTCCGCCCAGCTCGCACAGCTCTTCGTGCTCCACGTCTTTTCCAAACACGGAATCCCTTCCCATGTGACTTCCGACCGTGGATCAGAATTCGTGTCCTCCTTTTTCCGCACACTCGGCAAGGCTCTCGACATGAAGCTCCACTTCACTTCCGGTTATCATCCCGAAGGAGACGGACAAATGGAACGTACTAATCAGACCCTTGAGCAGTATCTCCGTGTCTATTGCAATTACCAACACAGCAACTGGTCCGACCTCCTTCCCCTTGCGGAATTTGCTTACAACAATGCGCCTTCCACCACCACCGGAATTTCACCCTTTACGCCAACAAGGGCTACCACCCGAATCTCGCCATCCACCCTGAACACGACCTCGCCTCTGCAAGAGCCCGAGATTTCGTTGTGGAACTCGATGACCTTCACCAACACCTCCGAGAGAACATCTCCGCTGCCCAAAAGAGATACCAAACCTCCGCCGATCGGAAATGACTTCCGCAACCGGCATTCGAGATAGGCGACAAAGTCTTTGTCAAAGCTGAAAACTTCTGCACCACTTGCCCCTCGAAGAAACTCTCTGAAAAATACCTTGGACCTTACGAGATCATCGCTAAGGCCGGCAGTCGTTCTTTCACCCTCAGACTTCCTGACAATATGCGTGCAGTACACCCGGTATTCCATGTCTCCATGCTTGAGCCAGCAGTTCCGAATACAATTCCGAATCGAGAACAACCTCCGCCTCTGCCAGTGATCATCGACGGAGAACCGGAATATGAGATCTCGGAAATTCTCAACTCCAAGCTAGACAGACGATACCGCTGCCAACTCCAGTACCTAGTCAAGTGGGCAGGCTATGAAAACACCGACGAAGAGACTTCCTGGATTTCCGCCACGGAACTAGACCATGCCTCTGACCTCGTCTCTGATTTTCACAAGTCATATCCCGATAAGCCTGGCCCCATTTCCGCGCCCTAGTCATTTCCGATTCCACTTCCGATGCCCTCATTTATTCTTACAGATCTCAAGTTACATGTCAAAATCCGATTAATATCCGTTACGCTATTTTCCGACACTTCAAGAAATTATTTACAAGTCTCTTAGACCCCTACTCCTCCCTCATTGTCTCCGCCTCAACCTCTTCTTCTGCTTCCGGCTCTTTTTCCGCCTCTCCTACCTCGACACTCACCAACTCCATTTCCACCCTTTCCCTCATTTCCGCCCTCCCGCTCGGACACGCTTCCGCCCCAATTCCCTGCTCCTGCAGCCGCGTGTCCATTCGGTCCCGGACCAAATCATTCCGCCACCGCATTTCCTGCGTCAACCATTCCAGGACTGTGGACATAACAGTCATCTGGTTCTGAATTGACAGAACCTGATGCTGCTGAACCTCTGCCATTTCGATCATGATGTCCCGGATTTTGCGCTGCTGTTTCCGCATGGCCCTTAGCGACCCGGCAATGTCAAGGAGGGGATAAGACATTGAAAACCGGTTCAACACCGCCTGTCCCGATTTTCCGGTCACCGGAAACGATTCCTCGAACCTCCCTCCGCTCGGTCCCGGTTCCGACTTCGGAATCGACTCCTCAACCTTCTGTTTTTTTCGCTCCACCCTTGAGGCACACCCGTCCACGACACAGCATTTTTTCTTGTCACGGCACTGATCGCACGAAGTTTCCCGTGGATTACTCGACCACGTGCAATCCAGCCCCCTAGACTCGCATGGATCGCAAGGAGCCTTCTCCTCTTCATCGCCGTCCCGCGTTTTCCACTTCTTAGTCGCGGGATTTTCCGGTCCTAGCTCACGCAGCTCCAGCATCCGATTTAACATGCTCTTTTGAGCCTTCTGGAATTTGTCCGCCCGCCGTTTCCGTTCCACCACAAGGTTCACCAAAGGAGCGGTTTCCTTTTGTTTCTCTTTTCCTTCGGGAGACGGTGTACTTTCCGCCGAACCTTCCGAGTCTGACTCAGACTCATCCTGAACAATTTTCTAGAAGGATTTTTCAGTTAATACAAGGACCTTTCCGCCGGACATTCACGACTCACCTGTAGGGATGCACACCGTGCCGTACATCCACGGCTGTACGGTGCTGTATTACGGCCACGGCACCCGTACCGTCAAGGCTCGGTGTGCTGTGCCGACGGTACGGTATACGGTACGGTTTGATACCGTATATACCATACAAATACGGCCGTGTACGGTATGTACAGTATGTATACGGCATGCATCGGTAAATGCCGAAAACGTGTTAGCCGAGCCAAAAACACAGCGCCTGACGGGCGCTACTGCTGGCACGTACACATCGGGCATGCCTAATTAGTCTGCATAGGCTGATATAAAGCGCAGCTACCTGTGTAGGCCGCATAGGCGAGCATACTAATATAATGAAACATCATAGTCTACGCAGATCGGTCACTAACCGATCTTCCAATAGCCCCACCATATAATATTGCCGCCAACCGTAATACGGCCGGTACGGTGCCGTACCGTACTGTCAGAGGGGAGAGGTCTTGATCATACGGACGGCATACGGTCTGCCGTATCCGTCAACCCACTGTACATTATACGGCCGTGGCCGTAATACGGACGGTGTGCATCCCTACTCACCTGTTCCTTTTCCGCCTTCTCTGCAGCAGCCTTCTCCGCAGCAGCCTTGTCCTCAGCAGCTCTCTTCGCCGCATTCCGTTTCCGTTTCTCTTCACGGACGCGCTCCCCCTCCTCGCGGCGCTCGCGGTCCTTCCTCTCCTGTTCTTTCCGCTCTTTCTCCCGACGTTCCTTCTCTTTCCACGCAGCTTCCTCGGCCTCACGTTTTTCGGCCAGTTCCTTTTGCGCGAGCATGTCAGCGAAATGCTGTTTCATCTCGGCACTCGTCATCTTGGAGAAATCGATTGGAGCACTCATGTTGGATTGGGAAGAAGACGCGTTTGTTCCTCAGCCTATTTTTTAAACTCCGATGTGTTTGTTCACAGGTCACGTGATCCGACCTGTGGTCTCGCGGGGCTCGACCTTAGAAGGGAGATACTGTTACGACCGTTCATTTCCGACTTCCGACCTTCAGTTCCGCAACACTTTCCGCCCCTCTGATATTTCCGACATTCCGCCCATTGTTCTATTCCCTTGTTCTTTCGACTCTATTACTCGGACTCTCCGGACCCGCTTCATCGTTCATCAAGATCATATATCCGGCCCTCCTTGTGTTTCGTTGTCAGACATGTTTTCCCGACCCTTTGTCCTTTGCCATTGTTTTACCTTACCCTGAACCCCCCTTGTAGTCCCATTGTTCCCAATTAGTTAGTTCCCACACATTGTCTACTCGACTTCCGCTTCCCCCGGAATTTGCTTAGTACCATATCATTACCTGTTGTCTCAGCTCTTTGTATAAAAGCCTGTCATGTATGTCTCTTATTCTGCAATCAATTAATCACCTTCGATACTTGATTTCCTTCGCTCCATCTCCTGTTCTTAGCACAGCGAGTCTAGCAAGACCTCAGTCTCTCTGCCTTCCGTCTTCCGCCTCAATTCCGCCTCACGTTCTGACCAACCTTCAGTTCAGTACATTCCGACTTCCGACCCATTTCCAAAATCCCTAGGACGATAGTTCATTGGGGGCGCAACCTACAAGTTGAAGCCGCTGTCCTTTCCAGTTCCAACTTAGTGGAAATCTTGATACGTAACATCATAGTCTGGTACTCTTCACCAGCTATGTCGTTGATTCGCACAGGGACCTCTTGGTCCATTGCCCTTGGATGTCTCAGATTCATCGACACCCGCTATTAAACCTTAGGCAAACCAATTCTGACATAGATGCAAGTTTGTGAGAAGTACATGGTGCCCAAGGCTATTGAGTCAGCTTTCTGTAGGTGCTGGATTTGGCCATTTGACCCTGATATATTCTCTGCTGCTGACTTTGTCCCAGTCAATTCTCATCCATTTGCCATCCTGATCACCACTCCACCCTGAATGCTATGCATCCTCCCTCTTTTGGCCAATGACTACAGCTCAGTCAACCTGCAGAACTTCTGACCGATTTTCAGTAATCAACAACTGTCAGAATCCCTCCCAGCAACTTGCTTGCTTGCACCCGTTCTCTGGTCAAGCACTGTGATGGACGCTGAGAAGCTTCATGCCAACATATTAGCTACCCTGGCATTCGATCCCATAGCCACTAAGCATCTCAGTGATAGTTCTGACCTGAGATGCACGCAAACTGAGAACGGCTTTCTCCGCCTCAATGACCGCATATATGTTCTCGATGCCAACGATCTCTGGCTCCGAGTACTTCGATACAAACACAACCACATACTCTCAGGGCATTTCAGTCAAAACAAGACCTTAGAACCCATTAGATGGGAATACACATGGCCCACACTTCGGTCTTTCCTCATCAACTTTTGCAAGTCCTGCACTACTTGCTTGCATTTGAAAGTCACAGCGTCATTGGCCTTATGGCTCCCTGCAGCAGCTTCCAATACCCGAGCAACCTTGGAATTCCATCTCCATGGATTTCATTGAGCAGTTGCCCACGTCTTCGGGATTCACTGCAATCCTTGTAGTTGTTTGCCGCTTAACCAAACAGAGCATATTCATCCCGACCTACAACATGGTCACATCCGCAGACCTCACCTGCCTGTTCATCTTGCATGTTTTCTTGAAGCACGGTGTCCCTAGCCATGTGACATCCAACTGAGGTTCAGAATTCGTCTCGCACTTTTTCCATTCCCTTGGTAAGGCTCTCGACATGAAACTGCATCCCACCCTGGGATATCACCCCGAAGGCAATGGTCAAACCGAATGTGTCAACCAAACTCTGGAACGGTATCTTCATGTGTATTGCAATTATCAACAGGACAATTGGTCTGAGTTGCTACCACTCGCCAAGTTTGCGTACAACAATGCTCCCAGTGCAACTACCGGCATATCACCTTTCTTTGCCAACAAGGGATACAACCCAAACCTCATGGTTCACCCCAAACTGGACCTCACATCCTCCCGAGCCCAAGACTTCGCAGTTGACCTTGACCAGCTTCACGCTGCCTTGAAAGAGCAAATCAAATCCACTCAATCTTGGTATCAGGTCTCAGCCGATGCACGTCGTGCTCCCACTCCTGAGTTCCCGATAGGAGCCTCAGCATTTGTAAAAGTGCAGTTCTTCCGGACAACACGGCCCTCAAAGAAGCTGGCTGAGAAGTACCTGGGTCCCTTTGAGGTTATTGGCCAGGCCAGATCCCGAGCTTACATTCTACACCTGCTGGATAGCCTTTGGGCAGTCCACCTGGTCTTCCATGTCTCTATGCTCGAACCCGCAATCCTGAACACCATTCTGAATCGGGTTCAGTCTCCGCCACTTCCAGTTGACATCGACTGTCAGGGGACACCCTGTTTTCCATTTCCAGTTCCGACACCACACCCAGTTCTGGCTCCATTTCCGACTCCACTTCTGGTTCCGATTCCATCTCCGCTTTCGGAAATGATTCCGCTTCTGGGAGAACTTCCACCAGTTCTGTTCACTTTGCCAATTCCACTCCAATTTCCGACTTCCACTCCCAGAACAGTGTCGGAAGTCAAGCGACTCGCGTAGTGGGTGGTGTCAAGGGTCGATCAGGGGAGTCAGGGGGATGCAGGGTTGATGGTGGGTGCCAAGTGTCGTCCCTGGCTGTGCAGCATAGTATAATGTGGGCTCGCTGACATTGGGGGTCCTTAGACTTTTCTCTTTGGATTTCCCCTTGTCAGGTGAGAATCCCCTCTCTTGTATACTCTGTTGATTTATACATACTTTGGATTTCCCCTTGTCAGTTGGGTGGTAGTGTGATCTCCACAGCCAGCTAGGGTTGCCGTTACAGCAGAAAAGTCGCTCCCCTAGAGGACCGGCGGTCATACTGCGTGTTGCATTCGCCATAGGTGCGTTTGGAATCGGAGACAGTGACTTGGAGATCGCAACCTCTTCCGCGCACACGGCATACGACAGCCCCTCTTCTCACGTCGAGCTCCCAACCCCAGAAATCCCGTCCCATATTTCTCCTTCTGACATGGATCCGGACGATCGTCTTCGGAATATGGAGGAGGAATTGACGTGGAACCGGATGAAGACCGACGCGATTGAAACAGCCTTACAAATGATTTTGGCTAAGTTAGATATTCCACAAAGTGGTGGAAATGCAATGCTGGATGAGCCGGATTTCGGAAAAGCGGAAGTAGCGGAAGAGAGGATGTCCGCGAAGTTGGCAAAGGTCAAACCCGCAACTCCGGCAGACTTTGACAGAGATTGGGAGAAGGGACGCGCATTTTTCAACACATGCAGCATCTACTTCGCAATTGTCAGAGACCTCTTTCTGAAGGACCAGGCTCGGATTCACTGGGCACTGTCCTTTTTCAAGTTGGACCGCGCAGCCCGTTTTGCAAACAAGGTGATCTGACATGAAGCAAAGGGAAAGGGGAACTACTTCCGGGACTGGGACGCCTTCGAGAAAACATTTTCCGACCAGTTCTTCCCAAAAAATGAGCAGCTCACAGCCCTTATGAAGCTCAAGGGGACCAGCTGGTACCAGGCCAAGGATCCAGTCGATGACTACATCGATCGCTTCCAGGAGCTCATTGACCTTGTGGAGTATGACGATGACAAGACGATCGTCATCAAATTCCGACGAGGACTTGATCCAACACTCCAGAACCAAGTCGTGCTGCTTGGGGATGGAGCTCCGGATGTCAATGACCCAGAAGGGTGGTACCAAACTGCGCAGAGGGTGTCCCAAAACAGGGAGGCAAATGAGGCCTTCATGGAGACAAACTGGAACATGACACGCAGTTCCGCTCGTCCTACTCCACCTGTGCCAAAACCCAGAAGTGCATTCATTCCCACACGGAAAATAGTTCCGATGGTTGCTCCGCCTGCTCCTATTAGGAACCCTAGTCCCCCTCCCTGGAAGAGTGGCCCTGCCCCGATGGATGTTGACCGCATGTGCGGAAAAGGCAACGGAACCATCACCTGCTTCCGATGCCGACAACCAGGCCACTATGCCCGTGAGTGCCCCCAAGCCTTTGACATCTGGCTTATGACCACAGAGGAGAAACTTGAGCTCCTTCCAGAGTTCCTTGCACTCGTAGACATAAGCAGAGTGCACACTGCGGAAGAAATCTCCGAAAATGTGGAACATGGCGTGTCAGGAGTGGAAGATGCGTCGGATTTTGTGATGCGCAGCGGGTGAGATGTGTGCCCCTGCTGCCTGTACATAACCGGTTTTCCTGTCTTGAAGTAGAGAATGAAAAGCCCCCACTCCCCTCACTTCGTACAGACCCACTGGATAAAGTCACACAAAAACCAAATCCGACACCCCATCCATCCCGCATCCGCCCTTGGGAGAGATGCCTCCCGAAGCGCTATGTTGTTGCTGCCACCCCTGGCCCCAAGTCACTAGTCATTAAGGTGGAGATCCAGATGACAGATATGGCGAAAGTCAAATCCGGACCCGCCCTTGTCGATTGTGGGGCCACTGGTCAGTTTATAGACGGGGACTATGTGGAACGGAACCAACTGACCACCCGGAAGTTGCAATGTGCAATCCCAGTGTTCAATGTGGATGGAAGCCCCAATGAGGCAGGGTCCATCACGGAGATAGTAGACACAATTCTCCGCTATGATGGGCACACGGAACATACTTCCTTTGCAGTCACCAGCATGGGGAAGCAAGACATCATCCTTGGGTTTACCTGGTTGCAGGAGCACAACCCGGAGATCAACTGGCAGACTCGGAAGGTGCTGATGAGTCGATGCCCAGCCAAGTGTCACATGTGCCGGGCGGAAGTGCGGGAGGAGTGCCAGGAGCAGCGGAAGACATGTTGTTCTGGCCCCCATCCACTGCTTGTGGAAGAAGACTTGGAAGCGGAATTTGAACCAGTTCCCACTTCCAATTCTGATTCTGATTCTGACTCCAATGTCGTCCAACTCAGCCTGGAAGACACTCTGGCGGAGGGGGAGCGCTTGCTGTACGTAAACCTTCCACTGGAAATATCTCGCAACGCCTCGCTGAAGCCTCCAGGAAGCATGATAAAGTGGAGGCAGAAATTCCGGAGTACCTGTGGGAGTTCAAGGACGTCTTTGCCAAGGAGTCATTTGATGCCCTGCCTCCACGGAAGCTGTGGGACCATGCCATCGAGTTGGAGCCTGGGTCAAAGCCCACCAACTGCAAGGTCTACCCGCTGTCACCCAAGGAGCAGGTAGAGCTCGATGTATTCATTGCGGAAAACCTCCGTAGGGGGAGGATCCACCCCTCCAAGTCACCCATGGCATCCCCGGTGTTCTTCATCAAGAAGAAGGATGGCTCGCTCAGACTTGTGCAGGATTACCGGGCTTTGAATGCGATCACAATCAAGAACCAGTACCCCATTCCACTCATTTCCAAACTGATCACACAACTCCACGGGGCAAGGTACTTCACTAAGCTGGATGTCCGTTGGGGCTTCAATAATGTTCGGATCCGTGAGGGAGACAAGTGGAAAGCCGCATTCCACACCAACCGAGGACTCTATGAGCCACAGGTCATGTTCTTCTGCCTCACCAACAGTCCTGCCACGTTCCAGATGATGATGGATGCCATCTTCCGTGACATGATAGCAAAAGGGGTTGTCTGCGTCTACCTCGATGACATCCTCATCTTCACGAAAACAATGTCGGAACACCGGGAGGTCATGCAGAGAGTGCTGGAACGGCTCCGGGAGTACAACCTGTGTCTCAAGCCGGAAAAGTGCGAATTTGAGCGGACACAGATAGAGTATCTTGGGGCCACGGAACAAGAAGGAGGTCCAGTCCTTCGTTGGGTTTGTCAATTTCTACCGGCGGTTCATCAAGGACTTCTCCTGCGATGCCCGTGCCCTCTTAGACCTCACCAAGAAGGAGGTTGGATGGTGGTGGGGGGAGCTGGAACAGGCCTCCTTTGACAAACTCAAGGAGCTGATCACTTCTGCCCCGGTCCTGATCTTTCTCGACGACTCTCGTCCTTATTGAGTTGAGGCGGATTCTTCCAACACAGCTACTGGAGCGGTCTTGTCACAGCAGTCATCGGAAGATGGTGGGGGGTGGCATCCGATTGCCCTCTTCTCTAAAAGCCTTAGTCCAGTCGAGTGGAACTATGAGATCCATGACAAGGAGATGCTGGCAATCATCCGAGCACTGCAGGAGTGGCGACACTTCCTTGAGGGTGATCTATGCCCGTTTGAGATCTGGACAGACCACAAGAACCTTGAGTACTTCCGCACGTCTAAGAAGTTGAACCGATGACAAGCACAGTGGTCCCTACACCTGTCCCGGTTTGACTTCATGCTCCACCACCGCCCCGGCCGCACCATGGGCAAGCCCTATGCCCTATCCCGCTGTGCAGATCATGGAAGCAGAAGCGGAGACAACACCGAAATGACACTGCTCTGCCCAAGTCTCTTTGCAATCTATGCCCCCGAAGAAGTGACTGCAGTTGGGGCGGAAGCAGAAATGCTCCGGGACATCCAGAGGCAGTACCAGAATGGAGAGAAGGAGGAATCGGTGGTGAAGGTGGTGGAGGAACTGTGGAAAGGGCACTCACGGTCTGTACGGGCAGCGGAGTGGTCAGAACATGATGGGCTGCTCCACTTCAGAGGCAAGGTCTATGTTCCAGGCAGGGTGGACCTCCGCCGCCGCATCGTGTCCCAGCACCATGACACCCAGGTCGCTGGGCATGCTGGCAGGTGGAAGACGCTAGAGTTAGTGGCTTGGAACTACTGGTGGCCTCAGATGTCCCGCTACATTGGACAGTACGTAAAGACGTGTGACCTTTGTCTCCGGACCAAAGCACAGCGACATCCGCCCGTTGGAGAACTTGTTCCACTCCCAATTCCAGAATCCCGCTGGGACACCATCAGTGTTGACTTCATCATTGAACTCCCAGAGTCTCATGGCTACGACGCAATCATGAACGTCGTGGACTCGGTAAGCAAGGTGTCCCACTTCATTCTGATGCACATGACGATCACAGCCCTCGGAGAGGCCTGCCTGTTCCTTGCGCATGTCTGGAAGTTGCATGGGCTCCCAAAGCAAGTCATTTCCGACCAAGGTCCGCAGTTTGTCGTGGAACTGACTCGGGAGCTCTACCGCCTGCTCGGCATAAAGCTGGCCACCACCACAGCATACCATCCACAGGGTGATGGACAGACGGAATGGGGAAATCAGGAGCTGGAGCAATATCTCTGCCTCTTTGTCAATGAGAGGCAGGATGACTGGGACGAGTTGCTTCCACTGGCAGAATTCCAATACAACAACCATGTACATTCCGCCACACAACAGACTCCCTTCATGCTCGACTCCAGATGACACCCGGGGATGGGCCTCGAGCCACGCCAGGCAGAGACCCGACTCGAGACAGTCAATGAGTTCCGAGACTGCATGGACTCCACCCTTTCGGAAGCCAAGTCTACCCTTGCAAAGGCCAAGGATGACATGGCAAGGTACTACAACCAACACCGGGTTCCTGCCACGGAGTACCAAGTTGGAGACAAGGTGTATCTAGATGCAAGTGACATCCACACCACACGCCCTTCACAGAAGCTTGCCCACCGCTACCTTGGGCCCTTCACAGTGATGCGGAGGGTATCGAATGCGTATCACCTCCAACTTCCGATGCCCATGTCCCACCTCCACCCCATCTTCAACGTGGTGAAGTTACTCCCTGCGCTTGAGGACCCCATTCCAGGTCGGAATGCTCGTCTGCCACCTCCACCAGAAATTGTAGATGGGGAAGAGCACTATGTGGTGGAATGGATCCTGGACAGCCGGTTTGTGCGAGGACGACTCCAAGTCCTTGTGAAATGGGAAGGGTATGGGTATGAGGAGAATTTGTGGGTCTCAGAGCAAGATGTCTCTGCTCCAGACAAACTCCATGAGTTCTATAGGACACACCCTGGTGCCCCTTGCCGAATCCGCTCACTGGCCTTTCAATCCTTCATGTCCTGTGCTTCGAGGACGCAGCATGCTAGAGGGGGGGTGATGTCAGGGGACACCCTGTTTTCCATTTCCAGTTCCGACACCACACCCAGTTCCAACTCCATTTCCAACTCCGGTTCCGGTTCCGATTCCATCTCCGCTCTTAGAAATGATTCCGCTTCTGGCAGAACTTCCACCAGTTCTGTTCGCTTTGCCAATTCCACTCCAATTTCCAACTTCTGCTCTTGGAACAGTGTCGGAAGTCAAGCGACTTGCGTAGTAGGTGGCATCAAGGGTCGATCAAGGGTCAGGGAGGTCAGGGGGATGCAGGGTTGATGGGGAGTGCCAAGTGTTGTCCCTGGCTGTGCAGCGTAGTATAATACGGGCTCGCTGACATTGGGGGTCCTTAGACATTTCTCTTCGGATTTCCCCTTGTCAGGTGAGAATCCCCTCTCTTGTATACTCTGTTCATTTATACATACTTTGTATTTCCCCTTGTCAGTTGTGTGGTAGTGTGATCTCCACAACCAGCCAGGGTTGCCCTTACAGGTTGCCCTTACATCGACGGTGAGACAGAGTACGAGATTTCCGAGATTCTTGATTCCAAGATCGACCAATGCCGTAGACCCTGTAACCTCCTGTACCTCGTCTGTTGGGCTGGTTATGAAGGTACCGATGAAGAGATGTCATGGGTCCTTGTGACTGAGCTCGGCCACATGGCCGAGATCGTGACCAACTTTCATTTGGCCTACCCTGCCAAGCCTGGACCATGGGTTCCTTGAACCCAAGCTTCGGCTCTCCCATTTCCTTTCACTCATTTGACAGTCAATTTCTTAGTTAGACACAACACTCTTTGCTATGTTTTATCTCGGCTGTTTTGCCGAATAGCTACGCTTGTAGTTCTTCGCTTTTCCTCTCTCTCTGTCTGTTCATTTCACTTCCGTTCCCGATCCTGATTCCAAAACAAAAAAGCACCAAGAAAAAAGATTCACATTAAGATAGAAAACCCAAAAAAAAACCGGTAGTTTAGTTATCTTCCATAGTGGCATCCTCATCCACATCCTTTCCCCCATCATCCCACTCATCCTCCTCGTCCCCGTCATCCAAACCCAAACCCAAACCCCAACCCAAACCTGCACCCACTTCCACTTTTTCCTCTGTCTGTTTCTCTTTTCCCTTGTCTTTTTCCTCTGTTCCCTTTTCCCCTTCCACACTACCTGAACCCAAACCACCAGCCAAATCAAACCCGCCCCAATCTGAACCCGAACCCAACCACAAGGCCACGTTCTCAGCCACTGCAGTCCACAATTGCAGCCGCTTGTTTCACCAGGAGTTGTGCCGCTCAATCCGCTGCACAAAGTCCAAAACTCCCCGGAGCAAATGATTACTCCGCTCCAGTTGCTTGCTCTGCCGGAACAACAAGTCCCTCACCATCATGGAGACCTCGGCCCCAGTAAACCCGTCGGGTTTTAGGCCCTTTATCCCTGCTCCTGATGGCCCAGTACAGATGTCTACCGTCGGTATGACTCCCGACGGCTTGACTGAAGTCATCTTGGCCTTCTTCAGCCCTGGCCCCTCGGTCACCTCCTCATCCTTCTGTTTCCGATTCCTGTCCAGGAAACTGCACTGGACCTTTCAGTCCATGCACTGCTGGCAGGCGGTTTTCTTCCCACTCAGACACCAAGTTTGGCCATGCCTGCAAGTGTCACAAGGTTCACACTGAAAACAAAAACATAGTAAAGCCGAACCGACCCAACCCGAGGACTTACCTCCTCATCTGACTCCTCTTTGTCTGACTCCTCAGTGATTTCCCTCTTTTTCGATCCTGAGGCTTTCAACTTCGCCTTAGCTGCATCTCACGTTCGAATGCCAGCCCCATTGCCTTCCAAGCCTCGTCGGCTTTCGCCTTCAAGGCCTTCTTTTCAGCCTCCCACACTTCCTCTGCTTTCCGAGCTTCTCCCACTTTCCGAGCCTCTTCGGCTTTTTGTGCCTCTTTGGCTAGTCAAGCGGCCTTGGCCTGCACCTCCCGCTCCTTCCGTTCCACCTCAGCTTTTTCTTCGTCCTCCCACCGTTTCTTCTCTGCAGCTTCCCTGTGCTCTTGTGCAAGTTGTCATTTCTCTTGCAGTGCCTTCATCTGCTCTGCAGATTCATGCTCTGCTTGCGTGAGCTCCACGTCGAGTTCCTCGATCTCGTCAATGTTTGCTCCAGGAACGTCTGACATGATCCGCTGCAGTTTGATGATGATGGGAGAAGGCAAGAAGCAGAACGTGAAACAAAGCTTACATAACCCCCCAACCCGGTGATCTCCGGGATCTCACTTATGGCCTCATGGGTTCGGCCATAAGGGGGAGGTACTGTTACAATCCATTCCCGAATCCAGACTGAAGCCTTGGCTTCGGCTCTCGGTTGGGAACCTCAGGTTATTCTCGGCTTTCCTTCAGGTTTCCCTTCGCACTTCCCATCACCCCTGATTCCCTTATCTAGTTAGTACCCCGTTTGCCTGACCCTTTGTTCCCCTGTGTCATGACCTGTCTATTTCTCTTACCCCACTGCCTCGGCGTGCCCCCTCATCACTCCCTAGCATCTTCGCCAGAGTTCGCCTCACCCTCTGACCACTCCTCCTCTACGTCCACTCTATTCACTGTTCGCCCCATTCTCCGAAACCGCTATTCGCTGCTCGCACATTTCGCCAGCAGGCATGCCATCAAATACGATCAATACCATTTACCTGGCATGATGGTTTATCACTAACCCCATCATCTTCTTAATCCAAACCCTTTGGGTGTTCATATGGCCAAAGTGTGTTCGCGTGACGTCCCTTCCATAGGTCGTGTGGGATCAACCCAGTAGACGAAGAGTCCATGCAGGGTAGCATGTATGCGGGTCCCAAGACATGGTTTTGTACATAAGTGCCTTCGCCACCTTTACTCCCTGTCATTTCATGTTTGCACTCTTCCCTCACTCTATTGTATGTTTATTCCATCTACTTAGTATCATGACTGTGCACCCCTATCCAACCCTGACTCATGACGGCCTCTTCCCTATTCGCTGATACCTTACAAGCATTCGATATAAGTAGTTTACATTCGCATGTATATTCTCCAGTTCAATTATCATACGTCGTCCATCTTGTGCAAACTTGACCTCGCTGTGATCATCGTCTTGAGCCTTCTCTTCGAGATTTCTATCTTCGACCAGAAGAGGACTTAGGCATCACTGGTGAGTTCTCATACTTCATTTCGTTACCTTAGCCTTCGAACTATTTTCTGTGCTGTCGGCGAAGGGTTCCGAAGGAGCACCTTCACCGGCGAAGGGATTGTCGCTACTCAGATGGCCCTTCTGTGACACCTTGCACGTTACATCGTCAAGTGCCACGGGCTATTTCGCTACGACTGTAGATAGGGCGAGCTCCGTTCGGGCAACCCTCTTATCTTGTGAACATTTATTGGTTCACCCATTCGCCGAACGGCATACTTATTCACACAAGTTATTCGGGCATTCTCTGTGTTCACTAATACACAATATTAACGCCTAAAAACAATCTTGACACCCTGACCATTGATCCGATCATGTTCTCTTCGTGACCCTGCACGCTACTTTACTATATAGACCTCCAGTCCATGTATCGTAGTTCCTCAATTCAGATATCGAATTAGCTTATCGTACTTAAGACCTCTCTGCTTGATATCAAAACCCACTTCTCAGCTTATAGCCGAGACTGCTTCCAAAATTAGGGCGGAACACTGAGTGGGTGCAACCCACGAGGTTGAAGCCAAGCCCTCTAACCAAAGACCAGAGTTCAGCTTTGGTAAAGCCGAACTACAGTACAACACACAACCTTAACACATGTGCAGGATGCTAATCCCATATCAACTCCATTCAATGTGTCTACCAAGCTCAACCACTCAAAACAAGTGACAGGCCAAGGATTGAAGCCCCTTATGCCCAAGCAATTGGGTCACCTATGTATGCGGCATGTTACGTATCGAGATTTCCACTAAGTCGGAACTGGAAAGGACAGCTGCTTCAACTTATAGGTTGCGCCCCCAATGAACTATCATCCTAAGTATTTCGGAAATGAGTCGGAAGTCGGAAAGTAATGAACTAGAGGTTGGTCGGGACTTGAGTCGGAACTGAGGCGGAAGGCGGAGAGACTGAGGTCTTGCTAGACTCGCTGTGCTAAGAACAGGAGATAGAGCGAAGGAAATCAAGTATCGAAGGTAATTATCTGATTTCAGAATAACAGACATACATGACAGGCTTTTATACAAAGAGCTGAGACAACAGGTAATGGGGTAGTACTAAGCAAATTCCGGGGGAAGCGGAAGTCGAGTAGACAATGCGTGGGAACTAACTAATTGGGAACAATGGGACTACAAGGGGGGTTCAGGGTAAGGTAAAACAATGGCAAAGGACAAGGGGTCGGGAAAACATGTCTGACAATGAACTACAAGGGTGACCGGATATATGATCTTGATGAACGATGAAGCGGGTCCGGTGGGTCCGAGTAATAGAGTCGAAAGAACAAGGTAATAGAACAATGGGCGGAATGTTGGAAATATCGGAGGGGCGGAAAGTGTTGCGGAACTGAAGGTCGGAAGTCGGAAATGAATGGTCGTAACAGTCACCGCGTTTTATGGGTTAGTATTTGTAGTCCGAATATGTGCAAATAGCTCAGTTACTGCGGGCGTTCGGGAGTATTCTGAGTTCAACAATGGCGGGTAAACTGACGCCTCTAACGCGTGCAGTTTGGATTAGTCTGCGGATGCACAAAGAAATATGATTTTGATTGTCACTCCAAATGATATATATATTTTATGGCATGAATTCATGAACTCCTCATCCTATGGGCCATACACCTATTCAGATCCAAGTTACAGCAAACCTATACATGCAAACATTATACTCACAATACAATTGCCACAGTACACATATACACAACCATTTTCATCATAGTCAGAATGTGCTCATGCTATTGAAAGCTCATATACTAATTAGAGTACAAATCCTCGCATACATACACACGCGATATAATATAAACGCGCTGCGTCATCCAAAAAAAAGAAAAACAGGTCCACAAGAAATTAATCCTTCACCTTGCACTGCACCTGCACCACCGCCACTAGAGCTCATGCGGGCGAGTCATCCCTTCCCACCCGACCCATACGGGCAGCCGCCACCATCCCTGAAGAGCTCTCAAACCGAGTCTGAGAGCGGTTGCAACGTAATCAGCTCTAAGCTTCTGAGAACTTCCGAATAAAGTACCCCACGCCGCCCCGGTGGAGGAAGAGAGTACGAAGCCCGTCCCTTCTAAGCCCACTAGTGTATCTGGTAAGTGACATATGATCCAATGAACTTATTATGACGCACTTGTTGTCTCCTCTCTTAGTCGGCTTTGGCTAAGACCGCTAAGAGCTCAAAATCAGCCGATACTAAGTCCCAACGTAGGCCCTAATTTAATTGAAATACACTTACAGACTGGCTTTATAAATGGACGCCCCGAGATCAGAGTCATGGACTGAATGCTGTGTAACAACGCGCATATAGTCAACAGACCGAGTCCGAGAAACATGATGACACGGCACTTACATGGGCTCAAGTACCACCTCGCGCACGGCGTGTGCTGTTTCGCGCCGTGCGACCCTGCGGTGGAAGCGCTGAGGAGGGCGAGTGGGAGCACGTGGAAAGGTCGTGGATGTGTGCGGTGGACGGGGACGTCGGTGGGGGAGAGCAGGAGGGGCGGGGAGGAGAAGAAAGGCTGCGAGAGGTGGTAAGATTTTAACAGACTGCGTGAGCGGAACAGGGGAAGATGCAGACTCAATAGACTCAGGTGCAGCAGGTGCAGGGCCCTCCATGTCAGAGGCCCGGTGGGAACCGCGACTGCTCCCCACACAAGCAGCGGCAGCACGCGGCCCCTGTGCTGTCCGCGCTGTCGCCGTGGGCACATGCACCCGAACCCGGACACGGTGGTGCACACGCACACGGCCCTGCACATGCCCGCGCTCTTCCCTGCGCTGTCGCCACTCTCGCCGTTCCCCCGCGCACCATGGTTCGTGGAGGGCCCTGTCGTGCGTGCGTGCTGCGGGGCATGAAAAGCGAAAAGCTGACATGTCCATGACCGTGATGTGTCCGCCCAGTGCTACTGGCCCACACGGGGCGAACGCATCACGGTCATGGTGGTGGTGGTGAGAGAGGAAGAACGAGTGTACTCTAATTACATAAGGGTCGGGATCCGAAAGGACTTCAGAGAATACTAGTACTTAGCTTACTGTATTAAAACTTTGTTCTATATGTTGCAGGCATATAAGCCCTTGGAAGGGCATGGTGTTGCTTTAGGATGAATATATGTGCTCGCAGCAATGTTATGTTATTATGGGGTGTTCGAAGACCGATCTGTGATAAGTGCTTGGCTAATTTAGAGATATTTAGAGATATTTAGACGACTGACCTCGTTGGGGATTCTCGATGCGATCCACTGGCCCAAGTACCGACATTCAGTCAGATTCTGGTTCGGTCTGGGGTATTCAGACGTTCAACTGTGCTGACATATGCAAACCAGAGACTATACAAGAATACCTTCAATTATGTGTAGATAATGCTACATTCTTATGGGTTCATGAGGACTTGATCTACAAATACTAACCCATAAAACACGGTGAGTATCTCCCTTCTAAGGCCGAGCCCTGTGAGACCACAGGTCGGATCACGTGACCTGTGAACAAACGCGTCGGAGTTTGAAATATAGGCGGGAAGCAAACACGTCTTTGTCCCAGACACCATGAACTCTCAACCTGACCTCTCAAAAATGTCCAGCACTGAAATGGTGAAGTACTTCGACGATCTTCTTGCACAGAAGAAGCTGGCGGAAAAGCAAGCAGCCGAGGAAGCTGCGCGGAGAGAGAAAGATCGGTTGAAGGAGAAGCGCAGGGAGAAGGAGCGCAAAGAACAGGAGCGGAAGGACCAGGAGCGGAAGGAAAAGGAGGAAAGGGACCGTAAACGCCGCAAGGAGGAGTCGCGCCTCTGCGAGGAACAGCGGAAACGGGACGCGGCCACAAAAGCTGCGGAAGACAAGGCCGCAGTGGAAAAGGTGGGAAAACAACAGGTGAGTCGGAAGTTTTGTGTGCGTAATTCCGAGGCTGACAGGAAGACTGTCAGAAAATTGTTGAATCCAAATCCAAGGCAGAATCGGAAAGCACCACGGAGAGTACGCCATCCCCTGAGGGGAAGGGGAAGCAAAAGGAAGTCGTTCCTGTGCTGAACCTTGTGGCGGAGCGGAAACGGAGGGCGGATGAATTCCAGCAGGCCATGAAGAACAAACTGGCCTGCATGGTGGATTTGCGGGAATTGGGACCGGAGAATCCTGCAACGCGGAAACGGAAAACGAGGGACGGTGAAGAGGAGAAAGCCCCTTGTGACACGTGTGAGGTCAAGGGCTTGGAATGCGTATGGTCGGAAAATCTGCGAGAAACAGCCTGCGAACGGTGCCGCGACAAGAAAAGGTGCTGTGTTGTGGATGGGTGTTCCACGAGGTGGAGCGGAAAAGGCGAAAGGTCGAGACCGAGGGGCCAGAAACCCCCAAGTCGAAACCGGGACCGAGTGGTAAAAAGGCGGCGGAAGGATTTCCGGTGACCAGAAATTCAGACACAGCAGTGCTTAACCGCTTTAGCATGGTGTCGCTGTGGAACGAAGGAGTAAAATAGTAAAATGTTATACTACAATCTACTTGAGATCGTTCTGCCTTTATATACAAAATATGAAGTCTATTGTATTATCAATCTCTTCGAGCTGCTGTGCTGATGCGATGCCGGCGCACCAGCACCCCGGGGTCGAGAGCGATCTCGAACTTCCGGCTAAGTGCGTTCCGGCTCTGCCTCGGCCGTATCATCGTCCCAATTACTAACACTCCCCCTCAGCGAGAAGTCCCTTCGGTAAAATCCTAATTTCCCTAATAGATACCTATGTTGGTGCAAGTCCAATCCCTTTGTAAATATGTCCGCTACGTTCTCCTTCGTCGGTACGTACGTAAGTGATGCCTCGTGAGAGGCCACTTTCTCACGGATGAAGTGATATGCGACATTGATGTGTTTGGTACGCGCATGATACGTTGCGTCATGCGATAGTGTAATGGCGCCTAGATTGTCTGATCGAAGTGACGTGGGCTGGGCTTGATCTATTCCTAGCTCCTCGATGAAGCGCCTCAGCCAGATCAATTGCTTGGCGCCCTCGGTAAGTGCCATGTATTCGGCCTCCGTAGTAGATAGCGCGATCATTCGCTGCTTCTTCGAGCTCCATGCAATGGCTCCCCCTCCTAGTATAGCTACATAGCCGCTAATAGACAGTGCGTCGTTTCTATTAGCATAATCCGAGTCGACAAATATTTCGAGGTCGAGACCAGCGTCTCGTCGGAAGGTTATGCCGTCATCACGTGACCCCTTGAGGTACCTGAGCGCGTGCTTGATTGCCGTCCAGTGCTCGGCTCCGTAGGTAGTAGTGGATTGGCTCAGGTGTTGTACGGTAGGGGCCAAATCAGGTCGCGTGCTGAGTGCTGCATACATTAGTGATCCGATCGCTTTAGCATAGGGTACTTCGGCAGTTGGACCTGTTGAGTCCATAGGTGTCGTGAGTTTGATCATTTTGTGCAGAGGTGTAGATACGGAATGTGCTGTAGCCATGTTGAATCGATCGAGTATGATGTCGATGTAATGTCCTTGCGACATGACCAGTGTTCCCTCATCCCTATTCCTCTCAACTCTAATTCCCAAGATTTTCTTCATTTCTCCTAAATCTGTTAAAGGGAATTTTCCATGAAGCTCCCCCTTGAGCTTAATCATCCCTCCTTTGGAATCAGCAAATAGTCTGAAGTCGTCCACATATACTGATATGACTTCGATTGAGTCCTTATCTTGTCTGATGTAGACACATTCATCGGCTGTGCTTTGATGGAAGCCGAGATCGAGTAGTAATTTGCATAAGCGCTGATGCCAAGCTCGTCCCGATTGCTTGAGTCCGTAGAGCGCTCTGTATATTCTTAGACGCGTCCAGATCCATCATCAAAACCGTCGGGCTGGCGCATGTAGATCTCCTCATCTATGGTTGAATTGAGGTAGGCACCTTTGACATCCATCATTTCGATTTCCCAATCGAGTGTGTTTGCAATGGCTAATAGAACGCGTAGTGAATCGAATTTGACCACGGGTGAAGTTATTTTGTAGTAATCCATCCCTGGCCTCTGTGTGAATCCTTGAGCCACAACCCTTGCTTTAGCCTTATCGAATTGCCCGTCTGGTTGCGTTTTGACAGCATATACCCATCGGCAACCGATAGCTACTCGTCCGGGTGGTAGTTCTGTTAATTCCCATGTTCCTAACGTCTTGTGTTGATCCATTTCAATTTCCATCGCTTTCTCCCAGATCGGCGCATCATCACGTGATACCGCCGCTCTGTAATTCTCAGGTTCAGTGATGATTTCTCTCATTATGTAAACCTACTCGGTGCGTCCTGAATCATTCAGCTTCCGGTAATCCGGTCTTTGAGTGATACGTGCGCTCCGTCGAATCTGTGGAGCTGGCGCTTGTTCAGGTGGATCAGGAACGGGCATCGTCTGGGGTGATGACATCTGCGGGGTAGATGGGATCGGGTCCGGCACATGCTCGCGTGGTGAGTGCTCCCCCTCGAGCGGTGCCGTGTCGTCATCGTCGTTATCTGGGATAAGGTAGAGTCTGTTGTCGTTTTCATCAAATGTAATATTTCTCGAAATTTGAACATGCTTTGAGGCTTTATTGTAATACCTCCAGGCTTTTGCATGTTCAGCTACTCCGATGAATATGTGTTCTTCTGCTTTTGGATCAAGTTTGGCTCGACGTTGATCTGGCACCATAACCCAGCAATTTGTTCCGAATTCCTCTAGACGTGCTATGTTCGGCTTCTTGCCGAATAGTGCCTGGAACGGCGTTGCGTCATCTCCAAGCGCTTGCGTGGGTGATCGATTTTTGATATAACACGCGTAAGCCACGGCCTCGGGCCAGAGTATTTTTGGCAGGTTCTTGGCAAATATCATTGCCCGTGCGTGCTCGAGTAAGGTCCGGTTGAGTCATTCGGCGATTCCATTCTGGGCTGGGGAGTATGGAGCTGTGGTCTCCATGATAATGCCATATTTTGCACAAAATTCCTTGAAATTTTTATTGACATATCTCCTCCATTATCTGAGCGAAACCTCTTCAGTTTCTGACCTGTTTGGGTCTCGAGGAATGCCTTGTACGTCTCGAAGTGTTTGAGCGCTTCATCTTTGGTGCTCCCAAAATAGATTGTAGTGTACCTCGATTTGATGTCCGTGAAAGAATAAAAGTATTTTTCACGTGATGGTCCCTCGGTCTGGGCAGGCCCCCATACATCGGATACTGTTAGGTCACCGACTTGTTTTACAGTGTCCTCGGCTCTTTTGGGGAACGGCTCTACATGCCGTTTGCCTTGTATGCATGCCTTGCACTGGCTTGGCTCTTTTGACTCGTCGATCTCGAGTCCAGTAACTAGGTCGTTAGATTTCAACAATTTTATAGAGTTTATGTTGACGTGCCCTAGTATCCTGTGCCATTTGTCCCATGACCGTCCCTTTGCCACTGCGGCAAATTCCCGTGCCTCGATTGATCGAGTGACCCGTGCCTTCATACAGAATAGCCTCCCGCACTTCTGTCCCTGTGCGAAGGTAACTCCGGCGCATGATTTGAATTCGACGCCGGTGCCTGAAAATGTGGCCGTGTTGCCCTTATCAGTTAGACGCCCTACGCTGATAAGGTTGTTCAGCGCATCCGGTGCATGCTTGACATCACGTAGTTCGATCGTGTTCGTCTTGGCGCCGATCTTGAATTCCATGTGTATAGTGCCTCGGCCTTGTGTATGTAGTACCGCACTGGGTGAAATTCCTTCAATTTCTGATGGTTCCTCGGCATAGCTAGCGAAATCGTTTCGGCTTCGAGCTATATGTGTTGTTGCCGCTGAATCGGCTAGCCAGTCGGATGCAGATATAGCACTGTATGCTACCTCCTTAGATACAAACGCGAAGTCCTTTTCTTCCGCTTGTTTGACTGTTTCTTTATTCCCTGATTTGAACCATTTTGGTGCTTGGCCCTCCTTGCCGCCACCTTTCACCCAACAGTCCTTCACGTAATGACCCTTCTTGCCGCAATTTCGGCATTTTCCCTTTGTTGCTCCTGAGTCATCTTTCTTGGGCCTGTGATGTTGTTGCGCCTTAAGCGCCGTCTGCCGTGCCGATCCAGCTTTCCGTGCTCGATCCTCATCGAGGACTCGAGCTATTAATATATCAGCTGTCGTCCCGGCTCCACTGGCGTTTACTGCCGTAATAAACGCCGACCAAGAATCTGGTAATGATGTCAGCAACGTGTTCGAGAACTCGGTGTCACTGATGTAATGTCCCCACGCATTCAGTTCCTGTTGAATGCCGCGGAGCTTGTGTACGTGCTCCTCCATGTTCGCGCCGTCCTTGGCAAGCATCCGGAAGAAATCTCTTCGGAGATTTACAATCCCCACTGCTCCCTTAGATTTGAATATAGCTTGTAAACTAGTCCATACAGCAAATGCAGACATCGTCTGATTGATGTAAACTAGTTGTTCATCGGTGACTCTGAGGCAAATCTCTTTTCTAGCTTTCTTGTCCTTCCTTCTCCAATCGTCAATCTCCTGCTGCTCGGTCGCAGTGATGTTGTCGGCATCTGCCGGTCTCGGTTCCATCTCCCTGCCGATAGCCACGTCCCACAGATCTAAGTCATCGAGTATCCACTCGAGCCGCCGGCGCCACGCCGTGTAATTATCCCCATTCAAGGGGTCGATCTTGTACGTGTTGTTGCTACTCGACATCGTCGATTGGTATTGAGTCGGTGGTGTATAGAGCGTAGTTGGAGTAAGTTAGATGTGTAATAGTTTAGTTATGGCCGGGGCCCATAACCTGTGGAACGAAGGAGTAAAATAGTAAAATGTTATACTACGATCTACTTGAGATCGTTCTGCCTTTATATACAAAATATGAAGTCTATTGTATTATCAATCTCTTCGAGCTGCTGTGCCGATGCGAGGCCGGCGCACCCACAGCCCGGGGTCAAGAGCGATCTCGAACTTCCGGCTAAGTGCGTGCCGGCTCTGCCTCGGCCGTATCTGTTGGGTGCATTTATGCTCCTGCACCAAAATCAAGCATAATATATTCAATTTATTGTGTGGTGTTTCAATATTTTCTCATACTGTTCTTGTACTATGCATCCACTTCTCTGCTTATTTTCGAAAATTTCTAGTCACTCCCTATCTCTCCATTCCATTCTGTTATTTCTATTTTCATAGGCGGCTGCACCCAGCGGAGTTTGAAATGACTTCGACGCGCGAGCCCTTGGGCGCTAAAGGGCCGGGTGCAAGTATATGCCTTCTGAGACAGGATTACACTCCTCTCTCAGTGACAATAAATTCACTGAGAGAGGCGAGTAGTATCTTTCATATTTACATAGCATGTTGACTGAAAATCATGTAGTATATTTGATTCTAGGTATTGTATTAATATATCAGTGACAATAAATTCACTGAGAGAGTATATTTGATTCTAGCTTTCTAAGAACTCTACCGAACCTTCCCTGCCATAGCCCCTTAGTTGCTAACAAGGGTTATGGGCCCCGCAGACACTTCGCAGAAGCTTTTGGGTGTGGAGAAGCTTGCAACAGATGGAAGTAATTGGCCTCTGTGGCGAGCTACTCTCACAAGTTATTTTGAGTCCAAAAATCTACTCAGGCATATAGAAGGGAGAGCCATTCGACCTCCTGATCCTCCAGTCATGCCCCCAGGCCATATTCTCACAGAAGCTGAGGAAACTCAGATTGAGAAGGCTGAGGAGAAGCTGGAGAAGTATCTTGCCAGAGAAGGACAGGCCAAAACCCAAATAATCGTCTCAGTGTCAGAGTCACTAGCTCTGATGCTACAGAAGAGACATACAGCAAAAGAAGTCTGGGATGCATTGGTCAATGAGATGACCAAAAAGCCCAAGATGGTCCTCACCAACCTACAGAGACAGCTTCGCAGTATGAGGTGTCCTGAGGATGGAGACTTGAGAGATCACTTGGACAAGGCCCAAGACCTCTATGCTCGTCTCAATGAGATGGGAGCCAGAATTTCTGAAGGAGAGTTCACCGACATTATCCTTGCATCACTTCCACCCTCCTATGAGGCAGTTATGAATGCCCTTACCACGTCGCTCGAAGAATGTGGAATGCCCTTAGTGCCTGATGATATTATCAGAGTACTAAAGGCTCAATACGACAGGAGAAAGACCCTCAATATTTCACAAGAAGAGCAGGCATTTATTGGTTCATCTACGAAAGGGCAGAAGGGCCGGAAAGACCCGAAGGTGCCTGCATGCACTAATTGCCACAAGCCTGGACATGCTATAGAGAGTTGCTGGGCTAAAGGAGGTGGTAAAGAAGGCCAGGGGCCACGTCAGAAGAAGAAAGCGAAAGCCAAAAAGAAGAAGGGCAAAGCCAAGGCGAATGTTACCGAAGAAGTGTCCTCTGAGGAGGATGAGAGTGGCAGTCCAGCCGCTTTCGCCAACTTCGACTGCTCTAATTTGAGTAGTTTATCTCTGGACACTGTTGTTATCCTCGACACTGGAACGACCGCACATATGACCCCTCACAAGAATTTATTGAGGGATTACAGTCCATTCTCACAGCCGCGCACAATTCGTGCAGCCAACAAAGGCACTTTTGATGCCTTCGGTTCAGGCTCACTCGTGCTATCTAACAAGGTTGGAGATAAGACTGTGAACATTACATTGAAGGATACGTTCTATGCGCCCAAAATGGCTGTTACCCTGATCTCGATCGGCCGGTGCGATGATGCAGGCTATAACACACAAATAGCTGATCAGAAATGCACAATATCCAATCGTAAAGGCAGGATATTGATGCAAGCACCGAAGCTGAATGGCTTATATCGATTTGATTTACAACACACAAGTGCCGAAGCGCATGTATGCGCATCAGCCATGGAAATACATCAAAAAATGGGGCACATTTCACAAAAATCCCTACAGCATTTGCTCAACCGTGGCATGATATTAGGCATTGAATTGAGCTCAAAAGGTGACAAGGTTGTTTGCGATGCGTGCATTCAGGTGAAGATTGCACGCAAATCACTTCCTCAGGAACCCAGAAGCCGATCATCAAAATTCGGTGACAGAATTTATTCTGATGTCTGGGGACCAGCGAGACACTCCACAATTGACAAGAAATCCTATTATGTGTCTTTCATCGACGACTACTCAAGAGAATCGGTTATCTATTTGATGGCAAACAAATTGGAAGCATTTTCAAAATACAAACTCTACGAGGCCTTGATGCTTCGACAGAGGAACGTGCACATCAAAGCACTTGTTTCTGACAGAGGGGGCAAATATACAAGCTCGGAATTTGAACAGCATTTAGCCAAGCAAGGCACGAAGCATTGGTTAACCGTGCACGACACCCCAGAGTCAAATGGTGTTGCTGAACGTTTAAACCGAACTCTAGTTGAAAGAGCTCGTGCCATGCTATTGGAATCAAGTCTTCCTAAGACTCTATGGGGGCATGCAATTTTGCATGCCAACTATCTTAGGAATCGGACACACACAAGAGCTTTGCCAGACAAAACCCCTTTTGAAATGATCCATCACGAGAAACCGAACCTGAAAGACATACACGTGTGGGGAATTGAAGTCTACGTTAAAGTCAAAGAGGGAAACAAACTAGCAGCCCGTGCCAAAAGAGCTCGGTGGATAGGAATCTCTGGACAGAGCCATGGTCACTGCATCTACTGGCCTGACTCTCAGAAGGTTTCTGTCGAGCGGAATATTATATTTGACTCAGAGATGAAGGGGGGCAAAGCTCCAATCATTTCTATTGAAGAGTCACAGCTACCTACGTCCAGAAAAATGGTACAGGCCATCTCGGCGCCAGCACCTATGCCTAGTCGCTTAGTCAGCGAGGAGGCAAAGATCGAGGAAATTGATGATAATGAACCAGAGGAACGTCTGAAAGAGCTGCAACCCAGTCAGACTGTTGATGTCAGACCTAAAGAAGCTGCTCCAATAAGGAGAAGTGAAAGGATCCGTCAGCAACAGGTGCAGCCGGCCCCAAGTGGTCCCATAACAAGATCTCAAACTAAGAGACATGCTGGTGCAGATATCACTACACTAGCTTACGAGGACATTGAGGACCATCAAGACAAATTATTCGAACAAGATTTATCCTCTGAAACTGACGGCATCAGTGATTATAACCTTGCCATCAGTACACTTTCGACCTCCGATCAAAACAAAGATAAGGTGCTGCCGGATTTGAATCAGACTGAGCCTAGCAATGCAGATGAAGCCTTAAATGATCCTATATGGAAAGCATCGATGGATAAAGAGTACAAGGTGCTACTCGACAAAGGTGTATGGGAAGTGGTTAAACCACCTCCTGGGGCAAATATTGTCGGAAATAGATGGGTATTCCTCTGGAAACGCAATCCAGAAGGTGAACCCATCACACCTAGATCGAGGATGGTCGCCCAAGGCTTTACACAAAGTTTTGGAGTCGACTACAATGAAACCTATGCACCTGTTGCTCGGATGACTTCCTTACGGATTATATGTGCCATTGCTGCCAGGAACAACTGGCCTATTCACCAAATGGATGTGGACAGTGCGTATTTGAATGCTACACTGCCAGAACCTATTTACATGAGACAGCCGTATGGATATGAGACCGGAGACAAAGATGATGTCCTCCTGCTGAAGAAAGCACTTTACGGCCTCAAACAATCTGGAAGGGAATGGTACAAACGTCTGAGTGGTGAATTTCTCAAGTTAGGATTCACTAAATCAGCTTCGGATGGAGCTGTATTTTGCAGACGTGGACCGAGAGGGCATGCGATTATTGCGACGGCAGTAGACGACCTCACTATCACAGCTGAGAGTCAACCAATCCTCTATGGGGTAAAGCATGATCTTGCCCAGATCTTCAGTATGAAAGATCTAGGCGAGATTCATTGGCTTTTGAACCTCAAAATCGAAAGAGATTGGAATAACAAATCGATTGCAATATCACAAGCTGCATATATTCAAAAAATCATCAAAAAATTCAATCTGGATGATGCCAAAACATTTTCCACGCCTCTCGACCCAGCCGTTAAATTATCCAGAGACCAATGCCCTTCTACAGATGAAGACAAACAGAAGATGTCAAGAATTCCATACAGACAAGCGATAGGATCATTGATGTGGGCAGTAGTAGCCACTCGACCGGACATTGCGTTCGCAGTGTCATTACTTTCTCAATTCCTCGAAAACCCAGGTCCAACACATTGGCATGCAGTCAAACGTGTCTTTAAATATCTAAAAGGCACGATGGACTACAAATTGACACTTGGGAAAAATCGAGACGGCCTCATTGGGTATTCAGATGCGGATTGGGCTTCTCAAGAGCACAGGCACTCATACTCAGCTTATATTTTTCAGATTGATGGAGGGACAGTATCATGGAGTTGTCAAAAACAATCCATAGTAGCCCTATCATCAACTGAAGCCGAATTCGTTGCTCTGACTCATGCGAGCAAAGAAGCCTTATGGATGCGCCACTTTATTTCTGAAGTATTCCAACCGCTGAATTGTCCCATCAAACTTTATTCAGACAATCAATCAGCCATTGCCATCGTCTATGGCACTCAACAACACATGAGGACCAAGCATTTCGACATTAGATTATATTTCATCCGAGATATAGTCGAAGATGAAGAAATTAAGCTTGTGTACCTACCAACGGAACACATGCTAGCCGATCTTCTCACTAAAGGACTTCCTAGTCCTAGAGTGAGAATCCTCAACGAGAAAATCGGAATATATTAAGCTTGAGGGGGCGTGTTGGGTGCATTTATGCTCCTGCACCAAAATCAAGCATAATATATTCAATTTATTGTGTGGTGTTTCAATATTTTCTCATACTGTTCTTGTACTATGCATCCACTTCTCTGCTTATTTTCGAAAATTTCTAGTCACTCCCTATCTCTCCATTCCATTCTGTTATTTCTATTTTCATAGGCGGCTGCACCCAGCGGAGTTTGAAATGACTTCGACGCGCGAGCCCTTGGGCGCTAAAGGGCCGGGTGCAAGTATATGCCTTCTGAGACAGGATTACACTCCTCTCTCAGTGACAATAAATTCACTGAGAGAGGCGAGTAGTATCTTTCATATTTACATAGCATGTTGACTGAAAATCATGTAGTATATTTGATTCTAGGTATTGTATTAATATATCAGTGACAATAAATTCACTGAGAGAGTATATTTGATTCTAGCTTTCTAAGAACTCTACCGAACCTTCCCTGCCATAACCCCTTAGTTGCTAACAGTATCATCGTCCCGATTACTAACAGTCGCCACTATTCGACATTGCTGACTCGTTGAGGGGTATCCGGAAAACCCAGCGCGGGATCCGGAACCTTCTTGCGGAGATGGCGGTGGTTCAGGCACAACAGTTGTTGTCGCTCCAGAACCAGATGACCGTCATGTCAGCGGTGTTAGAGCAGTTCAAGTGGGAGTACCGGTGGCGGAACAACATGCTCCGGGAACGAATGGAACTGTGGACGCAGGAGCAGGGGAATGGGGCGGAAGCGGGGCTGAGCGAAAGGGAGGAAACGAGGGTGGAGACCGAGCTGGTGAACGTGGAGATAGGGCGTGCAGAAGAGGGTGCGGAAGCGGAGAACAAGGGCGAGGGGGAAACGATGAGGGAGGAGTAGAGGTGGAAAATCTTGTAACATAATTTCTTGAAGTGTCGGAAATATCATAACGGAAATTAATCGGAATTGTTGTGTGACTTGAGAACTGTAAGATTCAATGGGTATCGGAAATGTGGTCGGAACTGACTATAGCGCGGAAATGGGGCCAGGCTTATCAGGATAAGACTTGTGGAAATCAGAGACGAGGTCAGAGGCATGGTCTAGTTCCGTGGTGGAAATCCACGAGGTCTCTTCGTCGGTGTTTTCGTAGCCTGCCCACTTGACTAGGTACTGGAGTTGGCAGCGGTATCGTCTGTCGAGTTTTGAGTTGAGAATTTCCGAGATCTCATATTCCGGTTCTCCGTCGATGATGACTGGCGGAGGCGGAGGTTGTTCTAGATTCGGAATTGTATTTGGAACTGCTGGCTCAAGCATGGAGACATGGAATACCGGATGTACTGCGCGCATATTGTCAGGGAGTCTGAGAGTGAAAGAACGACTGCCGGCCTTAGCGATGATCTCGTAAGGGCCAAGGTATTTTTTCGGAGAGCTTCTTCGAGGGACGAGTGGTGCGGAAGTTTTCAGCTTTGACAAAAACTTTGTTGCCTATCTCGAATGCCGGTTGCGGAAGTCGTTTCCGATCGGCGGAAGTTTGGTATCTCTTCTGGGCAGCGATAATGTTCTCTTGGAGGTGCTGGTGAAGGTCGTCGACTTCCACAACGAAATCTCGAGCTCTTGCAGAGGCGAGGTCGCGTTCAGGGTGGATGGCGAGATTCGGGTGGTAGCCCTTGTTGGCGTAAAAGGGTGAAATTCCGGTGGTGGCGGAAGGCGCATTGTTGTAGGCAAATTCCACGAGCGGAAGAAGATCGGACCAATTGCTGTGTTGGTAGTTGCAATAGACACGGAGATACTGCTCAAGGGTCTGATTAGTACGTTCCATCTGTCCGTCTCCTTTGGGATGATAACCGGAAGTGAAGTGGAGCTTCATGTCGATGGCCTTGCCGAGCGTGGGGAAAAAGGATGACACGAATTCTGATCCATGGTCGGAAGTGACATGGGAAGGGATTCCGTGCTTGGAAAAGACGTGGAGCACGAAGAGCTGTGCGAGCTGGGTGGAAGTGATGGTGTTGTAGGTTGGAATAAAGATGGACTGCTTTGTGAGGCGGTCAACGATCACTAGAATGGTATCATAGCCGGATGACTTAGGAAGTTTCTCAATGAAATCCATGGATATCGAATTCCACGGTTGTTCCGGGATCGGAAGTTGCTTCAGGAGGCCGTAGGGTTTGTGATGTTGAGGCTTGGCTCGCATACAGGTGGTGCATGACTTGCAATAGGCTTGGACCATTGTGCGGAGAAGAGGCCAAGTGTATGTGCGTCGGATGATGTCGAGGGTTTTGTTTTGGCCTTGGTGTCCTAAGAGCAGATGATCATGGCTTTGCTGGAGCACGCGAAGTCGTAGATCGTTGATGTCTGGAACATAGATCCGGGACTTGTACTGGAAAAATCCATCGGAATCGAGGGACCATCCAGGACTGGTTGGGTCATCGAGGTGGGTTGCGGAGATGGGGTCGGAACGGATGTCGGAATGGAGAGACTCGGTGTCCATAATAATTGAGGCGCGGAGTAGCGGAAACTGCAATGCTGTGGCACGCAGGGACGATGCCAGTTGCTCAGTAGAGAATACTGGGCGGAAGTTGTGTGGATTAACACTGGCATAGTCGCTACTTCCCTCTTTTGGGTAGACGTCCCAACGTCTAGTGAGTGCGTCGGGTTTTGCTCCGAGCGTTCCGGGGTGGAAGCGGATCACCATGTTGAACTGTGAGAGATATTCAGACCAGCGGACTTGACGGCGAGTCAAAATCTTCATAGTTGCAAAATATTCAAGGTTCTTATGATCCATTACAACGTCAATCGTATAAGTTGGACCTTCGAGGTAGTGTCGCCAAATTTTGAAGGCTTCGAAAATCGCAAGTAGTTCCTTATCGTGGACGTCATAGTTGAGTTCCAGGGTGGAAAAGGTGTGGGAAGGAAAAGCGATCGGATGAATTTCTCCGTCGTCGGGGGAAATGATGGAAAGGATGGCGGCTAGCGCGTAGTCGGAAGCGTTGGTTTCGAGTACAAGTTGGGCATCTGGAATCCAGAAACCGAGTATAGGAGCCGTAGTGAAGGCCGCTTTGAGGGCTTCAAATGCGGAACGGCATTCCGGAGTGAAATTCCATGGCGTACCCTTCCTGGTGAGACACGTGAGCAGAACAGTAATGTCGGAAAAATTATAAATGAAACGCCAGTAAAAGTTGGCGAAGCCAAGGAAAGACTGTACATCCTTAACACGTCGGGGTTCCGGCCATTCTTGAATTGCCTTGACTTTGTCCTCTGCCATGGTTGGAGAGAGGATGTAGCCGAGGTATTCGACTGTGTCGCGATGCCATTCGCATTTCTCTGCTTTTGCGTAGAGGTGGTGTTTCTGTAGGCGGCGGAGTACTTTGCGGACATGTTCCCGATGTTTTTCCGGTGTGTCGGAATAGATGAGGATGTCGTCAATGTAGACTAGGATGCATACGTCGAGAAGGTCGGAAAATACGTCGTTCATGAATCGCTGAAAAGCGGCGGGAGCATTGGTTAGACCAAAAGGCATGACAACCCACTCAAAAGCACCGTAGCGGGTGCGGAAAGTGGTTTTCCACTCGTCACCTTCCTGGATGCGGACAAGGTGATAAGCGTGCTGGAGGTCAATTTTGGTGTAGATCTTTGCCCTGCGGGGAGTGTCGAGTAGATCGGAAATGCGTGGAAGCGGATATTTGTCCTTCTTAGTGAGGGCGTTAAGTCCGTGGAAATCGACGCAGAGGCGGAGAGATCCATCCTTGTTCTTGACGAAAAGGACTGGAGCACCGTGCGGAGACAGCAAAGGGCGGATAAAGCCCATGTTGAGGTGTTCATCAATGAACTCTTGGAGAGTTTGGAGTTCACTTTGTGAAAGGGAGTAGATCGGTCCAAGGGGCGGAGATGCTCCTTCTTCCAATTCAAATCGTAAGGTCGATGTTCAGCAGGTTTATCGGCTTTGGCCTTATTGAACACATCCAGGAAGTCACGATATTCTTCCGGAACTGAGCTCATGTCGACCGGAGCGGAAGTCGAGGCGGAACAAGCCTTGACTGAAGCCGAATCAGATAGGTGAAGCTGGAAAACGGTCGTATCTTCTTGCCGTTGCAATACACGGAAAGCGGTGGTGGAAATGAGCGCAATTCAAGGAGCTTCGAGGGACGGAGGTGCTAAAGCGGGACCGGAGTGCGGAACTGAATCCACGAGTGGAGTTGCAGAAGAGGCTTGAACCATCTTTGCGGACGATGTCAGAATAGACGGAAGTTGATCCGGGGTACCGAACTGTATCTGACCCAATGCCCAGTTAATCGACGGATTATATCGGGTGAGCCAATTGTGTCCTAGTACAACAGAACAGCTAGCATCTAGCGGAGTAACGTAAAACGTAACTTCATGGTTGTCCCCAGTAGCGAAATGGATAGACAGGTCCACGACTTGGGAAATTGCCGTGTTGGAAGACCCGTCGAAAAGGCGGAGCGGAATTGTTGGAATGTTGCAGGCCAGAAGTTTATGTTTCAAAATGAAGTCGGAATCAAGGAAACAATGAGTCGAACCAGAGTCGATCAATGCTGTAAACAGGGGTGCGGAAATGGTGTCGGAAGTGAGCGGAACAGAGAGGGTCTCGGAGGACGAAAGAGCGGATGCATTGAGTTTAACCTCGTTTGTCGCACGAATGGGTTCAACACAGCCCTCAGCTTGTGTGGAGGCCAGAGGACTGCTGACTATTTTTTTGCATCTGTAGCGGGAGCCGCTTCGGATTTCTCTTCCGTCTTCGCCGCGCGGCCCTTGGCCTTAGCAGCGGAAGTGGCAGCTCGGGTGCAGTCACGCACAATGTGGCCGCCTTTGCTGCAGAAGAGGCAAAGGTTGTTGTCCATGCGACGCTGGCGTTCTACAGGGGTTAGTTTTCCATCCTTCCCAAGTTTGTCGGAAAGGTCTGGAGTGCTCTTCCGGGCGTTGGTGTTGGAAATAGGGATGTGTAGAGGACAGGAATTATAGGCAGTAGGTATGGACTTGTTATTCAAAAGAATAGACTAGAAATCAATTCACTCTCTCAGTGAATTTAGTGGTCACTGTAAATATATTATACACTACCTAGAAATCAATTCACTATAGAGGATTTCTAGGTCAATAAATGCAAAGACTACTAGACTAATTTACTTGCCTCTCTCAGTGAATTTAGTGGTCACTGAGAGAGGGGGAAATGTGTTCCACTGCGCATGTACTACTACCCGGCCCTTTAGCGCCCAAGAGCTCGCGCGTCGAAGTCATTTCAGACTCCGCTGGGTGCAGCCGCTTGTGAAAGTAGGAATAACAAGATGAAATAGAGAGATAAGGAATGAGTGGAAAATTTCGAAAATAACCAGAGAAATGGATGCATAATACAAGAACAATGTGAGAAGAAATTGGAAGGCCTCACAACAAATTGGATATATTATGCTTGATTTTGGTGCAGGAGCATAAATGCACCCAACAGGATGCACACCGTCCGTATTACGGCCACGGCCATATAATGTACGGCGGGTTGACGTATACAGCAGACCATATGCCGTCCGTATGGTCAAGACCTCTCCCCTCTGACGGTATGGTACGGCACCGTACCGGCCATATTATGGTTGACGGCAATATTATATGGTGGGGCTATTGGAAGATCGGTTAGTGACCGATCCGCGTAGACTATGACGTTGCATTATATTAGTATGCTCGCCTATGCGGCCTACACAGGTAGCTGCACTTTATGTCAGCCTATGCAGACTAATTAGGCATGCCCGATGTGTACATGCCAGAAGTAGCGCCCGTCAGGCGCTGTGTTTTTGGCTCGGCTAACACATTTTCGGTGTTTACCGATGCATGCTGTATACATACCATACATACCATACATGGCCGTATTTGTGCGGTATATACAGTGTCACGTACCGTATACCGTACCGTCGGCACAGCACACCGAGCCTTGACGGTACGGGTGCCGTGGCCATAATACGGCATGGTGTGCATCCCTAGTTGGAACCAGAGGCCTGGTTGTTGTGAGGGGAGGAGTTGTTGTTCCGGTTGCCAGAGTTGGATCCGGAACTGTTGTTGTTGTTGTTGTTTCTGGAGTTGTTGTTTCTGGAATTGGTCTTCTTTTGTCTTTATCAGACTTCTTGTTGGAAGACTTGTCGTTCTTGCTCTGGCCAGAAGTTTCGCGAGCGATCTCAGAGTGTCTTTCCCAGTAGCGCGAATCGATGGATTGGGCTAGGTTGCGGAGATCGGTAAGGGTGGCGGGTTTTCTGATGCAGGCGATTTCATCCTTGATCGGGGATGGGAGGCCCATATAAAACTGGCGTCGGAGTGTGGCTTCTCCCCATTGGACTCGAGGAGCGAGCTGCTGGAATGTGACGATATATATTTAGCTATCTTATGAGTGTCTTTCATACGAAGCTTATCGAGTTCATTTTCTGCATCGGCTTCCATGTCAAATGGTCCAAAGTTGCTGCGGAGTTCGGAAACGAAGTTGTGGTAATCGTCAGCCCAGTCAACAAGGGCGAATGGATCCATGAGGGCGGGTTCGAAGTAGTCGAGAGCCGTGCCTCGGAGATAGGAAAGGGTGTAGTTGACCTTTCGTTCGTCGTCGGGAAAGGCGTCAGGACGATCGCGGAAATTGAGTTGAAGCTGGACCAAAAATGGCTGGAGCTTCTTGGGGTTGGAACTGGCGAACTGATCTGGTTCACGGACTTTGGTCTTGGGGCGTGGTGGTGCTTGGGCCGGACGCTGAAGTTGACCGGCTAGCATGGCGATGGCTTGTGGGAGATCCGGAACTGGTGCGGGCGGAACTGGGTTGGCAGGAATCTGAGGTGGGATTGGAGGTGGAGGACCGCCGGGAGGACCGCCTGGGGGACCACTGGGTGGGCTGCCATGAGGGCCGCCTGGGGGGGCCGCTGGGAGGTGGTCCTGGTGGAGGTGGTGGAGCTGGGTGTCGGAATGACGCTGCTGTTTGTTCGCCGCTGCTACTCGTCGAATTCCCATCATAGTCGGGATTCTCGTCGGGATTAGCGTCGGGAACTTCTTCAAAACGTGGCGGAATGGCGTCAGAAAACCCATCGTCTGCACGAGAGCTACCTGAAGGTTCCGCGTGCCTTGGTGCTGCGGATCTGAGACTGCCAAAATAAGAGAGAGCTTCGACAGCTCCTGCTCGAGCTGAAGTAGCTGTGGTACGAGGAGGCATAGCGATAGTTATCGGGTGGGGATCAGATAATACTATTACGTATCGAGATTTCCACTAAGTCGGAACTGGAAAGGACAGCGGCTTCAACTTATAGGTTGCGCCCCCAATGAACTATCATCCTAAGTATTTCGGAAATGAGTCGGAAGTCGGAAAGTACTGAACTAAAGGTTGGTTGGAACTTGAGTCGGAACTGAGGCGGAAGGCGGAAGGCGGAAGGTGGAGAGACGGAGGTCTTGCTAAACTCGCTGTGCTAAGAACAGGAGATGGAGCAAAGGAAATCAAGTATTGAAGGTGATTATCTGATTGCAGAATAACAGACATACATGAGAGGCTTTTATACAAAGAGCTGAGACAACAGGTAATGGGATGGTACTAAGCAAATTCAGGAGGAAGCGGAAGTCAAGTAGACAATGCGTGGGAACTAACTAATTGGGAACAATGGGACTACAAGGGGGGTTCAGGGTAAGGTAGAACAATGGCAAAGAACAAGGGGTAGGGAAAACATATCTGACAACGAAGCACAAGGAGGGCCGGACATATGGTCTTGATGAACAATGATGTGGGTCCGGTGGGTACGAGTAATAGAGTCGAAAGAACAAGGGAATAGAACAATGGGTGGAATGTCGGAAATGTCGGAGGGGCGGAAAGGTTGCGGAACTGAAGGTTGGAAGTAGGAAATGAATGGTCGTAACAGCTAACAAGAACTCTTGTAATATATGTCAGAAATATATAAGTTGATATTAATGATTGGACACTCAATGACGAGTGTATCCTAATATCCCTCATTGTCTGAATATATGTGGTGTCTGACTAAGCTCAGGGCGAGTGCCCTGATGATGATCCAAGTCAGTCATGTGACACAGCTGGTGAGAAAAGGTTGTTGAACAAGATAATGAGAACTTTGAGGCTTTAGATCTCAGAGCAGTAGATAGTATATGGTTGTGTTGTAATATCAACCAAGAACTAAAGGAAATCAATGGAAGATAGACCACACAGTGATCACACATGCTGTCACGACCGCTCATTTCCGACTTCCAATCTTCAGTTCCACAACACTTTCCACCCCTCCGATATTTCCGACATTCCACCCCTTGTTCTATTCCCTTGTTCTTTCGACTCTATTACTCGGACCCACCGGACCCTTTTCATCGTTCATCAAAACCACATATCCGGTCACCTTTGTAATTCATTGTCAGATATGTTTTCCCGACCCCTTGTTCTTTGCCATTGTTCTACCTTATCCTGAACCCCCCTTGTAGTCCCATTGTTCCCAATAGTTAGTTCCCACGCATTGTCTACTCGACTTCCGCTTCCCCCAGAATTTGCTTAGTACCACCCCATTACCTGTTGACTCAGCTCTTTGTATAAAAGCCTGTCATGTATGTCTCTTATTCTGAAATCAGATAATCACCTTCGATACTTGATTTCCTTCACTCCATCTCCTGTTCTTAGCACAGCGAGTCTAGCAAGATCTCAGTCCCTCCGCCTTCCGTCTTCCGCTTTCCGACCCAAGTTCCGACCAACCTTTGGTTCAGTACTTTCCGAATTCCGACTCAGTTCCAAAATACTTAGGACGATAGTTCATCGGGGGCGCAACCTATAAGTTGAAGCCGCCGTCCTTTCCAGTTCCGACTTAGTGGAAATCTCAATACGTAACAGTATTATCTGATTCCCACCCGATAACTATCACTATGCCTCATACCACAGCTACTTCAGCTCAAGCAGGAGCTGTCGAAGCTCTCTCTTATTTTGGCAGTCTTAGATCCGCAGCACCAAGGCACGCGGAACCCTCCGGCAGCTCTCGTGCCGACGATGAGCTCTCCGATGCTATTCCGCAACGATTCGAAGAAGTTCCCGACCCTAATCCCGACGACAATCCCGACTATGATGGAAACTCGACGAGTAGCAGCGGCGAACAAACAGCAGCGTCATTCCGACGCTCAGCTCCACCACCACCACCTCCACCAGGACCCCCTCCAGGCGGTCCACCTGGTGGTCCCCCAGGTGGTCCTCCACCCCCAATTCCACCTCAGATTCCCGCCAACCCAGTTCCACCTGCGCCAGTTCCGGATCTTGCACAAGCTATCGCCATGCTAGCCGGACAACTTCAGCGCCCGGTCCAAGCACCACCACGCCCCAAGACAAAGGTCCGCGAACCAGATCAGTTTGACGGTTCCGACCCCAAGAAGCTCCAGCCATTTCTGGTCCAGCTTCAACTCAATTTCCGCGATCGTCCCGACGCCTTTCCCGACGACGAACGAAAGGTCAATTACGCCCTTTCCTACCTCCGAGGCACGGCTCTCAACTACTTCGAGCCCGCCCTCATGGACCCATTCGCTCTCATCGACTGGGCCGACGATTACCACAACTTTGTTTCCGAACTCCGCAGCAACTTCGGACCATTTGATATGGAAGCCGATGCAGAAAATGAACTCGATAAGCTTCGCATGAAAGACACTCATAAGATAGCTAAATATATCGTCACGTTTCAGCAGCTTGCTCCTCGAGTCCAATGGGGAGAAGCCGCACTCCGACGCCAGTTTTACATGGGCCTGCCATCCCGGATCAAGGATGAAATTGCCCGCGTCGGAAAACCCGCCACCTTTACCGACCTCCGCAACCTCGCCCAATCCATCGATTCGCACTACTGGGAAAGACACTCCGAGATTGCTCGCGAAACTTCCGCCCAGAGCAAGAACGACAAGTCTTCGGACAAGAAGTCTGATAAAGACAAGAAGAAGACCAATTCCGGAAACAACAACTCCGGAAACAACAACAACAACAACAGTTCCGGATCCAACTCCGGCAACCGGAACAACAACTCCACCCCTCGCAATAACCAGGCCTCTGGTTCCAACACCAACACCCGGAAGAGCACTCCGGACCTTTCCGACAAACTTGGGAAGGACGGAAAACTAACCCCTGTAGAACACCAGCGTCGCATGGACAACAACCTTTGCCTTTTCTGTGGCAAAGGCGGTCACGTCGCTCGCGATTGCACCCGAGCTTCCGCTTCCGCTGCAAAGGCCAAGGGCTGTGCAGCGAAGACGGAAGAGAAATCCGAAGCGGCTCCCGCTGCGGATTCAAAAAAATGGTCAGCAGTCCTCCGGCCTCTGCACGAGCTGAGGGCTGTGTTGACCCCATTCGTGCGCCAAACGAGGTTAAACTCAACGCATCCGCTCTTTCGTCCTCCGACTCTCTGTTCCGCTCACCTCCGACACAATTTCCGCACCCCCGTTCACAGCATTGATCGACTCCGGTTCGACTCATTGTTTCCTCGATTCCGACTTTGTTTTGAAACATAAACTTCCGACATGCAACATTCCGACAATTCCGCTCCGCCTTTTCGACGGGTCTTCCAACACGGCAATTTCCCAAGTCGTGGACCTGTCTATCCATTTCGCTACTGGGGACAACCATGAAGTTACGTTTTACGTTACTCCGCTAGATGCTAGCTGTTCCGTTGTACTAGGACACAATTGGCTCACCCGATATAATCCGTCGATTAACTGGGCATTGGGTCAGATACAGTTCGGTACCCCGGATCAACTTCCGTCTATTCCAACGTCGTCCGCAAAGATGGCTCAGGCCTCTTCTGCATCTCCGCTCGTGGATTCAGTTCCGCACTCCGGTCCCGCTTTAGCACCTCCGTCCCTCGAAGCTCCTCAAATTGCGCTCGTTTCCGCCACCGCTTTCCGCGTATTGCAACGGCAAGAAGACACGACCGTTTTCCAGCTTCACCTTTCCGATTCAGCTTCAGTCAAGGCTCGTTCCGCCTCGACTTCCACTCCGGTCGACATGAGCTCAGTTCCGGAAGAATATCGTGACTTACCGGACGTGTTCAACAAGGCCAAAGCTGACAAACCTGCTGAACATCGACCTTACGATTTGAAGATAGATTTGGAAGAAGGAGCATCTCCGCCCCTTGGACCGATCTACTCCCTTTCGCAAAGTGAACTCCAAACTCTCCACGAGTTCGTCGATGAACATCTCAACATGGGCTTTATCTGCCCTTCGCTGTCTCCGCACGGCGCTCCGGTCCTTTTCGTCAAGAACAAGGATGGATCTCTCCGCCTCTGCGTCAATTTCCGCGGACTCAATGCCCTCACTAAGAAGGACAAATATCCGCTTCCGCGCATTTCCGACCTCCTCGACACCCCCCGCAGGGCGAAGATCTACACCAAAATCGACCTCCGGCACGCTTATCACCTTGTCCGCATCCGGAAAGGTGACGAGTGGAAAACCACTTTCCGCACCCGCTACGGTGCTTTTGAGTGGGTTGTCATGCCTTTTGGTCTAACCAATGCTCCCGCCGTTTGTCAGCGATTCATGAACGACATATTTTCCGACCTCCTCGACGTATGCGTCCTAGTCTACATTGATGACATCCTCATCTATTGCGACACACCGGAAAAACATCGGGAACATGTCCGCGAAGTACTCCGCCGTCTCGGCAAACACCATCTCTACGCAAAAGCAGAGAAATGCGAATGGCACCGCGACACGGTCGAATACCTCGGCTACATCCTCTCTCCAACAGGTCTTACCATGGCAGAGGACAAAGTCAAGGCAATTCATGAATGGCCGGAACCCCGACGTGTTAAGGATGTGCAGTCCTTCCTTGGCTTCGCCAATTTTTACCGACGTTTCATTTATAACTTTTCCGACATTACTGTTCCGCTCACGCGTCTCACCAGGAAGGGTGCCCCATGGAATTTCACTCCGGAATGCCGTTCCGCATTTGAAGCCCTCAAAGCGGCCTTCACTACGGCTCCTATACTCGGTTTCTGGATTCCAGATGCCCAACTTGTACTCGAAACCGACGCTTCCGACTATGCGCTAGCCGCCATTCTTTCCATCATTTCCCCTGACGACGGAGAAATTAATCCGATCGCCTTTCATTCCCGCACCTTTTCCGCCCCGGAACTCAACTACGACATCCACGATAAGGAACTACTTGCGATTTTCGAAGCCTTCAAAATTTGGAGACACTACCTTGAAGGTCCAACCTATCCGATCGACGTTGTAACGGATCATAAGAACCTTGAGTCTTTTGCAACTACTAAGATTTTGACTCGCCGTCAAGTCTGCTGGTCCGAATACCTCTCACAGTTCAACATGGTGATCCGCTTCCGCCCCGGAAAGCTTGGAGCAAAACCCGACGCGCTCACTAGACGTTGGGACGTCTACCCAAAAGAGGGAAGTAGCGACTATGCCAGCGTTAATCCACACAATTTCCGCCCAGTATTCTCTACTGAGCAACTGGCATCGTCCCTGCATGCCACAGCATTGCAGTTTCCGCTACTCCGCGCCACAATCATTACGGACACCGAGTCTCTCCATTCCGACATCTGTTCCGCACTCCGTTCCGACCCCATCTCCGTAGCCCACCTCAATGACCCCATCAGTCCTGGATGGTCCCTCGATTCTGACGGATTTCTCCGGTACAAGTCCCGGATTTACGTTCCGGATACCAACGATCTACGACTTCGCGTACTCCAGCAAAGCCACGATCATCCGCTCTCAGGACACCAAGGCCAGAACAAAACCCTCGACATAATCCGACGTACCTATACTTGGCCTCTCCTCCGCACGATGGTCCAAGACTACTGCAAGTCATGCACCACCTGTATGCGAGCCAAGCCTCAACGTCACAACCCTACGGCCTCTTGAAGCAACTTCCGATCCTGGAACAACCGTGGAATTCGATATCCATGGATTTCATTGAGAAACTTCCTAAGTCATCTGGCACGATACCATTCTAGTAATCGTTGAACGCCTTACAAAGCAGTCCATCTTTATTCCGACATACGACACCATCACTTCCACCCAACTCGCACAACTCTTCGTACTCCACGTCTTTTCCAAGCACGGAATTCCTTCCCATGTCACTTCCGACCGTGGATCAGAATTCGTGTCCTCCTTTTTCCACACGCTCGGCAAGGCTCTCGACATGAAGCTCCACTTCACTTCCAGTTATCACCCCGAAGGAGACGGACAAACGGAATGTACTAATCAGACCCTTGAACAGTATCTCCGCGTCTATTGCAACTACCAACATAGCAATTGGTCCGACCTTCTTCCACTCGCGGAATTTGCCTACAACAATGCGCCTTCTGCGACCACCGGAATTTCACCCTTTTACGCCAACAAGGGCTACCACCCGAATCTCGCCATCCACCCTGAACACGACCTCGCCTCTGCCAGAGCCCGAGATTTCGTTGTGGAACTTGACGACCTTCACCAGCACCTCCGAGAGAACATTACCGCTGCCCAGAAGAGATATCAAACTTCCGCCGATCGGAAACGCCTTCCGCAACCGGCATTCGAGATTGGCGACAAAGTCTTTGTCAAAGCTGAAAACTTCCGCACCACTCGCCCCTTGAAGAAGCTCTCTGAAAAATACCTTGGTCCTTACGAGATCATCGCTAAGGCCGGCAGTCGTTCTTTCACTCTCAGACTTCCTGACAATATGCGCGCAGTACACCCGGTATTCCATGTCTCCATGCTTGAGCCAGCAGTTCCGAATACAATTCCGAATCGAGAACAACCTCCACCTCCGCCAGTCGTCATCGACGGAGAACCGGAATATGAGATCTCGGAAATTCTCAACTCCAAGCTCGACAGACGATACCGCTGCCAACTCCAGTACCTAGTCAAGTGGGCAGGCTATGAAAACACCGATGAAGAGACCTCGTGGATTTCCGCCACGGAACTAGACCACGCCTCTGACCTCGTCGCTGATTTCCACAAGTCATACCCTGATAAGCCTGGCCCCATTTCCGCGCCTTAGTCATTTCCGACCTCTTTTCCGACACCCATTCCTTTCTTACAGTTCTCAAATCATTGTTAAAATCCGATTACATTTCCGTTATGCTAATTTCCGACACTTCAAGAAAAATATTACAAGTCACCCTGACACCCTACTCCTCCCTCATTGTCTCCGCCTCAACCTCTTCTTCCGCTTCCGGCTCTTTTTCCGCCTCTCCTACCTCCACACTCACCAACTCCGTTTCCACCCTTTCCCTCCTTTCCGTCCCCCCACTCGGACCCGCTTCCGCCCCAATTCCCTGCTCCCGCAGCCGCACGTCCATTCGGTCCCGGACCAGGTCATTCCGCCACCGCATTTCCCGCGTTAACTGTTCCAGGACTGTGGACATAACAGTCATCTGGTTCTGAATCGATAGAACCTGATGCTGCTGAACCTCGGCCATATCAATCATTATGTCCCGGATCTCGCGTTGCTGTTCCCGCATGGCCCTCAGCGACCCGGAAATGTCAAGGAGCGGATAGGACATTGTAAAACGGTTCAAAACCGCCTGTCCCGATTTCCCGGTCACCGGAAAAGATTCCTCGGCCCTCCCTCTGCTCAGTCCCGGTTCCGACTTCGGATTCGACTCCTCAACCTTCTGTTTCTTTCGCTCCAGCCTCGAAGCACACCCGTCCACAACGCAGCGTCTCTTCTTGTCACGGCACTGATCGCACGAAGTTTCCCGTGGGTTACTCGACCACGTGCAATCCAACCCCTTAGACTCGCATGGGTCGCAAGGAGCCTTTTCCTCCTCATCGCCGTCCCACATTTTCTGCTTCTTAGTCGCGGGATTTTCCGGTCCTAGTTCACGCAGCTCCAACATCCGATTCAACTTGTCCTTTCGAGCCTTCTGGAATGCGTCCGCCCGACGTTTCCGTTCCGCCACAAGGTTCACCGGAGTAGCAATTTCCTTTTGTTTCCCTTTTCCTTCGGGAGACAGTGTACTTTCCGCCAAACTTTCCGAGTCTGATTCTGACTCATCCTGAACATTATTCTGGAAGAACTTTTAGTTGATTCAAGAACTTTTCCACCGGACATTCCCGACTCACCTGGTCCTTTTCCGCCTTCTCCGCAGCAGCTTTCTCCACAGCAGCCTTCTCTGCAGCAGCCTTGTCCGCAGCAGCTTTCCGTGCCGCGTTCCGTCTCCATTTCTCTTCACGAACGCGCTCCTCCTCCTCACAGCGCTCGCATTCCTTCCTCTCCTGTTCCTTCCGCTCCTTCTCCCGACGTTCCTTCTCTTTCCGTGCAGTTTCCTCAGCCTCGCATTTTTCGGCCAGTTCCTTTTGCGTGAGCATATCAGCGAAATGCTGTTTCATCTCGGCACTCGTCATCTTGGAGAAGTCGATTGGAGCACTCATGTTGGATTGGAAAGAAGACGTGTTTGTTCCTCAGCCTATTTTTTTTAGACTCCGACGTGTCTGTTCACAGGTCACGTGATCCGACCTGTGGTCTCGCGGGGCTCGACCTTAGAAGGGAGATACTGTCACGACCGCTCATTTCCGACTTCCGATCTTCAGTTCCGCGACACTTTCCGCCCCTCCAATATTTCCAACATTCCGCCCATTGTTCTATTCCCTTGTTCTTTCGACTCTATTACTCGGACCCACCGGACCCGTTTCATCGTTCATCAAAACCACATATCCGGTCACCCTTGTAATTCGTTGTCAGATATGTTTTCCCGACCCCTTGTTCTTTGCCATTGTTCTACCTTACCCTGAACCCCCCTTGTAGTCCCATTGTTCCCAATAGTTAGTTCCCACGCATTGTCTACTCGACTTCCGCTTCCCCCGGAATTTGCTTAGTACTACCCCATTACCTGTTGACTCAGCTCTTTGTATAAAAGCCTGTCATGTATGTCTCTTATTCTGAAATCAGATAATCACCTTCGATACTTGATTTCCTTCGCTCCATCTCCTGTTCTTAGCACAGCGAGTCTAGCAAGATCTCAGTCCCTCTGCCTTCCGTCTTCCGCTTTCTGACCCAAGTTCCGACCAACCTTTGGTTCAGTACTTTCCGAATTCCGACTCAGTTCCGAAATACTTAGGACAATAGTTCATCGGGGGCGCAACCTACAAGTTGAAGCCGCCGTCCTTTCCAGTTCCGACTTAGTGGAAATCTCAATATGTAACACATGCATAGAAGGAACGTTCAAGTGATAACAGATGTTTTCTGGCTACCGTAACATACATGCGGTGCTAGCTACTTATACTATAATGTCAATGAGTACCAGGATTCAAGATAATAGAGAAATGGGTTGAAACATTGCATGTAGACAAGGGGAAGGCTACATGCAGCTATTGTGGAGTATTAGTGATGTAGATGGTGTTTTCAGCAACAAGTATTCAAGCTACAATTATGGGAGACCATACAAAGCACCTGTCAATAAGATGGGGGGTGTCATGACCGGTTTATTTCTCCTACCGCGCTACCTCCATGTTCCCCCTCGTCACTCCCTAGCATCTTCGTCAGAGTTCGCCGCACCTACCGACCACTCCTCCTCTACGTCCACTCTACTCGCTGTTCGCCCCATCCTCTGAACCGCTATTCACTGCTCGCGCATTTCGCCAGCAGGCATGCCATCAAATATGATCGATACCATTCACCCAGCATGATGGTTCATCATTAGCTCCATCATCTTCTTAATCCAACCCCATTGGGTGTTCATATGGCCAATGTGTGTTCGCAGGGCGTCCCTTCCATAGGTCGTGCGGGATCAACCCAGTAGACAAAGAGTCCGTGCAGGGTAGCATGTATGCGGGTCCCAAGACATGGTTTTGTCCATAAGTGACTTCGCCCCCTTTTACTCTCCGTCGTTGCATGTTCGCATTCTTCCCTCACTCTATTGTATGTTTATTCCATCTAATTAGTATCATGACCGCACACCCCTATCCGACCCTAACTCACGACGGCCTCTTTCCTATTCGCTAATACCTTGTGAGCATTCGATATAAGTAGTTTACATTCGCATGTATATTCTCCAGTTCAATTATCATACGTCGTTTATCTTGTGCAGCTTTGACCTCGCCGTGGTCATCATCTTAAGCCTTCTCTTGGAGATTCCCATCTTCGACCAGCAGAGGACTTAGGCATCACTGGTGAGTTCTCATACTTCATCTTCGTTACCTTAGCCTTCGAACCATTTTCTGTGCTGTTGGTGAAGGGCTCCGAAGGAGCACCTTCGCCAGTGAAGGGATTGTCGACACCTCTGTGTTCGTTCCGATCGCCCTTGCCGTGTTTGGCAACCGATCTTCGCTGTTCGCGCCATGTACCATAGCCATGTGTTACGTATCGAGATTTCCACTAAGTCAGAACTGGAAAGGACAGCGGCTTCAACTTGTAAGTTGCGCCCCCAATGAACTATTGTCCTAAGTATTTCGGAACTGAGTCGGAAGTCGGAAAGTACTGAACTAGAGGTTGGTCGGAACTTGAGTCGGAACTGAGGCGGAAGGCGGAGAGACTGAGGTCTTGCTAGACTCGCTGTACTAAGACCAGGAGATGGAGCGAAGGAAATCAAGTATCGAAGGTGATTATCTGATTGCAGAATAACAGACATACATGAGAGGCTTTTATACAAAGAGCTGAGACAACAGGTAATGGGGTAGTGCTAAGCAAATTCCGGGGGAAGCGGAAGTTGAGTAGACAATGCCTGGGAACTAACTAATTGGGAACAATGGGACTACAAGGGGGGTTCAGGGTAAGGTAGAACAATGGCAAAGAACAAGGGGTCGGGGAAAACATGTCTGACAATGAACTACAAGGGTGACCGGATATGTGATCTTGATAAACGATGAGGCGGGTCTGGTGGGTCCGAGTAATAGAGTCGAAAGAACAAGGGAATAGAACAATGGGCGGAATGTCAGAAATATCAGAGGGGCGGAAAGTGTCGCGGAACTGAAGGTCAGAAGTCGGAAATGAACGGTCGTAACACCATGCCGTCAAAGCACGATCGACGTCTTTGGACCAACTTGGCTGTCATCTCTGGGCCTATCACCTCCTCTGCTCAACCCTCTTTCAATGATGTTCCTATGATCAGATTGTCATGACTTGTGTATTTCCTGCACCTGTTACGATACGATCCGTCGTAAGGTTGACCGAGGTCGGGAGCGAAGCCCAAGGTAAGGTCCGAGGTCACGAGGCGAGGTTTGGATGGGGAAGTCGGAGAGGGACTTGGCTTCAGCTTATGTGCTGCGCCGACCCTACGCACGAGTCCCAACTTTGGAGGCAAACGAATAAGAGGCGAGGTTTGGCTTTAAGAGGCGAGGCATAGAAACTAGCTAAGGATCGAAGGGATACGATAGTTGATTTTCAGACTGAGGAGTAGGAATGCATACAAGGGGGTTATATACAGGCGAGGGTGCGAGTCAGGGGCGAACATATTAGTGGAGGTCAGGGCGAGGTCAGGAGGCCGAGGTCAGGGCGAGGTAATATACGAATGATGCGTGATGGAGCGGAATCAGTAACTAAGGGGATACGGGCATGGGATCAAGGTCGGATATGAACTCAAGCTCGGGCTCGGGCTCAGGCGCGGATATGGATCATATGTACTTGGGCACGAATATCACACGGCTCGGGCTCGGAAGAAGGTTTTACCGGTAAGTAACCGGCCAAAGGCCGGGTTCTTACAGCACCTTGTTATCCCTGTTTCCCCTTTCGCCACTCCTCCCCCATGTTTGCTCGGCTTCACCCTCCACCTCGACCACTCCTCCCCTATTTCATCTCTGTTCACCCTTCCTCACATTTCGCCGAACAGCCATGGGCTGCTCGCATCATGCACCAGCAGGCACACCATCAAAACACGATCGACATCCCTACCCGGCATAATGGCTCGTCAGTAGCTCCATCAGCTTCTCGATCCAACCCCCTTTTGGTGTTCATATGAGCAGGGTGCGTTCGCAGGATGTCCTACCCATAGGTCATGTGGGATCAACCCAGTAGATGAAGAACCCGTGCAGGGCGGTGTATATGTGGGCCCCAAGACATGATTTCATACATAGGTGCCTTCACCACCTTTACTCTCCGTCATTTCATGTTCTCCCTCTTCTCTCACTCTATTGTATGTTTATTTCATCTATGTTGTATCACGACTGCGCACCCCTATCCAACCCTGACTCGTGACGGCCTCTTTCCTATTCACTGATACCTTACAAGCATTCGATATAAGTAGTTTGCATTCACATGTATATTCCCCAGTTCAATTATCATACGTCGTCCATCTTGTGCAAATTTGACCTCACTGTGATCATCGTCTTGAGCCTTCTCTTGGAGATTTCTATCTTCGACCAGAAGAGGACTTAGGCATCACTGGTGAGTTCTCATACTTCAACTTTGTTACCTTAGCCTTCAAACTATTTTCTGCGCTGTCGGCGAAGGGATTGTCAATACTTAGACAGCCCTTCCGTGACACCTTGCACGTTACATCGTCAAGTGCCACGGGCTATTTTGCTACGACTGTAGACAGGGTGAGCTCCGTTCGGGCAACCCTCTTATCTTGTGAACATTTATTGGTTCACCTATTCGCCAAACGGCATACTTATTCGCACAAGTTATTCGGGCATTCGCTGCGTTCACTAATGCACAATATTAACGCCTAAAAATCAATCTTGACACATACCACATGACGTGCCAGCAACGACACAGAATTTTGGCCTAGGATATTTCCAAGGTGCATTGCTTCTTCGAAGCAACCACCACCACCATCATCTTTTAATGAAGATAATGCCAGCCAAAGAGGGCATGGACATTGATCAACATCTGCAGCACAGTTGACAGCCCGCAAGCAGGGGGCTACGGACATCCTCCAAGCACTGGCCACCACGTCCACTGGGTGATCCTAGAGTGGGAGGATGGCCCGGCAATAATCCACCTAGATGGTTGCAACATATGCACAATGTATGCAGTGCACTTGAGGGCTGCAACCAGCACCCATTGAGTGAGGCTGACAGACAAAGATGTGAGTGAGGCCATTCACATGGCCTGGTATTGGTTCCCAAGTCGGTCACACATGCCAGCAAGGTGGACATCCAGCATGACTTCCATGACCTCAAGAATGATGTCAGAGACATGAAAAACATGGTCAGAGATTGCGACAACATGGTCGACACTGAGCACACAAAAACAAAGGACCTGGAGGAGCAGCTTCAAGCCCTCCAGTCCACACATGCGGCCTCCAAGAGGCTGCAGCCAGACCCAGCTGCCCAACCAGCAGGCTGGTTCAGCTGGCCCATCCTCTCACATGATGGTGCCCCTGCCATCACACACCGCCCCAGTGCTGGCCGCTCAGATCTCCACTGTGGGCAACAATGCTGGGCCTGTGCCAGGCCTCTCAGCCCAGATCACCAGCCCCCCCTCCACGTCAGTGGAGGGGCGGAGCCTGCCACCAGAAGCGATGCACTACAAATGCTCAGGTGGATGGGGGTCAGACACCTCCACCTTCAGGTTTTATGACCCCGACCAGGCTCAGCATGTCACTGACCAGCCCAAGCAGAAGTGCAAGAAATTGCATGGCATTCACAACACCCACAACAGCCTAGCTGTTGCTAAGGAGCACATGACCAATGTGTACCTGGCCGAGTCATTATCACACATGACCAGCGACCCCATGCTGCGATGGCAGCTGCCCACTGTCAAGGCCCATTACATCGGTCCACATGTGGACTTGCCTCTAGTGGCAGGACCAGTTCATCTTCCTGTAAGGACCCGGCCTTTGGCCGGCTACTTACCGGTAGAACCTTCTTCCGAGCCCGAGCCTTGTGATATTCATGCCCGAGTACATATGATACTTATCCGTGCCCGAGCCCGAGCCCGAGCTTGAACTCATATCCGACCTTGATCCCATGCCCGTATCCCCCTTAGTTACTGATTCCGCTCCATCACGCATCATTCGTATATTACCTCGCCCTGACCTCGGTCTCCTGACCCCGCCCTGACCTCCACTAATCCGTTCGCCCCTGACTCGCACCTCGTCCGTATATAACCCCCTTGTATGCATTCCTACTCCTCAGTCTGAAAATCAACTATCGTGTCCCTTCGATCCCTAGCTAGTTTCTACGCCTCGCCTCTTAAGCCAGAACCTCGCCTCTTATTCGTTTACCTCCGAAATTGGGACTCGTGCGTAGGGTCGGCGCAGCACATAAGCTGAAGCCAAGTCCCTCTCCGACTTCCCCATCCAAACCTCGCCCTGTAACCTCGGACCTTGACTCGGGTTTCGTCCCGACCTCGGTCAACCTTACGACGGATCGTATCGTAACAGTATTTTCAGACTGCTTACACCCTACGTATCCCTTTTCTTCACGATGTCCATGATAACTCGTTCTCGCACCCTTCGGGGTATCTCAGAACAGCGACGTTTCTCGGAAGCCCCCGATGACTCACCCCCGTCCCCGGGGATACCCCTCGCAGACCCCGCCGAGCCTAGTAACAAAGGCAAAGGTAGGGCTAACCTCGGTGACCCTTCAGGTGATCCAGGTGATGGCTCTAGAAGTTCTGACAACGATCGGGACCTCCCCAACCTTCCGCCCGAGGACCTCGGTGACCTCGAGGACAACGAGCTTATGCGTCGAGTGTTCATCAAACTCACGAAACCTCGCGAATCCGAAGCATGAGCCAAGGTCAAGGAACCGGATAGTTATGACGGTACTGACCAAGCCAAGCTTCGCACTTTCTTCCTTCAATGTGTACTCAACTTCAGAGATCGCCCCACCGCGTTCAAGACTGGGGCCTCAACGGTGCAGTATGCTATTTCTTACCTGTCCGGCTCGGCTCTGCAATATTTCGAGCCGGCGATCCTCGGCGAAGTCCAACCCGAGCCAGATTGGCTCGAGGACTGGGACAGTTTCAAGGCCGAGCTCGAGCTTAACTTCGGCCCATACAACAATGCGGCCCAAGCCGAGATTGACCTCGAGAAGATCGTTATGAAAGAGCACCACAAGGCCGCGCGATTCTTTATCGATTTCGCCCGAGCTTCGACTCGGACTCAATGGAACGACGCGGCCCTCCGACACTTTGCCTATAAGGGCTTGGCCAAACGAATCAAGGACGACTTACTTCACTTCCCTCGATTCCGCAGCCTCGCCGAGCTTAGGAACTTCGCGCTGGAATGCGATAGCCGTTACTGGGAGCGAAAGGAATACGACGCCATGATCAATGGTCGTAGCTCCCAGCCTGCACGCACCACTAATCAGTCCAGTAGCAATGCCACTAACAACCACCAGTCTTCCAGTGGTTCCAATAACAATAAGAACCGCAACAAGACTAACAACAGCGGCAAGGGTTCCAACAACAACAACTCTTCGAACAACAAGAGCCAGCCCGACATTTCGAGCAAACTCGGGAAGGATGGCAAACTGCTTCCCGAGGAGCGCCAACGTCGGGTCGACCAAGGCCTTTGTCTGCTTTGCGGCACCAAAGGTCACGTCGTCAAGGACTGCCCGAAGAACAAGTCTACCAATAGTAGCGGTTCTAAAGGTCGGGCAACGAAGACCCCTAACGAGGGGACTTCGGCCTCCATTACGGAGGTGAAAAAATAGGTAGCAACCTCGGAACCACACGATCCGAGGATTGCGGTAACCTCACCCGTGTGCTCAGACTCAGCGCCGCTTCTCATTCATTGTCCAAAGATTCCCTTAATGTAGATCTAACCTCGCCTTCGCTGCCCAACGTCGCTTTTGTTGCATTAGTTGACTGCGGGTCCTCAGACTGTTTTATTGAATCCAGATTTGTCCAGAAGTACTCCATGCCTGCTTATCCTGTCTCTCCTATACCCTTGAAACTATTTGACGGTAGTACTAACACTACCATTACCCAAGCTCTAGACCTTGCATTTGCTTTCCGACCGGCGAACAACAATGGGTTACCTTCTACGTAACCTCGCTCGACTCCAGTTGCTCGATGGTACTTGGCCACAACTGGCTCACCCGCTACAATCCGTCGATTGACTGGGTATTGGGCAGTATTACTTTCAAGACCATCGACCTAACAACGACTCCAGCGACCCCGGCGACGTCAGCCCGCTCAGCTTCGGCTACGACTTCGACCTCGCCTACGGCATCTTCGCCCCCGCCTCCGACCTCGCTTCCGAAGTTGCAAGCACCCCTCGTTTCCCTAATCAATGCACCCGCTTTCATGCGCGCATCTAGATTGGAAGGGTCCGAAGTGTTTCAGCTCAATTTGGCTTCGCCTGAGCTCCTCGCCAGAGGGGCAACATCGGGAGGAAGCTCTTCCGAGCTTCCTGAGAACATTAAGAAACATGTTCCCGAAGTATATCACGAATTTGCAGATGTGTTCAGCAAAGCACGCGCTGACACTCTAGCTCCCCACCGACCTCACGATATCAAAATCAACCTCGAAGAAGGGACCTCGCCACCAATCGGTCCCATCTACTCTCTCTCAGCTTCCGAACTCAAAGCACTTCGCGAGTTCATCGACGAGCATTTAAACATCGGTTTCATCCGACCTTCACGCTCGCCTCATGGTGCACCGGTATTGTTCGTTCGCAAAAAAGATGGCTCACTTCGGTTGTGTGTCGACTTCCGAGGTTTGAACAAAATCTCAAAAAAAGATCGGTATCCATTGCCATTGATTGCTGACTTACTTGATGCTCCAAAGAATGCTCGCATCTATACGAAAATTGACCTTCGTCACGCTTACCACCTCGTACGGGTGGCCGAGGGTGACGAATGGAAGACCGCCTTCAGGACTCGCTATGGGTCTTTCGAATGGTTGGTCATGCCATTTGGTCTCACTAATGGCCCTGCTGCCTTCCAGAGATTCATGAACGAGGTGTTCGCCGACCTTTTGGACGTTTGTGTGGTGGTATACTTGGATGACATTCTAATCTACTCCAGTGACCCCTCCAAACATGTTGAACATGTCAAGGAAGTCTTGCGACGACTACGACTCAACAACCTCTTCGCCAAAGAAGACAAATGCGAGTTCCATCGCGACTCGGTTGAATTCCTCGGCTACATACTCTCTCCCGAGGGCCTCACTATGGCGGATGACAAGGTAAAGGTCATTCAAGACTGGCCTGAACCTCGCAAAGTTCGCGACATCCAATCCTTCCTCGGCTTCGCCAACTTCTACCGACGTTTCATTCACAACTACTCCGACATCACCATTCCTCTCACCCGACTTACCCGCAAGGGTACCCCTTGGAATTTTTCCGAGGATTGTCGACGGGCTTTCAACCTGTTGAAGAGGGCGTTCACTACCGCCCCTATCCTTACTCACTGGATTCCTGACCTTCCACTGATCGTAGAGACTGATGCATCAGATTATGCCTTAGCGGCAATCTTATCACTACGAACCTCGGAAGGCGAACTTCATCCCGTCGCTTTCCACTCCCGCACATTCACCTCTACCGAGCTCAACTACGATGTTCACGACAAGGAGCTCCTCGCCATTTTTGAAGCCTTTCAACGCTGGCGACACTACCTAGAGGGCTCTGGCGAACCAGTTGACGTTATCACCGATCACAAGAACCTCGAATACTTTTCAACTACGAAGCTCTTGACCCGTCGACAAGCTCGGTGGTGGAATACCTTTCCCAGTTCAACCTCGCCATACGCTTCCGACCAGGTCGCCTCGGAACGAAGCCTGACTCTCTCACTAGACGATGGGACGTCTACCTTAAAGAGGGGAATAGCGACTATGCCACCATAAACCCGCAGAACCTACGGCCAGTGTTTACTCAGCACCAGCTGGCATCGTCCCTTAGAGCTACTAACCTCGCTCCCATCGTACTCCGAGCCGCTTCACTGCTTGATACCGAGCAGATCCGAGCTGACATACTAGCAAACCTCCCCTCGGACCCCATAGCCAAGTCGCACCTTGGCTTGGTTAATGAACCGAGGTGGACCACAGACCCAGAGGGTTTTCTCAAGCTTGACAACCGAACCTATGTTCCAGTGGCCCAAGACCTTCGACTTCGCATCCTGCAATACAAGCACGATCACATCCTCTCGGGACACTTCGGGGTCAACAAGACCTTGGAGCTGATCCGACGAGACTATACTTGGCCGGGGATTAGATCCTTTGTCAAGGATTATTGCAAGACGTGTACCACTTGTATGCGAAGCAAGCCACAACGTCACAAACCCTATGGTCTCCTCAAGCAACTTCCTGTTCCCGAGAAACCTTGGAATTCCATCTCTATGGATTTCATTGAGCAACTCCCCCCTTCATCCGAGTTCACCTCCATCCTAGTGATTGTTGACCGCTTCACTAAGCAGGTTATCTTCATTCCAACCACAGACAAGATAACCTCGCAAGAGCTCGCTCACCTCTTCGTTCTTCATGTCTTTTCAAAGCATGGAGTCCCCTCGCACGTCACCTCGGACAGGGGTTCCGAGTTTGTTTCGCGCTTCTGGCGTTCCCTAGGGAAAGCTTTGGACATGCGGTTGCATTTCACCTCGGGATATCATCCCGAGGGTGACGGTCAGACCGAGCGTGCTAACCAAACTTTGGAACAGTACCTCAGGATCTATTGCAACTATCAGCAGTCCAATTGGGCTTCGCTCCTTCCCCTAGCCGAGTTCGCCTACAACAACGCGCCTAGCGCAACCACCGGCGTCTCCCCATTCTTTGCCAATAAAGGCTACCATCCGAACCTCGCAGTTCACCCCGAGCGCGACCTCGCCTCGGCACGAGCCCGAGACTTCGTGGTTGACCTGGACGAGCTTCACCAAGAACTTCGCCACGCCATCCTCGAGGCTCAGAAAACTTACCAAGCCTCGGCCGATGTTCGTCGCAAGCCCGCTCCTGATTTCCAAGTAGGATCCCTCGCCTTTGTAAAGGCACAGTACTTTCGAACAACTCGGCCTACCAAGAAGCTCGCCGAGAAGTTCTTGGGTCCTTTTGAGATCATTTCCTGAGCGGGTACTCACTCCTTCACCCTTCGACTTCCAGAACACATGCATTCAGTCCATCCGGTCTTCCACGTATCTATGCTCGAACCAGCCTCGCCCAACACCATACCAAACCGAGTTCAGCCGCCTCCGCCCCCAGTCGTTATCGACGGCGAACCCGAGTTCGAGGTTTCCGAAATCCTCGACTCGAAGATCGATAATAGACGCAAGAGCTGCAAATTACTCTACCTTGTTAGGTGGACTGGTTACGAAGGTACCGACGAAGAAACCTCGTGGATCCTCGCTTCCGAGCTTGATCATGCCTCGGAGCTGGTCACAGATTTCCACGACTCTTACCCGGGCAAGCCGGGCCCTTTGACTGCTCTATGATCGTTTTCCTTTGTTAACCCCCATGACCCCAGTAGTTAGATAACAATATCCCCTCGCAATCGAACAAAACAAAAATCAATAAAATCCAAGAAAATTCCATTATTCCAATTACTAGTTATTCCACCATCCTCATATCCTCTCCCTCGCTCTCCTCGCTCCCCTCGCCTGACTCCTCCTCATTACTGCTACTACTTCGCTCCACCAGACCCCCATGTCCCCCATAATCCGCCAAGTCTCTCGCCCCCTGCATCCGCTTCAAATAATTCCGCCTCCTCCTTATCCTCATGAGCTCCACATCCGCCCTGTTCATCCTGTCATTCGCAGCCCTAAACTCCCCTAGCAACTCGCACACCCTCTCCCCAACCTCGCCAACCTTCTGTCCCACATCCCTCACCGCCGCTATCAACTCCCTCATCTCCGCACTTCGCTCCGATCTTTTCGTCTTCTTGTCCTTCTTCGCCCTCCGACCTTCCACCTCGGTTTCCTCCACGTCAGTTTCCTTCCCCTCACTCTGCCTCACTCCGTCTGTTCCCTTTCCCTTCCCCTCGCTCAGCCTCGCTTCCATCTTCTCCACCCTCGTCTCGAGGTTACGCTCGACCCAGTCGCTCGAGTCGTTGTCATCCTCAACCTCGTCCTGAACCTTGGCCCCCTTCCTCGGCCTCGGCCCATCCTCGGCCTCCTCGCTCCTCGCTCGCTTCTTGCTCGCTGTACCCGCCTGACCCTTGCCTGGGGTTGCCTTGCTGTGGCGACCTTGGGCGATGCTACAGCCCAAGGAACGGGTCCTGCACCACACGCAGGCACCCTGGTCGGCGAGGCCGAAGTCGAGACTAACGGCCCGAAGGCACGTATAGTCGCGCTCTTCGCAGCGCGCGCACCTCGCCTCGGCCTTGGTCGCGAGCTGCCACTCGCGAGGTCCCCCGTCGGCGAGCTTGTACCCGTATAGGGACAAGTCGGTCGGGTGGTAGGAGAATAACATGCGTTTATACTAGACAAATCAGCAGCGCCCATGATTAGACAACTACGGTACTCACCTTCTTTCCACTCGGTCCTTCCTGCCACGGCTGCCGCATGTCGATGGCCCCCGTCTCGTCAATTAGCAATGCGCCAACCTCGGGCCTATCCTCGGGCATAACCTCACCCGAGGCTTCGTTCTCCTCAGACAGTAGTGTCTGGTCGAACGCGTTGCTCGCGCTGTGCTTGTCGACGGCTGAGCTGAAGAGGGCTTGAGGGCGCACCATATTAGTTGGCAATGGGGTTCGCTGCCTCCTACCCACCCTTTTATCCAACCTCGGCTACGATTTAAGCTTCGCCTTTCCGGCTACTTAACATCGGACTGAGATCTAGATTCAAGGATAGGCGAACCCTGTTCACATTACGGCCTCGAGGGTCTCGGCCATGAGGGGGAATACTGTAAGGACCCGGCCTTTGGCCGGCTACTTACCGGTAGAACCTTCTTCCGAGCCCGAGCCTTGTGATATTCATGCCCGAGTACATATGATACTTATCCGTGCCCAAGCCCGAGCCCGAGCTTGAACTCATATCCGACCTTGATCCCATGCCCGTATCCCCCTTAGTTACTGATTCCGCTCCATCACGCATCATTCGTATATTACCTCGCCCTGACCTCGGTCTCCTGACCCCGCCCTGACCTCCACTAATCCGTTCGCCCCTGACTCGCACCTCGTCCGTATATAACCCCTTGTATGCATTCCTACTCCTCAGTCTGAAAATCAACTATCGTGTCCCTTCGATCCCTAGCTAGTTTCTACGCCTCGCCTCTTAAGCCAGAACCTCGCCTCTTATTCGTTTACCTCCGAAATTGGGACTCGTGCGTAGGGTCGGCGCAGCACATAAGCTGAAGCCAAGTCCCTCTCCGACTTCCCCATCCAAACCTCGCCCTGTAACCTCGGACCTTGACTCGGGTTTCGTCCCGACCTCGGTCAACCTTACGACGGATCGTATCGTAACACTTCCCTACCTGGGGGAAGGGGGAAATCATACCACTCAGAGACCCACCGAGCTCTGAGATGGGCTTCCTCCCTCATGCTGTAGGCAAAATGCCTCAGTGGCACACAGCATGGTACAACATCTGTCGGCTTGACAACCAGAGCTTTAACGAGCTCCTGAGACATGTGGAGGACATGCTGCAGAACTTGTGCACGCATGAGATGATTGGCGCATTCAGGCGCATTACTGTAAATGCGAACAGCGTAGTCCTATTGGACAGGTCAAAGATGTTACCAACTAGCTATTCCCCACTAATAAGAGGGACTGGGGTTCTCACCTTTAGGGAAGCAGTTGCTGTTCACGAGTCGAACGAATTACAAGGAATAAAGCTAAGGTCCCTAGAATGTAGACCAGGCTTGCTGCCTCTTCCATGCCTCAGAGCATTATGAGAGCTAGTGGTATACCTAGAATGGGAGGACAGATCAGAATACTTCGACGAGGATGGTTCACTCACTGGAGACGGGACGAAGTTACCGCCTAGATCAGGGAAGTTCCTACAGATACCTTCTGGCAGGATGCAAATGGAGGAACTTGAAAAGTCATCCGTATGATGGTCTCGAGGTTGTACAACTAACACAGCAAAGTTGGATGAAGAGTAGTCATAAAGGATATAGGATGGCAGAAAGATCAAGTCACACCAATCACTCTTGATTAGGCCGATATCTGGTATAGGTAGTGAATAAAATACATTCCTAAAATGGTGAGAATCATGGCCAAAGAGAGTCCATCTAACACATGTGAATTGTATGTTATCGCATCACATGTCTACCAACCACCGCTGCTCCTGCTGCCAAGGCACCCGGGGGTGCATCCATCACCCCCACGGCACCGCTGCTGTTCACGAAACTGGTACTCCCCAGCTGCTGACTGGAACCACCACGACCGTTCGAGGTGGCAAGCACAGCGGAATCGATGGTCGCCGTATTCTTCAGAGTGACAGTGGCAGGTGTAGTTGCAAAGGTTACCTGCGAGTCTCCGTTCGGTGTCGATTCCTGAAGGGGCTGCTGTGCCTTCCAGCATACCGTCCGAACCAAAGACGTCGCCAAATGGCTGCAGTGTGAACAATGTCGATGCTGAAGCATATTAAGCTCTTTATGACTGCCCTTCATCCAACTTTGCGGCGTCAGTTGTACAACCTCAGCTGCCGAAATCCGATCCTTTACCCCATAAGAGACCATCATACGGAAGAGTTTTTCGAGTCCTTCAAGTTCCTCCGTTTCCATCCTGCCGGAAGGCATCTTCAGGAACTGCCCTGATACACGCGGGAAGTGCGTCCTGTCCCCAATGAATAAACCATTCTCGTCGAAGTATTCTGATCTGTCCTCCCACTTCGTCCACCATCTATCCGGCAGTTTACCCAATGTCAACACCATCTCTCTCAAGACCTCCTTTTTAATCCCGTCAGGTGAAACGAACAACAAGGATCCTCCACTCAGAACCATGTGCATAAGGACAGCCAGTGCCCATACGTCCACAGCAGGGCTAACGGGATCGTGAAATATGATCTCTGGTGCGGCGTGGACGGAAGGCGTGTGAAGTTGAGTTATCACGGGTTTGCCATCCCACAGGAAAGCTTCTCCGAAATCGCAAATTTTGACACGTACTGCATCTGGGGAATTTAGGCAGAGCTTGAGAAGTGCCTGCCGTTGGGGTGCCGAAACGACATACTTCGGTTGGTGAGGGCTGGATGTAACCGGTTTTCCATCTCTGCGGGAAAGTAGTCGTTTGCGGGGTTCCCCTAGGTACTTCTGTAAATCTTGATTAGACATCTGCTCAATCCCAGGTATGCGGAAGAGGATGTTTCCAACGTGAAGGTCTGTAAATAAGATATCAACTAAACCCCCTTAAGGAACACTCCATTTACCTCCATGGACAACCCCGCAGCTATGCAGGTACGCGACTCCACGCATTATTTGTGCGACGAGGTTCTTTGCTATTTCTATCGGGTATCGTTCCTCGGGGCCGTAAATTTCTTCAATATCGGCACCTATGCTGGGTCCAAGCACTTCGGTAACAATACATTGATGCGTGCCATTGGGTCCTTCGACCTTGAAGTCATCCAAATACTCCACCAGAAATTCCTGACCATCTGAGCCCCCATCATTCAGCTGCCGTTGTTTGAGACGACGAAGGATGGCAACTTCGGAAACTTTAGAGACGTCGGCAGCAAGGACTTTAAGTGCGGCGAATCTGCCTGAGGCGAGATCGTCAACAAGCCAGATGGTGCCATACGAACCATAGCCAAGCTTATCGACAATGCGATAACGGTTGTGCAGAACGTCGTCGATATGGATTGGATGAAACCCCCCTTCACAATAATATGCGATTGATTCTACACAGGGATATTGCCAGTAAGTAAAGAGTTGAGGTCTCTGTTCGGGGCTCATGGTAAGAAAACCAGATTTGACAAGGACTTTAGCGCCTATTCCGACAAAACTTGTATTCGACTTGTGTCAACTATTCTGTGAAACATATGAGATAGACTCTGTGGCGTAATGCTTTAGCTGCTGTGTGTGGAGTATGTCGTCAGATTAGATAAACGCTACTTATGTAACGCATGTGGGGCCCTTACGCCGTCATTCTTTTTCCAAACGACTCAGCCTGCAGAATCGGACGCCGCATCGATCGTTTGGTAACATCTTCTGCACCAATCACCTGTATGAGCCGAGCTGCGAAAATCACCCTGATGGGCTCAATTATACTCTCCGCCCTGACCGTGTGGGATGTGCATTTTTTGCAAGAATGGAAAAGAAATGTGTGTACTTGTTCATCATATCGTCTTGGGACTACTGTGAAGAGAATGTACCGCGGTATTGCGTGATGACGAGCGACGGCGGGATAAACAGTGGCAGCGGCAGGCGGTTTACGAGACCTCAAAGGAATCGTGAAGTATTCGAGCACACCAGATGGTTAATGACGCCTTAGAAGCCAATAATGGATTGACAAGTAAGTATACGCCAGGTTAATATCCATACCTTTCTAGTTGAGTGTCTTCTTAAGGCTGGTGCTATACAATGGTCGCTAATTAATTTCCACGTTGTGGTTAGTAAACCTCAGCCATACATATGTCATATGGCACGTTTGTCGTTGTTTCTAAAATAACATGTGGTAAGCACCCTGTCTTGACATCAATCCTTAACCAGAATTGAAGGGATGACTACAAAAGTAGATAGCGATGCCCAAATACATGATGGCTATATCACCCTGTGCTCTAACAGCTAGAAAACCATTCAACATCTACGCCATTTGTATGCGGTGTCTGGTTTCGGACGAAAGTGCTTAGACCGATTTGATTCGTGGTCATGCCGCCTTTTGTCCCTCATGGCTTTCACCATCAGACAGGAACAGGCTTCCTGTGGCCCCATCCTGGAGGATCAATACGATCAAGTTTATATGCAACCCAACTACCACGATTTATATCACTTTGGATAAAGTACGTGCAAGCTTCGGGCGTTCCTAAGCGCAAGGCGTTGACCGAGTCTACGACTACGTGTTCCTCATCAGACTAGTCTTTTGTGTTGTTTTGCTTTAGGCGAGTTTCCAAAGGAATATGTAAGCCTCCTTCCACCTCTAGTTATCCAACCTGAGCCTGCTGAGCTTTGTCGTATGTCCTGCGGGTGATGAATACGGAAACCAAGTGGGTGGTGTTCCATTCGTTCTATGATAGTTGCTCATATTGACACGTTGCATTGTCAGCAATTTTCGCGAAAATTAGCCTCGATGGAAACCCTGTACAATTAGCGTTATGGGATACAGCATGCGTGGAATGATAATCGGGTCGCCGTCTGAGATCATTGAGCATGTTCACAGTGTCCAGGAAGAGTACGAGGTCGGCACCCACGCATTTCTCACTGATATCTCTTACTGATCACACTTCTGTGGCGTCTCAGACCCTTGTCGTATTCAAAATCACATATCCTCATTGCATTCTCCATCGACGCTCCACACTCGCTAGACAACGTATCAGTCAAGGTACTCTCGATAGCTACTCCACCACCATCTCATTAACACTATCGCGCATAGTGGATGGAAGAAGTCTGGTCGGTCTGTAGGCAAGCTGTCCCGATGCTTCTCTAGGCTGCAAGGCTGATCTTCGCGCCTGGTTCTCCCAACTCGGATCAGTGTGTGAGCAGGGAGAAGGCGCAGCGCGTGGCTGCCGAGATCGGTGGCCGTGCCTACAAGGAATGTAGTGCGCTCAAGAGTGAAGGCGTAGACGACGTATTTGAGGCCGCGACGCGAGCAAGCATGCTTATGCGCGAAGGGACCAAGTCGCACGACAGGCGGGAGCCGCAAGAAGACGAGGACGGAAGGTGTTGTGTCATTTGTTAAGGGGGCAGGCATGTAGTGCCGTAAGGATTCCAGGTGATGACAATGGGCGAACAGACGGACTGAAGTCTGAGCCTACGGATGGATGGCTGGTTTCTGATTGCACCGAGCTTCCCCTTGGAGCTTTATGTACGTAATGTTAAGTATACATGTCACTATTGCCTAAGGACCTTGACCACTGAAGTATCAGCCGTTGCAGTATTACCATCAGGGGGGGAAGGTATATATGGGCCGATTTTTGTCCTGGATATACACTGACTGTTAGATGTGATCCATCTACCTCTGTACCACTGAATGTTGTGCAGTGCACACTGCCACTGGTTCACGTCAGTGACACATCAGCCATCAAACAATATCCATACATGATTTTGATCCTGGTGACGACCTTGCCACCAAAGGCATTTGGTGCAAACCACGTGCCATCTATTGCGTCCCGTACAAGACGGGACTGCTCGCCGATTACAGCCTGGTCAAGTTTGTGCGTGTTCTTCGTGAATATTTCAATGCCGTTATATGTATCAGAGTATATCTCTGGCTCTGACTCCATAGTAGATCTGTACCGAAAGGGTGAGATCTGCACATTAGATGTAATGTGCCTGAATACCTGAATCAAATCTAGGTACAGGCACTATTAATACGTGTGCCATAGACAAGTGAGAGAATGACTTACCTCGGTCGCTGTATGGGGTTTTGTGGCCGAGGGAAAGACCGTGGTCTCGCATCTACCCGAAACATGCGGGTACTTGTGTACACACCACGCAAGCACATGTAACCTGTTACCTCTGTTTCACATCAGAGGTACTTTTTTACTGCTCTTTCTGCGATAACATAGCCTTACTCTGATTCTTCAGAAACATTCTATCGCAAGGAGATCGAGACAGATATCAATACTAGTGCACCGAAGTCTGCAGAGGGACGAAATGGGATGTTGGGGATGCTGTGCAACTTCGAGGATGGAAACGCAGAAGACTCTGACGGATTAACCGAGGATGGCGACGATCTCGCTCGTAAACTAAAAGACATAAACTTGGGTACGTGTTTCAACTGTCTGAAGATGCTCTTCACCCACCTCTAGTTCGCGGCGTAGATGAACAGCTCCCGATGTGATTTTGTCGATGCTATCGCCTCCCCAGCGAGAATCTTTCCTCAAGGTCATTCGGGATCCATCCAATGAGCTCGCGCAGCAAGTGCTATAAAGTCCGGAGTTGCAGCGAGACCGTCGCAGGCCGTGGTGGGATTCGTTCATGCTGGAGGGCAATGAAATCCCCAAAAATTACGTCTTCGGTGTTCCTCCACAAATGATGTCGATTCCACAAGCATTGACTGCTCCTAAAGAGGCTTTTGAGAGCCACCTCATATTGTAGCCTTATGGTGAGTGTCGTGACCGAGGGTCCGATTTTGTGGTTAAACCGTCTATTCCAGTTGGCATATGCCTATTTCACGCGAAGACTCTCTTGGTTGAAATCGACACGCGAACTCATGGTTGCTCAGTGTATACACATAGGTGACGTGCATATGTAATGTTGGCGAAGGCTTTGGACCAGAAACAAACGTCGAATCAACCAAACCCAGAACGATATCACAGGACTAACCTCAGGCTTTGGTAAACAACGCACACTGCCGGTGGATGGAATGTCTGATTAGGGTGAATAAATTGTATCCTCAACCTTGGGAGCTAAGTAGTCACATCGCTTTACAGCCAATCAGGATTCAGACATACAAACAAGCTTCGGTTACTATGATTCTCGTTTTGATTCAATGACATGGGTAGCCGGGAAACGGGTTACGAGCGAGGCGTTGATTTGATTTCGATCTCTCGAGCACACTGATAATACTTAGCATGCCGTCAAGATTCAGTCGGCCCTGAACTTCCCCAATATCAGTTCAAAATGTACGACAATGTGGGTCACTTCATGTGACGTAGCTGTGATAGATCCTTAGTTGGACTCTTCAGCCTTTTACCCCATCCCCGGAATCGCTCGCCCGCAAAAAGCAGTGGGCTGTGTGCCCGATGTACTACGTGTCACTGATCATCGATCATAGCCGAAGCCCTCGATCCCAAGTTGTCGACCTGTTCGTTCATGAACTCCAACAATATATACACTTGGCTACGCCATATATGAGCATGGAACTCCAACAAGAGTTGCGCTTTTCAACTTCGTCACAGATCCCTGGGGCGCAAGCAACTATACTGCTAGTGTCGGCCAATCGAATGCGCTGCCATCTCAAGTTTCTGTGCGGTACTTCACGGCGCCTTCAGTTGCCACCAATGGAAATGTCCAATGGGTGGGTCGTGAGTCACTGACGAGCTTAATATGATTGCATGACGACAAGCGACGGCGTGATAAACAGGGGCAGCGACAGGCGGATTACGAGACCTCTCAAAGGAATCGTGAAGTATTCGAGTGCACCCAGAGCTGCCGGGCGGCACCGGCCCCGGTGAACCGTGTATTACTGCCCAAGAGGCTCGACGGCACCCAGGCACAGTGCGCCGGCAACATGCGTGGGAAACTTAGATAAGGCGCTTAATATTCAAATGAGGAAAACGAAAGGGCCACATATCCAGCCTCGACTGCGCCGGGCCAGCTGTGAGAGCTGCGAGGTTGGGGGGTAGGTGAGGTTAGCTCACCGGGTGCGCGGAGCGGAGATGCCGCTGGGTGGGCGGGATTTCTGCTCGGCGACTGCTCTCTTTCTGGTTGCGCTAGTCGATGCTCCGCGGTTATGTTTTTTTTTTTTTTTTGTGGTATCGTGTACGTAGTTTATTATTAGCTAGTATTCTATCTGTTCTGGTCTGGCAAGGGTGTTGTCCGGGTTGGTGCCCGGAGCAGTGCTGTTGTATCTACTTGGGGTGGGGTGGCTGGGACAGAAAGGAAGGGAGTTTTAAGGAGCAAGCGAAAGCTATTGACTATGAGGCTTGAGGGAGTGGGAATGGGAGGAGAGAGAAAAGCGGCACCAGGACACGCCCATTGCTGCGCTCCGCTGGACGCTGGGTGCCGGCGTTCGCCGGCACCTAACTCATTCCAGCCTCGACTGCGCTGGGCCAGCTGTGAGAGCTGCGAGGTTGGGGGGTAGGTGAGGTTAGCTCACCGGGTGGGCGGAGCGGAGATGCCGCTTACCCATAGCCGTGCTCCTGCTGCGCTCTAGCGACGCGCTCCCCAACTCTGGCACGGCTACTCCAGCCTGTCGTCTGTTACGTGCAGGTGCCTCGACGCTATCTGCTCGAAGGCGCGTATATATGCTGTAGGAGGAAAACGCATAAGCCAGGGGCAAACCGCGTCACCCCGTGTCACCCCATTGTGACACAATATGCGCAGTCTCATTGTTCCAGTTGTTTATTGTCCTACGTGCCCATTGTAGTTTACATTCCATTGTTCTTCTACACTATAAAGTAGGTAGCTAGAACCCCCCACTTTCCTCAGTACTTTGCACTCGAGCAAATACTGAGGTAAGACATTCAAAATGTCTCTTTTATTCATCTTACTTAATACGCTTGTACAGATTCGCATAGGTAAACTTATATTAGTACTTTGCACTCGAGCAAATACTGAGATTCGCATAGCTATAATAATTCTTACATATGCCTCATACGCCAGTGACTTCCACCTTCCGGCCAGGCGCACAATCTCCGGGTTGACCCCCTGGGCGAGGTAGAACGACGCGCCGCCTATCCTGAAGGAGTGGCCAAATGTTGTTCCCCAGCCCCGGGCGTTCAGGACGGTGTTGACGCGCTCGAGGGCCCTTTTTTTGATCATTGGTCTGGCGTCCCCTTTGGTGTCTCTCCAGGAGAACAGTGGGTCATCTGGGGCAGCTCTACCGTGGCTAGGTTTCGTAGCGCTTGTAGCGGGCACAGCTCGCCTTGCGCCACCATGAAAACCGATTGCGTCTCGCCCGGTCGTGCTGTTTTGGCTGAAGGTAAGTCGAGTCTGGCGTACGGCTTCCCATCGTTGTCTTTGCTCAGTACGGCGTCGCATCTCTTTAGATGCTTGCTGCTGTCGAAGGAGCTGCGTGCCGCCACTGATACCTCCCCGAATCTCATCATTCCCCAGAAGGCACATGTGGCCATCGCCCACATGCAGGCGTCGAAGGGGGTGCTGAGGTTTAGCGTTACTTTTAGCGCTCTCAGCATCCTTATGGTCACTGGCAGCCGCAGTGGCCTCCTCCACGCCGCGTTGCTCAGGTTCTCGAGTCCTTGTAATGACCAGTTGATCCGCGTAAGTTTGTCTTCTGTCAGTGGTGGGGGCCAGCCTTGGGCTATGTGCCAGGCCCTCACTGCTGCTAAGTACTTGCGCGTGGTGGTCACCGATACCGGCTCCAGTGGGGTGCTCGCTGCAATGTCCAGGTCCAGCGACTCTGGATCGGACACTACCAGAGTGCGAATGAGTGTAGCACTTCAAAGGAGGTAGGGAGTCTCTGTGTCTCTGGTATCAAGAATACGTCGCAGAAAATATGGAACTTGCATAGGCCTGCTCCATAGCTGGCTGTGTCGCGCAGTGACACTTTAGACGCCATGCTCTCTATATACTGAATCAACGCGTTGTTTATTGTAGACAGCGGTGGGGTGTTGACGCCTCTCCAGTGGAAGAGTCGCTCTTCCGCTTTGCACCTTGGTCATAGCGGTGATGGCTGGAGCTGCAGTTTGGTTCTGCTGCTCAGGTGGAGGGGTGGCGCTGCGGTCGGGTGGGTGTCTAGGATCGCCACTGTGACAGCCGTTCCCTGAGGAAATCGGGGAGCGGTATGCCAGAACTGTCCTGCATGTGCGGTAACCTTTCGGTGAATGGTGTAATGTCGCCTTGTGAGAGGGGGTCGGCGATGTTCTCGCTTGACGGCACGTAGCTTGCCGTTAGCCATAGGCTGTGAGTGGCTAGCAGCCTGTACATGTGCTTGAGGACCACATTTGTCTCTCTGCTTCGTGCTCGTCCGCCGTTCACCACCACTACGACGCCGGTGTTGTCTGACTTTACTAATACTTGTCTTCCTTCTAGCCCTTTGGTGGCGTTGCTCCGTATCGCAAGGGTCAGCCCTAGCAATACTGCTACCGCTTCTCCCCATGCAATGTCGAATTGCTGTCTGGGCTCTACTTTCATGCCTGGCACCCACTTCCACGCGGCCCACTGAGTGCCCACTATGATCCCGATGCCGTATGAGGAGCTGGCATCTCCCCACCATCCGATGTCCACTGGCTCCTGTGTCGCTAGTGGTATTTCATTGGGGGAGGCTTCCATCACGTACTGGATCCATGTTATGTCTGCGCGTACGTCTGGCGGTGAGAAGAGCCGCGCTCGCTTGTTCCTGAAGCTCTGGCTGAACCTTGCTATCGAGCGAAGGAAAGGTCGTATTAGTCGGAACACGCACGAGGCGTGTACCAGCTTTCTGTGCGTGCTGGCTGCTTCGTGTTCTGAGAATTTGCTGCCATCCTTGAGCCACTCCTCTAGCAGCCTTAGCGTCGCTTCGACTTTTTCTGGGGGCAGGGTCGCCGTTCTCTTGGCTAGGTTCCATATGAACCCTATGTATTTCTGGCTTGTCGCAAGCTCCTTTGTTTTCACGCGGCTCCACGGCACTCCGGCCCATTCTGTCAGTTGTATGAATTCCTCTTCGGTCCATGTTTGGTGTGGCTGACGGACTACCAGGAAGTCGTCAACCCATTTGCAGATGGGTCCAAACCCAGCTGCTAGGTGTATGTCGACTAGCATGTCAGCTACTGCACCGAACACTCTGGCACTTGATGTTAGCCCAACATCAGCGCCCGGTCGACATACGCTTTGCCTTTCCAGTAGACACAGAGCGCATTCTGTTGCTCTGGTCGGACGGGTGTCAGACGATACGCTGATGAGATGTCGAAGGCTGCGGCTGTGCAGCCGTCTGGTAGTGCGAGTACCATGGCTGCTGTGCTGTTGAACGTTCGCCACTCTGTTGGGAAGTCGTCCGAATCTATTCCTTCGTTGATTGAATGAAAGGTCGGGTCGTCTCGGGGGAAGGATAGGTCCTGCACCATCCTGAGGCTTTCCGAGTGCGGTTTGGGTACCAGTCTGAGCGGTGCTGAGCGGAATGGACCTATTATTGCTTCGAGCTCTTGTGGCTCGAAGGCTTTGGAGTAGCGTCCAATTCTTTGTTCTGCGATTATATATCTGTCTATCATATCCGGATTCAGGCGCGAAGAATTGTGGTTTTCGAAATAAATGGGTGCGTTTGGGCGGTTCGCGTATTCCGACGTCGAAGCCGCTGCAGAGGCCATGTACAATATGTTGCCACTTGGCTAGTATGCCGTATTTACATAGCAGTGACTCCACTCGGTCTGGATCGAGTGGAGTCACTACTCTTCTCGGATCACGCTCGGGGCTGGCAGGTGCCAGCTCCGTGTGCGTGCTCTCCGCACAGGCTGCAGCCGTGGACATTGTTGCAGGTATCGCCGAAGGCGCAGGACGAGCTCTTGGCCCAGTTGAAGCAGTACTGTCTGCCGTTGGGGGCGAGGAGGGCGTGTCTGCTCTTTTCGCTGCTGGCGATGGCTGCGACTGGCCTGCCGTGATTGGTTGTGGAGGCCTGGCAGTCGGCAAGGAGATGTCTGCCGGCCCCACACCGAAAGCAGCAGGCGCGGGGCTTCTTCTTCGCTGGTGGTGGCGAGAACTCCCGAGGAAATGGTCGCTTGCCGGCTGGCGACGCGGGGCGCGCTGGCAACAGCCCTATAGTCGGCTTGGTTGCTATGATCGTTAGGGTTGTCACATCCAGCGTGCTTAGGTCATGCGCTGGGTTCATGGCTGCCAGCTCGCGTTGCTGGACGTCGTACTCCATTGCTATCTCCCAGCCATGCGACCGTCCCAGGTCCATGACTAGCTTGTGGTGCAACACGAGTGCACTTGCCCTCGCTTCGCCATGGTAAAACCTGGTTCTTTCCTTGGCAGCCTTGGCTGCTGCGTACCATTCCACCGCCGTTATGTGCTTCTCGTTCCTGCGATCGAGCCCTTTGGCTGTGAGACCGCCGTGCATGTTGACTACGACGTCTTCCTCACCCCTGCTGGCCTTGATGCGCGCAGACAGGGATAGTGCTGTGTACGGCACGTAGCGGAATGCTTTGAACGCCTCATCCGCCTTTGGTGGGATGGCTATCAGGGTCAGATGGTCAGCCTGTGTCTGTGTGCGATCGGAGATGTGAGAGGGTTGGGGGTGGCTCTGCGGCTGACTAGCTAGGTGTGCGCGACGGCCTTTAGCCGGCTTTGCTCTGTGGCTTGCCTGCGCTTGCGAGTGGCCTTTAGCCCGCGCTCATGGGCGGCCTTTAGCCTGCACTCGTGCGCCTTCTCCCGCTCGCATTCGTGATGAGGGCCTTTAGCCTAGCAGGTCTGAGGCTTCTGCCTACGACCTTGCGTGGCCTTTAGCCAGCGGCGAGCTGTGCGAGCCTATCGCTCTGCCTGCTCGGCGAAATGTACGTTCGATGTAGATGCGGGGAGGAAGTGGGGGGTTCGGTACGTGGGACAGGGCATTGGGGACTTACCTATGTCTAGAGCACTCGCTTTGAAGCCCGGCACGAGGTTCAGGAGCTGGACTCTTTGTTTTTCATCCCTGGCCTCTGCCCTGGCCCGTTCGACGGCTGCTTCGTCGGCGAACAGGGGCTCCTGATTTCCTGGTTGCGTGTGTTGCTGCGCCGTGATGGTCTGGGTGGGGTCCGGTTGTTGTTGCAGCTGCAGGCCAGGCTGCTGCTGGATGGGTGGTGGCTGATGCTGTAGCTGCGGTGGCGGCTGCTGCTGGGGCGGAGGTGGTTGCTGCGGCTGCTGCTGCTGGGGCAGGGTCGGTTGTTGCTGCGGTTGCGGCTGCTGCTGCTGGCTTCTGGTGTTCGCTATCTCGGCTCTCAGGCGTATTATCTCCTCCTCCTGTTCCTTCAGCTTGGCGGCCACTTCCCTGTCGATGGGTGGTGCGCCTTGCTGGTTGCAGGCTTCGGCGCTGGGGGCCTCTCGGTTTCGGGCGGTTGGGTTGAGCCTGTGTGGTTGGTGGTCTGCTCGCTGGTGGAGGCTGTGGCGTGCGGGGGGGCCGCCTGGTGGTGCGCCTTGTTCGGTGCTTTGGTCGCGTTGCATTTGGGACGGTGGTGGGGTTAAGTTTAGCCCTAGGTGTTCGTGAGTCATTGTGCTATTACGAGAGACAGAAAGGAAGGGAGTTTTAAGGAGCGAGCGAAAGCTATCGACTACGAGGCTTGAGGGAGTGGGAATGGGAGGAGAGAGAAAAGCGGGGCACCTAACTCATTACCTGAACCCCGTCGATAGGACAATGGCAACGGCGGATTCCTCGGTGCAATAGGTCTCTTGGAAAGAGAGTGAGATATCTACTTGACATGTACATAAAGGTCTAAGGGGAAGCTCGGTGCAATCAACAAGTGCGAAACCAGCCATCCATGCGTAGGCTCAGTACCTCCATTCGTCCGCTGCCTACGAGAAGCACCGGGACAGCTCGGCCACAGATCGATTAGACTTATTCGATCCATTATGCGCGATAGTGTTAATGAGATGGCGGTGAGCTAGCGAGAGTACAATCACTGTCACGTTATCTAGCGAGTCTCGAGGAGAGATGAGGCCGCCGGCGATAGCGAGGCCGATCGCGGTGGCATAGGATCGCTGAGGGCATGGTCGGGCCTCTCAGAGTAAATCGGCGAGGCAAAAATTGAGGTGAGTGAGGAATGAGACAAAGACGGAGATCGACTCTCTTCTGTTGCGGTTTCGACAAGCGTCCCAAACTTGTGAGATGGAACCAGTGCACTCGTTGGAATAGTGATAGAGGAGACAGGTGATCTGTCCGGGTATGTTCTCATCGGGCATCAGAAGCTCAAGCAACCAAGTGAACCAATAGTGCTATAAAACGCGCCGGCGGCATAGATGGGCCACTCGTGTGAATTCGCATGAATGTGTTAAAAATTGATGCTTCTATGGTCTCGACATACGGGCCTAATAAACAGACCACGGGTCAAGCAAATCGCCGGTTTGTATATGTACGATGCGGCTTGAGCGTTGGGCAGAGATAGCAAGAGAAGCTATAGCTCAAAGTAATTGGAGGTCGTGTGGCGGTAACAACATAATCCAAAGTCATATAAATCGTGGTAGCTGGGTTGCATATAAACTTGATGTCACGTGTATTGATCCTCCGGATGGGACCACAGGAAGCCTTCCTGTCTGATGGTGAAAGCCACGAGGGACAAAGGACGGCATGAACACGAATGAAATCAGGCGAAGTGTTTTCGTCCGAAACCAGACACCGCATACAAATGTTATGAGCCTAGATGTTGAATGGTTTTCTTGCTGTTAGAGCAGGGTGATACAGCCACGTGAACTTGGGCATCGCTATCTACCTTTGTAGTCATCCCTTCAATTCTGGCTAAGGATTGATGTCAAAACAGTGTGCTTACCAAATGTCATTTTGGAAACAACGACAAACGTGCCATATGACATATGTATGGCTGAGGTTTACCAACCACAGCGTGGAAATTAATCAGCGACTATTGTATAGCACCAGCCTTAAGAAGACACTCAACTATTAAGAAAGGTATGGATATTAACCTGGTGTATCCTTACTTGTCGATCCATTATTGGCTACTGAGGCGTCATTAACGCTCTGGGTCGCTCGAATACTTCACGATTCCTTTGAGAGGCCTCGTAATCCGCCTGTCGCTGCCGCTGTTTGTCGCGCCGTCGCTCGTCGTCACGCAATACACCCTGGTACATCCTCTTCACAGGTGGAAACAAGCTCATGGTAGTCCCAAGACGATATTATGAACAAGTACACACATTTCTTTCCCATTCCTGCAAAAAATGCACACCCCACACGGTCATGGCGGAGAGTATAATGGAGCCCACCAGGGTGATTTTCGCAGCTCGGCTCATACAGGTGATTGGTGCAGAAGATGTTTGACCAAACGATCGATGCGGCGTCCGATTATCAACTGAGCTGCAGACCATAGGGCCCCACATATGTTACATAAGTAACGTTTATCTAATCTGCGACATAGTCCAACACACAGCAGCTAAACCATTACGCCACAGAGCCTATCTCATATAGAATAGTTGACACAAATAGAATACAAGTTTTGTGGGAATAGGCTTTTGGAGATAGGGATTGCAATGATATTACTGCTAAAACTTTCTTTCTTTAAATTTTTAGGCAAAAATCGTTATGTGGGAGCTCACTGTCGCTTAGTCATGACCATAGGGATATGAGTCGGAGCCACCAGTCCTGTACCTTACGCGTTTACTTTAGAGCCACCATACCGCTCAGTAAACACGATTTGTCGTTGTCTTACCTCGAGTCCCGAGCTAATGCCAACATAGGCGCTTAAGTCGTTGTCAAATCTGGTATCTGGTATATCCAGAAATGGATGTGGGCGGCTGCATCACGAAAACCGCGGAGGTATGACCTTCAGTGACCATTTGTGCTATCGTTGAATGGCCATCGGTAACACGGTTAAAAGGGGTGCCATGTGCTGCAACCATCAGATACCAACCAGAGGTGGAATGTCACAGCGTTACCATTTCCGGCGCGTGCTGCCATCATGCAACCATGGTGTGAGCTGATGGGCCATCAAGGAACCATCGCGTCGGCCAATGTCCCGTCGGGGATCCATCATGCCTGCCGGTTGCCCATCAGGGACGGATCATGACCGCGAAATGACCACACCACGCCATTCTGGCTATCATCACCCTCCATTCTGGCTCCTTCCTACCAGACTTGTTGCGTATGGTAGGGGACATATCACGCAATGAGAGCTCATACAATTGTGCAGATAAATTCCACCATTTTCATTCATAGCTATGAGATTACTATCCTCCAAGAATACATGCTAAGCAGCATTTCCGGCATCCCTCTGGCGCATCTGCACCATCATTAATCCACGACCGGTTTTAGACGCTGCCATGGTTTTGGACAGCGTATCGACATACTTCAGGAAAACTTGCCTGAGATGTAGTCAGGACGGCTTTTCGTACCAGTAGATATCGCAATTCATACCTATTCCACCATTCTATCACCTGAGAGCGATCCTCGGCGGAAAACTCTTCCTCGAGCGTGGCCACAAGTCCTCGGTAAAACTCATAGTAATCAAACTCATTATCTCCCCCTCCAGCGCTGAACACTTCCTGGGAGCTGAGCGCAAAGTAAACCTGTAGCAAAGAATTCAGGTCAAAAAAAGGGTCAAGGAAGTAGGACGTACCAGGGTGGCAATATAAGCCAGAGCATTGACGGTGACAGATTTCATGCCATGACATAAGGCATTGCCGTGTTTGGTAGCCTTGTTCGAAGTGCGTCCATCAACAGCACTCGGCCCTTGGAATATCATACGCCAGGCCTGAATGGGTCAGTAACGTGCAGGGGCCCAATAGAAGTAATGTACCCGGACTAGCATCTCGTTGCGCAAAAAACTCGCACAAAGGTTGGTAATGTCGAAAGTCACTTCATCAAAGAGGAGAAGCGGCCAATCATGTGGCTGAGGGACGCGTTTGCCATCAGCCAATTTCTGGCGGAACCTACGAAGAGATAAGGGTGGATGGTAGAGAGAGGCATATGCACGTACTCGGGGTCTTGATCAAAGTCCTCAAGCCAACTGACAGGGCATATCAGACGGGCGATCTGGGGATGCTTGAAGCCTCGGGTAACTTTGTCATTCAGGCCTATCATCGGAATGAATGGATTGTCGGCAGGCCGGAGAAATTGCGCGTGGTCTTTGACACGCTTGATGTCTTCCCCGCGAGCTGTGTTGCGGCAGCGATCAAGCTAGATAGTGCCGTGAGTCATGCACGCGTACACTGGGAATCACTGACCTCATCGGCAATGTCATCCAAGTGATGCCCCTGGAGCAGGATCGCAAGGGAGGGAACTTGCTTCTCAAGGTCTCGGTATAATTTGATGTGAAACCATTGACTGTGGAGTATCAGCAGAATAGTCAGAGATCAACGGGCAACCAAGACACGTACTCATCATCATAATCGCTGCGAGGGGCACTGGGTTCATATGCTTGACCATCATGTAAAATCTGGGCAAAGCGAGCCCACATTTCAGAAACACGACCAAAGTCTCGTGCGGCGCTTGATAGCTCATTACTAGGTTGACTGGTGGGGATGGAGGTCAGCACAAAATCCAGCTACTTTGCACATGCTCACGGGTTCTTGTGTGCACCCCCTTGAGTGCGTCGGCATTTCCTCGCATGGTGCTCAGCTTCATCGGAGTCGGCTCCGCTAGGTGGTTCAGGCTCAGGTGTGGTACTTGAGGATGAGTGTGATCGCCGGGGTTGCGGCCTCCGAATTATATCAGGCTCAGGTGTGGTACTGGAGGATGAGTGTGATCGCCGGGGTCGGGGCCTCCGGGCTATATCGCGAGGAGGACCAGGGGATGTGCTCCTGTTCCGAGAATATGAACCATGCGTGTCGTTATCAATGATGCGTGGTTCATATTCGCGGGGGTGGCGGTGAGCATGGGAAGGTCTACATTCAGACGAGTGAGAAGTCATTGTGTGACTAGACCTAGAGTGGCGTGATCGTGAGGACTGGTGAGAACGGGTGGGAGATGGCATGATGTGATGGGTGATGGTGGAGTTAAAGGAAGCACGAACAGATCACGTGAGATGCCATGAGATATAGCACGGCCACTGGGTCCACAACACGTCCACTCATTAGCTAATAGATCGCGAGTGTGTCCACAACGTGTCCACACACTTTCATAGGCTAATAGATCGTCTAGGGCCCATATGGCGCAGCAGAAAGAGATAGTTAAATTTAATAGTCTACAACTGTTAATATGTAAATCCCTCATCACTTTCATCACCGCTCATGTTTGGGTCTTCCCTGCATTCATCTGAAGACGTCGAATCGGCCTCAGATTCGACGTCAAAGTCTGAGCCCTCTATGGGGTTGTTGCCAGATACGTCAGACATATGACCGAGATCCTCCCCTGGAGAGCTGGAGTCTGAATCGGACTCGATCGGGTCCTGGGAGCTGGGGATTCTGCCGTCATACTGTCAGAATCATCTGACACATCCTCCAGGTTTCCGAGAGGGGGTTGGGTAGCAGTTGTTGCATGGCTCAAATGGCCTACACCTCCACCGAGGTAGCGCATGAGCATGTCACGGTCCACAAACCTAGGTTGTGCGATCAGCAGGATGCGTGAGCGAGTGGCGTATGTGCAGACAGATGAGTTACCTATTGACATAGAAACCAGTCCAATCCCCATCGTCATCTCGGGCAACGGATGGAGGGCATAGCTCAGTTGTATGACCCTGCACAAAAGCAGGTATCAAGTGGCAAGCACATAAAACACAATCAGGATCCAAGAAACCAAAGGCCTCTGCGTCACCATGAGGCACATAGCCCACTCAATCCAGACGTTTCCGAGTCCACCCACTGCGATAGCCAGGGTCCAACCCAAGCCACCGCACCCACAGAAAATCCATGCGCTGTGGTGCGCAAAGTTGTCCCGCGATCAAGACCTGCACTTGGGTGTGGAATATGCCAAGAACCTGTGCATACCAAAAGGGGTGCGGTGAGGAGACCCCTCTTCCATCTTCATTTGATTCCAGCATCACGAAGCGCTTGCTCGTCCGGGGGTTAATGAAGTCCTGTTCGCGGCGCATATCATATGTTGTATAGTTGACACGTAGCACAGTGTGTCTGTATATACGGTCATGTTGAAAAAACAGCCGGTTGTGCTCATCATGAGAGAACGAGAGTTCTTCGCCCGCACGAGTCACTCCCTGAATACGTGAGAGTAAATGGTTTTTGAGCTGGGGAATGAAAGACTGGAGGTGATAAATGAGTGCTGCCCACTCAATGGCCACAATGGCATACAACTCACCTGGATGGCTGGATCCCACTCATGACGGCCAGCCCAGGGCCCTACGACTAAGGGATTGCGAGTGTCGTGCGATATGTGGTAGTGTGCTTCAGGATTGACATATGCCGATGCCTCCTCAGTGGCATCCGGTGCTACCTGATGATCTGGTACCTGCACACCACAAACCTTCAATTTCTGCCAGATTGCACGTAGTGTTGTCGAACGAGTATCCAGGTGGGTGAGCTGCTTCACAAAGTCACGCTTGTTGGTCCTATTCCGATAACGAGACTTCACCCTGCGGTGCTCTGTTTCACCCTGGGTTCCCAGTTCAGCATGAGTACACGCATGGTTGCAGTCGATATGCACAATTTGGGTGGAATAGGAGTCTGTCGTCCCAAATAGTTCGATGTTTTTTGACATAATGCCCAAGCGCGTGCATCTTATAGGTGCACATATTGAAGCTTTTGTGCTTACGGCCTGTGTGCTCAGGTTCTTTCGATCCCGGGACGCTCCCAACCTTCCCGGCTGCCACCGCATTCCGGTGGAGGCAGGCCTGAACCTCTGTGGGAGTCTCGTAAGCATGGAATTGGGGGCACACCTCATCAGTGAACCTCTGGAACTGCTGCCCTAAATGGGTGGTCGTGGTATCCAATTGCCGGAGAGTCGTTTCAGTATGCAATCGCAGTTTGGCCATACCGTGCCAAAGTGCTAATTCCCAGAGAAGGTCAAGAATCGGTGCATTGTGCGGCTCAGGGAATAGGGATTCAATGACAGGGATCACACACTTGTGATCATGCACCCTCAGTCCATTATCCCTGGACCGAATACATCACTCACCTGTAATATGTCCTCATAATCGCGTGCGGCCAATTTTTTCATCTCTGACACATTATGAGAGAAGCGATGGATCGTCCCCCTGCCAAAGCTGGGTACATCCCGAAACCTGAGCGTCGAAACCATTGAATGAGTCAAGTAGGAGAGATCAGAATGGGAGATGTACATCTTGTTAAATTCCTGGAGTACCTTGGGACCTTTAGCGTTCATCATACGTATGAGGTGTATCATCAGTGCCTTCCAAACACCAATATCCACCTCGTGCATCAGGTCTGAGACAAGCATACGAAAATGATTGAAGTTCGCAAATGACAGAATGTGAGAGAACGCATTCTGCTGGCTCTAGCTTAGAAATGGACACCATGCACATAGAGCTGCTTACCTCTGTGGCTACGTACGAGCCCATCTTAAGAAACGGATCAAGGACATGACTGTTCACCATGTAGCCATCCTCGTAAATAATTCGCCGGGCAGTCGCTATATTGGCCCTGAGCTCTCATGTGTTTTCTCTAACCCCACGCAGCCAAGTTTTCCTGTCACGTAAAGTCCCAAGACGACATACGTCCTGTTTCCGACAATGACAGTCGGGGCAAAGGCATTTGCTCCCATCCCGGATACTCGAGAGTAGCACCCTGACCATGAAGGTGATTGGAGCGTCAGGAAACGGACCAGACAATAATCACATGTGGGCTTACTTTTCTGGATAATCAGCAGCGTACGTGAAAATACGCGGGTAAACCCTCCGCGTGATCCCATCGCGGCATTTAATGATTATACCGTGTTTCCAGGCATGCACAAAATCCGCATCCAAGAGAAGTCTCATGACCTCATGGAAGAGCTCCCTTCGGCAGTGAGTTAGTAGTGCGCTGGAAGCCGTCTTGCCACTTTGTGACTTCTGAAAGAAGTCATGAATGGTATCTGGTAACTAGTATAGACATGAATAGACATGAATACCACGTGCACGTATCATAAGCATCTGAGACAGACCTTGGGCATATACGCAACATGGTGACAAGCCTCTGTGGATGGCTTACAACGTTCCCACTTGGATTGGTTTCCGAAAAACATATATATCGGCCATAGTTGGGCTGTACCAAATTGTGCGAGATGTGTCGAATCTGACCAGAACATCAGTGCCGAAATGACTCTTGGGAGGTCGCAGCCCGGCTCCCGAGGTGAATTTTGGAGGAGGTCGTGCTCCTTCAAAAAGGCATCCGATGTGTACAATTCATCATACACACGCTGCACCCTGTCTTCACTGCCGGGGGGCTTCCACACATGACCAAAGGGCTCAAAATGGAACCGTGCTGCCGCTGAATCATCACTAAATACGGTCTTGATGATATCCACAATGGAGCGCCGCCAGAGCCCATTGACCGTAAACCACGCATCGGATATAGATCCGAGACCTGAGTCATCTCCTGCATCATGTGCCGCACCCTGACGCTTACATGCTTTCTTCCTCACCTTCTTGGTGCGTTTGACACCCAGTGGCACATGAATGCGGATGGAGGACTCCGTCCAACCTCTGCCTGTGAAAGACGATGTCACGGTGTGTGCCAGAGCCAGATTTGCATCGATGGCATCCCATGGCACACCGATCAAATCCTCGAGAACAAAGTCGTGGGCAAGCAAAACTGTGCTGACCAAGGACTTCAGGCCACTTTTGGATTTGGTATCTCCCCCACTCCAAAACCAATCTCCTAAGCGCCATGCACTCGTGTTAGGATAGGGCCACAAAGATTCTTGAAGCGAAGGCCTTGGAGCTTGCGAAACTGTAGCTTGGAGGGAGGCTGAAGCGGCGGTTTCATCCAAAGTGGCGTGTTCATCAGGAACCCGTGCTGGTCGACCATAGTAGATCCGCGATAGGCCAAAAGCGTTGGCGGTGGTCTGAACCGCTTGTGTCAAGCGGAGCCGGACATGTTTACTGAGCTGTATGAATGTTCGTGCGATATGCTGCTCTGGTTCTGCCTGCTCAGTCGATCCTGACGGTTTGGCCTCCTGTGGCACAGGGGGCAGAGGCAGTGGGCCAGGACCTTCTGGCAGCATGTCACGCACTTTCCTCGTGGGCCAGCGTTTCCGGTGCCCACGGCCTTGCAACGCCGGCTCTGCATTCCCAGGGGTAAGTCCTCCCTGCACTTCCATGCGATCGGAATCATCCTGATGATCATCCCCAGGCCCCTCGTCACGGTCCGTCAGGTTGTCATTCCCACTCGCCCCAGCGCTCCAATGTTTAGAACGACGTTCTGGGCTGCGTGAATGGCTGATTTTCCGCCGTTTTCGCTTCCTATGACTCAGAGTGAGTGCACGAGCGGCCTCATCTGATGATCGGATGCGCTTGCGACTCTCGGTACAGCCAGAGTTCAGGTGCTTTGTCAGTGTATGGTCACGGGTGAAGGTCTTACCACAGGCATAGCGCAATGGCATGGATTCCAAGGTTGGGGATGACGGGAATGTGATTGCCAGCTGGCAACAACGATGGTATCAGTCGATGCCAAGGAATTATCAGCCGAGGACATTGAGCGCCAGCATTCACTGCCATGGTTATGCGGCAGCCATCCCTGCTCCGTGATGGTCAGCCCATGGTACCAGAAGCCGGAGATGCCCGTTCGGCGACATGGCAGGCCGGGATGGACGCACGTGCCATGCGTGACATGGTGACGCCATCTAAGCGCGCTTTTAGTGATGTGTGTCCGATTTTGAATGCCACATTCCTCACCACACGAACATGAGCCCCGAACAGAGCCCTCCACTCTTTACTTACAGGCAATATCCCTGTGTAGAAGCAATCGCATATTATTGTGAAGGGGGGTTTCATCCAATCCATATCGACGACGTTCTGCACAACCGTTATCGCATTATCGATAAGCTTGGCTATGGTTCATATGGCACCATCTGGCTTGTTGACGATATCGCCTCAGGCAGATTCGCCGCACTGAAAGTCCTTGCTGCCGATGTCTCTAAGGTTTCCGAAGTTGCCATCCATCGCCGTCTCAAACAACGGCAGCTGAATGATGGGGGCTCAGATGGTCAGGAATTTCTGGTGGAGTATTTGGATGACTTCAAGGTCGAAGGACCCAATGGCACGCATCAATGTATTGTTACCGAAGTGCTTGGACCCAGCATAGGTGCTGATATTGAAGAAATTTACGGCTCCGAGGAACGGTACCCGATAGAAATAGCAAAGAACCTCGTCACACAAATAATGCGTGGAGTCGCGTACCTGCATAGCTGCGGGGTTGTCCATGGAGGTAAATGGAGTGTTCCTTAAGGGGTTTTTGTTGATATCTTATTTACAGACCTTCACGTTGGAAACATCCTCTTCCGCATACCTGGGATTGAGCAGATGTCTCGTCAAGATTTACAAAAGTATCTGGGGGAACCCCGCAAACGACTACTTTCCCGCGAAGATGGAAAGCCGGTTACATTCACCCCTCATGACCCGAAGTATGTCGTTTCGGCACCCCAACGGCAGGCACTTCTCGAGCTCTGCCTAAATTCCCCAGATGCAGTACGTGTCAAAATATGCGATTTCGGAGAAGCTTTCCTGTGGGATGGCAAACCCGTAATAACTCAACTTCACACGCCTTCCGTCCATGCCGCACCAGAGATCATATTTCACGATCCCGTTAGCCCTGCTGTGGACGTATGGGCACTGGCTGTCCTTATGCACATGGTTCTGAGTGGAGGATACGCTTTGTTCCCTTCAGGTTACGGGATTAAAGATGAGGTCTTGAGAGAGATGGTGTTGCTATTGGGTAAGCTGCCGGATAGATGGTGGACGAAGTGGGAGGACAGATCAGAATACTTCGACGAGAATGGTTCATTCATTGGGGACAGGAGAAAGTTACCACGTGTATCAGGGCAGTTCCTAAAGATACGTTCGGACAAGATGGAAATGGAGGAACTTGAAGAACTCGAAAAACTCATCCGTATGATGGTCTCTTATGGTGTAACGGATCGGATTTCGGCCGCTGAGGTTGTACAACTAACGCCGCAAAGTTGGATGAAGGGCAGTCGTAAAGAGCTTAATATGCTTTAGCAACGACATTGTTTGCACTGCAGACCATTGGCGACGTCTTTGGTTCGGACGGTATGCTAGAAGGCACAGAGCAGACTATAACTATCAAATGCGACAAGGGTGCCATGCTCTGGCCTTAGTGCTAGTATTCTTAACATCTCAGGCCCTTCAGGCATCGACACCGAACGGAGACTCGCAGGTAACTTTGCAACTTTTTTCTTTTTTATCCTATTTATCGTCTTTTGGAGCTAAGCTCTATGTAAGACGGATGCTACAAAGCGCCTGTCAACATGAAGTTACTGCCTGTTCCCTTGTCTCTATCTCTGCTTGTGCTCCATGGGCGCAGCCCTGGGCGCGCGTGCCTGCGTAGGCGAGGTTGAATGTATAAGGTCGTGCTTCCTGTGTCGTGTATGTATTTGAACAGGACCTTTGCGACTACACCTGCCACTGTCACTCTGAAGAATATGGCGACCATCGATTCCGCTGTGCTTGCCACCTCGAACGCTCGTGGTGGTTCCAGTCAGCAGCTGGGGAGTACCTGTTACGTGAACAGCAGCGGTGCCGTGGGGGTGATGCATGCACCCTGGGCAGCAGGAGCGGCGGTGATTGGTAGACATGTGATGCGATAGCATATATACAATTCACGTGTGTTCGATAGACATGGTTCTCACCATTTTAGGGATGTATTTTATTCACTACCTATAAGTACCAGATATTGGCTGAATCAAGACTGACTGGTGTGACTTGGTCTTTCTACCCTCCTATATCCTTCATGACTGCTCTGCATCCAACTTTGTGGCGTGAGTTGTACAACCTCTGCGGCCGAAATCCGATCCGTTACCTCATAAGAGACCATCATACGGATGAGTTTTTTGAGTCCTTCAAGTTCCTCCATTTCCATCCTGTCAGAAGGTATATGTAGGAACTGCCCTGGTACATGCTGGAAGTTCGTCCAGTTGCCAAGGAATAAACCATTCTCGTCGAAGTATTCTGATCTGTCCTCCCACTTCGTCCACCATCTATCCGGCAGTTTACCCAATGTCATCACCATATTTCTCAAGGCCTCCTTTTTAATTGTGTGATATGAAGGGCGCAAAAAGTAGTCTCCACCGAACAAAAGGGTTCCCCCACTCAGAACCAGGTGCATGAGGACAGCCAGTGCCCATACGTCCACAGCAGGGCCAACGGGATCGTGAAGTATGATCTCTGGTGCGGCGTAGGCGGAAGGCGTGTAAACTTGAGTTATCACGGGGTTGCCGTCCCACAGGAAAGCTTCTCCGAAATCGCATATTTTGACACGTACTGCCTCTGGGGAACTTAGGCAGAGCTGGAGAAGTTCCAGCCAGTCGCCTGAAAAAACGACATACTTAGGTTCGTGAGGGCTGGATGTAACCGGTTTTCCATCTCTGCAGGAGAGTTCTTGTTTGGATGGTTCTTCCAGGTACTTTTGTAAATCTTGATAAGACATCTGCTCAATCCCAGTATGCGGAAGAGGATGTTTCCAACTTGAAGGTCTGTAAATAAGATATCAACTAAAACCTCTTAAGGAATACTCTATTTACCTCCATGGACAACCCCACAGCTATGCAGGTACGCGACTCCACGCATTACTTGTGCGACGACGTTCTTTGCTATGTCCATCGGGTAGTGGTCCTCGTCGTCGTAAATTTCTTCAATATCAGAACCTATGCTGGGTCCAAGCACTTCGGTAACAATACATTGATGCGTGCCATTTGGTCCTTCGACCTTGAAGTCATCCAAATACTCCACCAGGAATTCCTGACCAGTTGAGTCTCCATTCAGCTGCCTTTGTTTGAGACGGCGAAGGATGGCAACTTCGGAAACCTTAGAGACATCGGCAGCAAGAGCTTTAAGTGCGGCGAATCTGCCTCAGACAAGATCATCAACAAGCCACACGGTGGAATATTCACCATAGCCAAGCTTATTGACAATGCGATAACGGTTGTGCAGAACGTCGTCGATATGGATTGGATGAAGACCCCCTTTACGATAATATGCGATTGGTTCTACACACGGATATTGGTCGTAAGTAAAGAGTTGAGGGCTCTGTTCGGGGCTCATGTTTGTGTGGTGATGGATATGGCGAGGTTTGCCTCCAAGGTTAGAGAGGTTCTGTCACCGTCCCACTGCAGAGCTAGAGAAAGGAGCTTTCAAAGCCTCCTAAACCCGAGTCACCTTTTGTTCCGGTAGCTTAGTTAATCCAGACGGCCCTGCCATAGCGTTCAGCCCCGCAAACTCCTCTGACAACTAGTTCGAGCTTGGAAGTATGGCGAGGGCCAGGCACAGTGTCAAGCAGCTGAGTCAGCCGCTCGACTGCCGATTCAAAACCCCGCACAGCCGCCCAGCGGGACACATACATTTCTGGATATACCAGATTTGACAACGACTTTAGCGACAATTCCCACGAAACTTGTTTTCTATTTGTGTCAACTATTCTATGAAACGTATGAGACTCTGTCGCATAATGGTTTAGAGCTCGTTCGGCGGCGGAATTGTAATTCGCAATTAGAAAACGCAATGTCAATTCGGGTGGTGCGGTATTGTGATCTCGTTTGCTCAGATTCAGCCCGCCGAACGCGACACTCAAAATGCGTGATTTTGCTCAATAGGGCCTATCACAGTAGCGGTTTTGATGGGGATTTGGAGCGGATTTGGACGAGGATTTGAAACATTTATAAAGCTCCGACAAAGCCCCGAAAACCGGTTTTAACTGTGATAAGCTAGTTTTGAACTCACATTTTGATATGATTTTGATGGGGCTTTTGTTGCTCCTGCCGTCACCGGCCAGAGTGGCTCTAGCTTCTTGTTCTCTGCTGCCAGCGCCATGACAAAGACTGATAGGATGGAGCTCAACGATGCCCTCCTTCAGTGTCTTATGTTGGAGCTCCTTCTTGAGGAAGATGCTGAGCTAGATGTCTACCTTGAAGACACTACTGATTCTGAGACTGGTGCAAGTTCAGATGAAAACATGGAATTGCGGTTAGAGTCAGATGAGGTTCTCGAGATGATGGCCGACGTCCACTCCAGACGATACCTTCACTCCCGGGTTAAAGTCAACAAGCCGATGTCGCTCCTTATGACCACCCTCTCCGACTACAGATATAGCCGGCCCGAGATATTTCGACAATACTTGCGGTTTTGGCCTCAGACGTTCGATGCCATCGTTGAAAGGATACAAGGTGACACCGTATTCCATAACAACTCTCACAACGCCCAGCTCCCCGTTGCATATCAGCTTGCCGTAGCACTTATCGCTTTGGCCACTTTGGGAATGCAGTGAGTATGCAGGAGGTCGCTCTGTGGCCGGTTGGGGTTTTGGGACTGTCGACCGAAGCACACGCCGTGTAATCAAGGCTCTATGCCGCCCTGAATTCCGCCGTGTAGCTGTAAAGTGGCCAACTGATGAAGAGAGGGAGAGAGCAAAGCAGTGGGTTGAGGAAGCTTCAGGCCCTGAGTGGCGTGACGGCTGGTTGATGGTTGATGGTACACTAGTGCCCTTATTCCAGCGACCAGGGTTCTACGGAAATACGTGGTACGATAGGAAGAGCAATTACTCAATGAACGTGCAGGCAAGTTCTCTCATAAATAAATAGGTGTATAGCTAACTGCTACTCTAGCTCATCTCTACCCCTGACCTCCGCATCATTGACTATGGTGTTGGATTACCAGGAAGTCAGCACGATGCTCGTGCCTGTAACGAGACTCGCTTACCGAAGGAGCATGCTACATTATTGCGGGAAGGTGAGTGGATATGGGCGGACTCTGCGTATCCATTGCAGAAGTGGCTATGCACGCCGTACAAGAAGTAAGCTACCAGCTCAATCTCTAAGCTGTACCTTACAAGTGCTCTTTAGACCTGAGAAGGATACCCCAGAGAATGCACGGTTCAATTACTGGGTTTCTCGAGTACGCATGAAGTCTGAGCACTGCGTTGGATTCATCAAAGGGCGGTTCGGCTCCCTGCGAGGCCTTCATGTACAAATAAACCAGGTTCACCAATTGGGTATCGCCACATTTTGGATTACTGCGTGTATTGCAGTTCATACGTATGCTATGTCACATGAGGCAGGCACAGACATCACAAGCGATGATTTCTTTCGTGAGGGACTACGAATTATAGAGGAGGAGAGTGTTATAGGGATGGGTGGAGAAGCGGCTCTGGCAGAGGTACAGGAGGCAACTCGGGAGGTAGCTCTGTTGGAAGGAAAAGTTAAACGAGAGGACCTTAAGAACGCTCTGTTAGCAAGACTAGATTATGAATAGACATACCATACTCCTGACATACCTCCAGGGAAGTCCGCGTGCCAATCTTCCCCGGTAAAAGTCTCCGGCATGTCTGACGTTCCGTGGTTAGCCATGCTTTGTCCATCCCGGGAGCTCGACGCTGACAGGGGAACTCGGCTACTAGACCTGATAGTTCCATATCGTGCTGACATCTCTAACTCATAGCGCTCCCGCTGCATAGTTAATGCATGTGCACGGTCTAGCTCCTCCTTGTGGGCTTGGTGTTCAAGTTTTAACTTCTCCTTCTCAAAGTCAGCTAGTACCTGTATTCTCACCCGCTCCTCCCTGGACCGGTTTAGCTGTCCTGCAAGTCGCTCCGTAGTGGCTCGCCGTGCCTCCTGCATTTCTGACAGACCATCAAGCAGACCCTTGCGACGGGTTGCCGTTGTGGAATTCAATGCCACCCGCTTCTGCTTGAGGAGCCGCTTTGTTCATTGTAGGTATCGTTGGGATCCTCAGAGGGAAGGTCGGCATCAAAGGAAAAGGGTGAGTACCGTGTGTTATCTTCGCTTGTTTCAATACTGGGTTCGCCATCGTTGTCTATTACCTTCATTATTGGTTAGTTATCTCAATAACCACAATTCACACTGTGACATACCAACAGAGAGCTCTCTGCCGGGCTCTTCACTACCTCTGATGCAGACACACGGTCAAGGATGTCTAAATTGAGCTGCGAGGTGGAATGCGCAACGGCATCCCGAATAACCAAGGGACTAGTGCCCATAAGCCGCTGCATTCGCCGAAACCAAGGGAACCGGATCTTGATTTCCCCTGCAGGCAGTAAGAACGCAATCAGATATAGGTAAAGTTAGACGCACCCCACAAGTTGTCGATAGCACTACCTACTATGATTTCCTTTTCCGTATCTTCGGTCTCTACCAGACCAGCACCAGTCTCACCAAGCAGTGTCTTTTCAGACATATAAGACTTCTTGATCCTAAATCAAGATATTAGTTTACAACGGCTACCTGAACAGAAGAACTTATGCATTGACACGGTTTTTAACTACATTCCCCATCTGTACCAATGATGCATCTTTCCAGCAGCCTGAGTGATGAGGGATAAGGACTCGTAATGCAAGGGAGCGATGATGATCAGCAACAGTCTTCGCACTACTCTTGTTCTTGCTCTCGGCGCCCTTGTCCATACTGAACGCTGCTCGCATGACTGGGTCATCTTCAAGGACCGTTAGGAGCATGTCTGTGAGATCATGCTCCTTAGCCCAGCTGATGGCAACGTTAGTAACAGCGCTTCATTACAGAAGATCGCACTCACGGCACTGGGGGGATCGAGGCTTCATCTCCCCTGAGTTTCTTGCCCTCTGCCTTATGTCCTGGCTTAACAAGCGCAGGTTTTGCTTCGGGTTCTTCGATATCGTCATTGGTCATAGCAGCGGCCTTCGCACTGGGCTTACGAGGCCTTTTGTTCACGGAGGAGTCAGCGTTTTTTACCTTAGCTGCATGGAGCAGAGCTTCCAGCTGTGGAACAGAAAGGGTGTCTATCGTAGCTATTGTGACAGGTTCAGCACGTTTGCGCTTCCTGGGACTCATATCTCGGAAGGCGATGCGATGATGTGGCAGCTCAGAAGGTGTAGCAGATGGCGACAGCCTTTGGAGCTCCGCTAGGTGTGCCGGCCGAAATCCAAATCCAAAACAACACGACTTTTCCAAATCGCCTCCAGAGGCACTTTGGGAATTTGGGTCGGTTTCGGGCACGAAACACCTTCTCAAATCCCCATCAAAACCACTCCAAATCCTCATCAAAACCACTACTGTGATAGGCCCTAATTTCACCGAAGGCAGCCGAACACTTCCAAACTGAAATTCTGTCACGTGACACAGAATTTTTGCTCTGCACCGCTGCCACCGCACCACTTCGAAGAAAGCAATGGTGCCAGTACATTCCCGATTGAGACGGGGCACGTCGGAGAGGCTCCAGAAACACCGAATAGATACGCGGCACATGTACTCACCAGGATGTACGCATCCCACACCTCTTTCGACGCCATGACAAGCTTCTTGCCCTCGTTCCATCCGAACACAGGTTGCTCACGGAATTTTTTGACTATCTTGTAATGTGTCTTGAGCTAACTAGTAGATTAGAAACCAGTAGTATAGAATTGAAAAGGTACTTATGCGTTGCCAGCACGTCTTACAGGGCCCTATTTTCTTGGCTACTGCAGGACTGAACTTTGTTGCCAATGCTGTGACAACAAGACTCCAAGTGGTGGCCTTCCAGCCCGATTCCGCTTGAGTACCACCCTCGCGTGCTTGGAGGAGTACAGCGACGAGCTCGGCCTCCTCTTCAGCTGTCCAGTCAACGCTTTCCTTTTTTGGCTTGTCCGATCTGGGAACCACCATGACGTAGTGCGTAGAGTGACCTGGTGTAATGACGGAAGGTGATTCGGCTTTCAAAATAACGAGGAATTCTGGTCAGAACCAGAATTCCAACTTACCTATGAAAATTGCAATCGCAGAAGTTGGCAATTTCCGAAATTGTGTCAGCCGAACAGTCACACAATCTCACGCAATTTTCGGAATCATCTGGAATCAACGTGATCTCATTTTGGGTGTGTGATTCCATACAATTCCGTAGTCGAACGGGCTCTTAGTGTTAGAACCTGAGTTCGAAGGTGGAACCAACGAGTAAGGTTCAACTTCGAACTCAGCCGCTATGTAGCTACTGGGAGTTGACTAATCGACAGATAATGACACAACCCCCTGATGAAGGCAATCTCCCAGTTAGAAAAGTCCCATGGCATGCCTATGCTGCTCCATCACTTCACGGGGCAATGCTTTTGTTAGGAGGTCCGCCGGCATATCCTTCGTGGGTACGTACTTCACTTGAATTATTTTCTGTGCGACCTTTTCCCATAACCAGAAGAATCTAAGGTCAAGGTGTTTCATACGGCCATGGTGCTCCGGATTTTTCACTACGGATAGGGCGGACTGGTTGTCTATGTAGAGGCAGGACGGCTTCTCGATCTTTGAGTCGAGTTCGTCGAACAGGTTCCGTAACCACATAATTTCAGTTCCACCTAGGGTTGCCGCTACAAATTCTGCTTCCGTTGTGGAGAGGGTGACGATGTTTTGCAGCTTGCTGGCCCAACTGATAGCTCCTGTCCCGATTTTTGCAAGGAATCCGGAGGTTGACCTGCCGTTATCTAAGTTCCCCCCATGATCGGGATCTGTCCATGTTTGGAACATCTCAGTTGAGTCATTGGGGACGAAGGTGAGTGCTAGACCCATGGTTCCTTTCAAGTAACGCAGCAGGTGCTTCACGGCCGCCCAATGGGCAGGACCTGGGTTCGAGTTGAAACGGGCGAGACACCCGACCGCATATGTGATGTCGGGGCGAGTTGCTATAGCGAGATAATTCAGTGCGCCGACTGCATTTATGTACGGCATGTTCTGCATTTCTTCGACTTCTTCTGGGGTCAACGGACCCATCGCTGAGCTCAAGTTCAGGCCGGGAGTCATGGGTGTCGAAACTGGGCGACACTCCATCATGTGAAATCGGTTTAGGATGTCTTGTATGTATTGTTTTTGCGATAGTTTCAGTGTCCTTTTTGAGCGGTTGTAGTTTACTTCCACTCCCAACAGCAATGTCGTTTCTCCTAGGTCCTTCAACTTGAATATCTTAGCGAGTTCGTTCTTTACTCAGTTGAGATCCTGTTTGGAGTTCGATACTAGGGTTAGATCGTCAACAAAAACAGGGATGACAATTTTTGTGGTGCTGCTCGCCCAGAAGTAAACGCTCGGGTCGGATTGGAGACGTTTAAAGCTTATGCTTTCTAGTGCGGCCCCAAGCCTCTCATACTACAGTCTTCCGCTTTGTTTGAGACCATAGATTCCTCTCTTCAGTTTGCATACCCAGTTTTCACCTTGGCGATATCCCTCCGGCTGATCCATGTATATATTTGCATCGTCACCTAGTACTCCGTTAAGATAGGTGTTTGAGATGTCTACTGACTTGATGTGCGCTCCTTGAAGTGCTCCTTGTGCCAGTATAGTACACAAGGTGGCCCATCTCACTGTGGGAGCAAAAACCTCGTCGTAGTCAATACCTGGCCGTTGGGTATTGACTAGACGGCTCTTGTACTTGTCCAGGGATCCATTCGAGTGGAGCTTAATTTGGAACACCCATCTTGATCCGATGGCCTTTTCTCCTGGTGGTAGTTTTACCAGTTCCCATATCCCATTGTTTAGAAGTGCTTGGATTTCAGTGTCTGTCGATTTTTTCCATAGTCGGCTATCAGATCGTCGCATTGCTTCTGCGAAGGTTCTTGGGACTCTGTCATCCTTGATCGTTGCATTCAGAGCTATCTCAATGGTACCTGATGATGGCATGTTCCTGCTGACAGCAATCGGTTCGTCGTGGACGAATTCCAGGGCCTCGATGATGGATGCGATTATTGCTGCGCCCCCATCAGGGTCCAAATTGAGGTCTGGTGGTGGGTGTGGCTTGAGAAATGGGTTGTGAAGCTGGTGGTAGTCAACTCGGGCTGTATTCCTGCTTGAACGGCAGGGCTCATCAATGGGCAAGTGTGGCGGTTCAGGGATTGGAGGGATGGGGAGGTTTTCGTGGTCGTCGTTGAGGGGTTCAGGGTCAGGGTTTGGATCCTGTGGTTCTTGTGCGAACTCTGGAAGAGTGGTGACTTCTCTCAGGAGTGGAAACGTGGGTAGGAGCAATTCTTGGTCAGTGGAGCTCGAGGTGGATAGTCCTGGGAATTTGGACTCATCGAATATGACATCCGGAGAGTGTCAGGGTTCACGCATTTCCTTCCACAAGTTTCTATTTCCTTCCATGAGATTCCATCACATTCCATCACATTCCATCACACTCCGTCACATGTCACCTTCCGTAACCTTCTACAAGTTTCCGTCTCCCCTATTATGTAAGCCTTGCCAGCGCTATAAGACTGTAGCCCGTGTGGTGGCGTTTCCTCAGCTTGATCTCTGAGGATACCCACTACACAGTTGGTCATTGTCCTAGTATCGGCTCTTATCTCCTTGAGTATCTTTGGTTGTGGCTTCGTCATTAGTGTTGCCCTCACAGAAGATCAAGCTCATAGGACGACCCCACGCACTTTTCTTAACCAGCCTTCGTCTCAGCCTATGGCAGACCAACTCCCAGACGCATACTGGGACTCCCTGGGTGACCATGGGCTGTTTCTTTGAGGCCTCCTTTCCAGCCAAGCACAGCAGCTGCAGCAACTTCAACTGCAGAATCAGGAACTGCACGGTCAGATTGTTAAGGTTCACGACCACTTAGCCAATGCTGCCACCAACGCTGCTGTTGCTGCTGCTCAAGCCCTTGCGCCCTCAGTACCTCACAGTATCCCTCCATCTACTCGCTCTATCAAAGCAGCGGAACCGGAGAAGTTCAATGGAGACCGTGCAGAGACTGAAGGGTTTATCAGGTCTATCAGATTGTCCATCGCTGTCCAGCCAGCATCCTTCCCAGATGAGCGCACAAAAATCCTATATGCTCTTTCCTTCATGACAGGCGGCTCTGCGGAGATATGGGCACACAACGAGACGCAGGCTGTCATTGATGGCACCTCCTCTATATCCACTCTGGAGGGGTTCATTAAACGTGTGGATGAGGCCTTTGGTGACCCAGATCGTGCCAGGACGGCTCGCACTAAACTGCATGACCTCAGGATGGCATCAGGAATGTCGGCAGATGAATACACGGCTCAATTTGAGATCCTGGCAGGCAGGACAGGCTTTAATGATGAGGCACTCGAGGATGCCTATGCTCGTGGCCTTCCAGCAGGTATCCTTGATAAGATCCACGCCCAGCCCTTTCTTCCATCCAACCTCAAAGCCTGGAAGGAAGCAGCCTGTCAGATTGACAGCAATCATCGCCATCTGTTAGAGGTCAGGAAGGCACAGACACCTCATGTCCCTAATCGCCCTCCTCCTGCCCGACCACTCCACACTCCTGCTACGGCTCCTGTTGTCACAGCACCACCCAGTAATGCGACACCTATGGACATTGACTCATCCCGCCGCCGCACCGAAACACGGACCTGCTACAACTGTAAGAGACATGGTCACATTTCACCAGACTGTCCTGAACCTCGCAAGCCACGAATCCGCGCAAACCTCACGGTGGCAGACATTGCAGCAATTGTCTCTAAATCTGTGGCAGCGGCGATGGAGGAACGCAAACAGAAGGTGGAAGCCCCTCTCCAAGATGAAGGAAAGGGTTTTTAGGCCAGTCAGCGGTGAAAGACATGCCCCGCTCGACAAATCGGTTTTCAGTTCTCGAAACATGTACAATAGGGATCACAGGCGATATGATGCATCCTTCTCCTATCCCTGATCGAACTGAAACCAAACCAGCCATGCCAAAAACCCAACCCATCGCTCCAGTTGCTAATGCAAACCTTCCAGTCCCTCTATATGTCCGTACTGCTGACCTCCGCCGATGCACCAAAGTACCTCTCAAGGTCCACTCCGTTGACACAGGGCATCCACTTGCAATTGACTCCCTCCTTGACAGTGGTGCTACAGGGATGTTCATCGATGTGGAGTTTGTAAGGGAACACAGACTTCGGACCCGTCCCCTACCCTGTGCCATCCCCGTCTACAATATTGATGGTACCCCAAATGAGGCTGGCTCAATCAAGGAAGAAGTTGACCTCATTTGCACCTTTGGGGATCATACGGAACGTGCCACATTCTCTGTCACGAGCCTTGGACGACTTGCCATCATTCTTGGTCACACATGGCTTGTTGAACACAACCCAGAAGTTGACTGGCGTACAGGAGATTGAAGATGACACGCTGTCCCAAGTCATGTGGGGGCAGACCTGTTGTCAGAGGGCCCACAGTCGAAACTGTTCCAGAAGAGAGTGTAGATCAAGAGGAGGTTCCCATACAGCACACCCGCTCCCTACTTGAGGAAGGAGACAGGACCTTTGTCATCTTTGTGAATGAGAGTCCTGAAATGATTGGCGCAGGCTGGACTGTCTCCCAACAGCTTGCTGAACAGGCCAGCAAGTCTGCACCAGTCAGATCCTTAGAGGACCTTGTCCCCAAACCATACCAGGAGTTCAAGGATGTGTTTTCTAAGGAGTCATTTGACCAACTGCCTCCTCGAAAGCCCTGGGACCATGCAATTGAGCTCACTCCAGGTGCACAACCCTTCAGCACAAAGGTTTACCCAATGTCACCGGTTGAGCAAAGGGAACTGGATAACTTCCTTGAGGAGAACCTGAAGAGCCATCATATCCGTCCTTCCAAGTCACCTATGGCATCTCCAGTCTTCTTGTGAAGAAAAAGGATGGCAGTCTTAGATTTGTGCAAGACTACCGGAAGCTCAATGATATAACAATCAAGAATGCCTATCCTTTGCCCCTTGTTCCAGACATCATGAATAAGATTGCTGCTGGAAGGGCTAAATACTTCACAAAGCTTGACATTCGCTGGGGATATAATAATGTACGCATAAAAGAGGGAGATGAGTGGAAGGCAGCCTTTCGGACAAATAGGGGCCTGTATGAACCTCTAGTCATGTTCTTTGGACTCACGAACAGCCCAGCAACCTTCCAGACGATGATGAATGACATCTTCAAGAGTCTCATCGATGAAGGGGTTGTGGTGGTGTTCATGGACGACATTCTCATCTTCACAGAGTCGCTTGAAGAACATCGTAGGATTGTACGACGAGTCCTTGAAATCCTCCGGGCCAACAACCTGTACCTCAAACCTGAAAAATGCCTATTTGAGCAACTAGAGGTGGAGTATCTCGGCCTCATCCTCTCTCAAGGACAGGTTGCCATGGACCCAGTCAAGGTTGCAGGGGTGCGGGACTGGCCAATACCACGTAACGTCACTGAAGTCAAATCATTCCTTGGTTTCATCAACTTCTACCGTAGATTTGTGGAAGACTTCTCACACATTGCAAAGCCCCTCAACCAGTTGACAAAACAGGATGCCCAATGGTCTTGGGATCCAAATGGCCCAGAGCAAATGTCCTTCGACAAGCTCAAACTCCTCATCACCTCAACACCGATCCTTGTCCTCCCTGATCAAGACAAACATTTCCGCCTTGAAACAGATGCCTCAGCCTATGCCACAGGAGCAGTACTGTCCCAGCTATGTGATGATGGCAAATGGCGGCCTGTGGGGTTTGTCTCCAAAAGCCTCAATGATGCTGAACGCAACTATGCCATCCATGACAAGGAGCTTCTTTCTGTGATTCGGGGATTAGAGGAATGGCGCCACATCTTAGAGGGAACGAAGCACAAGATTGAGATTCTCAATGACCATCAGAATCTCACCTACTTCTGCACTGCACAAAACCTGAACCGTCGTCAAGCACGCTGGTCACTCTACCTCTCTCGCTTTGATTTTGAGCTGATCCATCGTCCTGTTCGTCATTCAGCCAAGCCTGATGCACTCTCACGACGCGTGGATCATAAGCGGGGGGAGGAAGACAACCAAAATCAAGTCTTACTTACCCCTGACTTGTTCCACATCAAGGCGAATCCTCCAGAGGCTGGCGGGCAGTTAGTCCCAGGTGAAGGTGATGCTTTCCTCAATCGAGTAAGGAACTGTGTAGACCGGGATGAAAAGGTTGCCAAGGCTCTCAAAGAACTGGGCTCCTCTGGAAATTTATGAGGAGAAGAGTGGTTTGAATAGGATGGGCTTGTCCTCTATCACAACAAAGTGTATGTGCCGCTTGATGCAAAACTACGACATGACATAGTGAAAGCGCACCATGACATGCCTCTCACCGGTCACCCTGGTCGTTGGAGAACCACTGAACTAGTTGCTCGGAGTTACTGGTGGCCTGGGATGGGACATTACATTGCAAAATACGTGAAGGCCTGTGACCTGTGCAACCGGACAAAAACCTTCCCTACTTATCCCATTGGCAAACTTCTACCAAACCGTATCCCAGACCGTAGATGGCAGGTTATGTCTGTTGACTTGATCGTAGAACTGCCTACCAGTCATGGCTATGACGCTCTCCTTGTTGTCGTCGATCGCCTCTCAAAGCGTGCGCATGTCATTCCCACCACTTCAGATGTAACTTCGGTGGGATTTGCCCGACTCTTCCGTGATCATGTTTGGAAACTTCATGGGCTCCCTGAAGAAATCATCAGTGATCGAGGCACACAGTTCATCTCCCAGTTCATGCGTGAACTGAACAAACTTCTTGGTGTCAAAGTCGCTGCCTCTACTGCTTATCACCCCCAAACTGATGGACAGCCTGAAAGGGTTAATCAGGAGATTGAGCAATACCTTCGACTATTAATCAACCAGCGTCAGGATGATTGGTTTGAATGGATATCCTTGGCCGAGTTTGCCTATAACAACCGAATCCATGCCTCAACCCAGACTACACCCTTCATGTTTGACAGTGGCCAACATCCGAGGCTGGGACTGGAACCATTCCGGGAAACTCGACTCGAGGCCCTGGATGAGTTCACAACACGGATGGAAGCGGCCACAAGAGAAGCTCGTTCGGCCCTGTCCAAGGCAGCAGAGGACATGGCACGCTTCTATGACGTGCACCATAAAGCAGCCCCAGTTTATAAGCTTGGTGACAAGGTCTGGCTAAATGCACAAAACATCACAACCACTCGCCCAATGAAGAAGCTAGACCACAAGTGGCTAGGCCCCTACATTGTTAATAAGGTGGTCTCACGAAATGCCTATGGTCTAAATCTTCCTGCATCCTTTGGTCGCACACATCCAGTGTTCTCTGTCGTCCTGCTTCGGCCATATGATGACCCAATCCTTGAACGTCATGCCCCTCCACCACCCCCCCCTGTCATACGGGATGGAGCCGAAGAATATGAAGTTGAAAGGATTCTAGACAGCAGGATGTTCCGTGGAAGGTTGGAGTATCTCGTGCGCTGGAAGGGCTATGGAGCTGCTGATGATCTCTGGCTACCAGCGAAAGATGTCTCTGGGGCCAAGCGACTCGTTAAAGAATTTCACCGGCAGAACCCAGAGGCACCTCAGCGTATCTCAGCAGCCACATACATGTCCCTCCCCTTCCAGAGATTTCAGAACTTCACAGAACCTTCCAGGCAAACTCTCTTCAACTGGACAGCAGGCAGGGCTTCTACTTATGATGTCAAGGGTCCAGAACCCCAAAGATAAGCGATATCAGCCTCCGCCTAACCAATTCATTCCGATAAGCTATATATCCCCTCTCCACCTGTGACCGCTCACTTCCACTGCATCGACCCTACCATATCCATCAACCATGTCCTCGCCCGCCATTGAGCTTGTTGCCCTCCCCAGCTTCACCCAAAACCTCTCTGACCTGCCAAACATGTCACGTGTCGATCCCACCCTCCTGCACTTCTCCGGCTTCTCGTCATCCAGAGCAGCCAGTGAAGCCAAGCTACAAAGGATGCTTGACTGCCGTGATCTCGACGTTGCATGGTCTTCAAAGTGGTCCGTCAGCTCTGAGGACCTCACACCAGCGGAGAGTCAGGCGCCCACTCGCCCTGCACTCGCATTCCTCAGACCCCGACACAGACGAGAGAACACATACTACATCGGCGACCCTGTCTTCCTCAACGATGGAACCCCCCCTTGTGGAACTCCCTACACTTTCGAAGGATGGGTGGGGCAGCGTTTCCTCAACATGGCAGGAGAGCGAATACGTCGAGCAAGGTTCCAAGGGCCGCACTTGCCCATGGACCCCAATCCCCCTGAGCTCATCATTGACCTGCGTTACCAGGAAGGGAAGGGCCAGGAGAGATGGTGGTCCCGCCTGTGGCATACTTGGAAACGATGTCTCGGTGGATGTTGAGGACTAGGTGGCAGCTGTGCTTGTCGGGACGACAAGCATTGAGAGGGGGTGATGTCAGGGTTCACGCATTTCCTTCCACAAGTTTCTATTTCCTTCCATGAGTTTCCGTCACCTTCCGTCACCTTCCGTCACCTTCCGTCACATGTCACATTCCGTCACCTTCCGTAACCTTCTACAAGTTTCCGTCTCCCCTATTATGTAAGCCTTGCCAGTGCTATAAGACTGTAGCCCGTGTGGTGGCGTTTCCTCAGCTTGATCTCTGAGGATACCCACTACACAGGCAAGTCCCCATGTATCTATCATTGGTAGAGTTATAAACTGAGGATACCCACTACACAGTTGGTCATTGTCCTAGTGTCGGCTCTTATCTCCCTGAGTATCTTTGGTTGTGGCTTCGTCGTTAGTGTTGCCCAGTTGTACAGGATGCACGACATGGGGTCTCCTTGTCTTGCTCCTCGTCTTATTTCTACAGCCATTGGTATTACTCCGTTTACCATTACCGCTGTTGCTGCTTTCCCGTATAGGGTTCTTACTAGGTTTATAAAGTGTTCGGGGAATCCGAACTTTCTCAGTATGATCCACATGTACTCGTGGTCAATCTTGTCGTAGGCTTTCTCCTGGTCGAGGCTCCGGATTAGCCCCTCTTCCAGTTCACTTTCTGCGTAAGCTGGCATTATTTCCGCCAGACGCGCGTGGTCGTACAGGTTTCTTCCCGGGATGAAGCCTGCCTGATCCGCGTGGGTCAGGTCTCCCGCCACTTCCCCAAGCCTGTTTGCCATTACTTTTGTATGGACTTTGTAGTCTGTTTCCAGTAATGTCACTGGTCTGTAGTTTTCTATTCTTGTTTTATCTTTTTTCTTATACAGGAGGTACATTATCCCCTTGGAGTATTCGTCTTCCTCCATTCTGTGTCTTTCAACATCGTTGAAGACGGCTTTTAGCAGCTTTGCTATGTCGGGGCGTTTTTGTCCGTTACCCATTTGTTGTCTTTTTTCATCTGGTGTCCATTGTTTCCAGAACTCATATGTTATTCCGGAGTACCCGGGGCATTTTCCGTTCTGCGTGGCCTTTATTGCCACTCTTATTTCTCTTAGGGTGGTTTCTTTCCCCATCATGTTTGCTTGGCTTTCGGTAAGCTTTTTGTCTACCAGCCTTTCCATTTTTTCTACGGCTGTTACTCTTTCTTCCGTCATTACTTGTTTCTTTTGTAGTCTCCCGTGGTATCGGGAGGCTATCTCCATCATTTCTCTTGTGGAGTCTGTTATTCTCCCTTCTTCATCCTGCAGGCCCAGGATTGTGTTGGGTGGCAGCTTTGGTTTGTTCAGTCCGAACCAGTATTTTGTGTTTGACTCTCCTTCTTTCAGGAACCTGGCTTCTGCGGACTTTCTGGCCTTTTCTATGTTTTCGGCCTCTGTTTTATTAACTTTTTCCTTTAGGAAGAGAGCCTCCTCCGTTGCTTTTTTTCGTTCCTCGTCTGTTAGGTGTGGGTTTTGGGCCTTTTCCAGCTCCTTCTTTATATCTTTCTTGAAGCTCTTTTTTATGGCTTCTTTTTCTTTCTTTCGCGCTTTTGCACATCAATTGCTATTCTTTTTACTTCTCTTTTCAGGATTTTCCACTTTGCTTGTGGGTTGTTCCCGTCGCTGCGGAGGAGCTTTATCTTTTCTTTGTCTCCTTCAGCGTTTGCTTCTTCCTCTAGGTACTTTTTGACCCAGGTGTTATTTTTCACTAGCAGCTTTTCGACTCTCTTTTGAAAGTCCTTTGCATTTAGTGTCTGTTCGTCTAGTTTCCACATGCCCTCTCCGCTGTACGGGAGGTTGTCGGCCATTAGTTTTGCCGTGATCAGGTTGTGATCGCTTAAGTTGAAGTTTGACTCTATTGTGGTGTTGTATGTCAGTTCCGCCACGTCGTCTGTCATATATATTCTGTCTATTCTGGCCAGCGAGCTTGACCCCTTTTGTGTGAATGTGAAGGCGAGCTCGTTTTCATTTAGTAGCCTCCACACGTCTTTTAGTTTTCTTGTTTTCGTCACCCCTTTGAGGGCTTCGGTGACTCTTTCTCTGTCTTTGTGGGCCGGGCTCCTGTCTATGTCTTTTTCGACACAGTTGAAGTCTCCCAACAGGCAGATTGCTTCTTTCTTGTTCTTATTTAGATACCTCTTTATGGTTTCAAAGAAGTCTATTTTCTCTTCGGTGTCGTTCGGGGCGTAGACATTTAACAGGTTTAGCTGTTGGTTGTCTCCCCATTTCAATTTTAGTATCTGGGCTCTATTCGGAACCAGTGGTCTATGGTCTATAATGACCTCTGCCTCTTCGGCGTCTATCTTTGCCAAGTTTATGGCGAACAGTGTCCCTAGCTTGTTGGAGTGTTCTCCGTTCACTATAAACAGGATTCCTGGGTTTGCTCTCGAGGCTTCTTCCGCCTCGTTTGTTTTCATTATAGCTTCTTGGACCGCCAGCACTGCGATTCCCTTTAGCCTCATTATTCTTGCGATTGCGTTCCACTTTGACCTGTGGTTGGTATCGTTCTTTCCTTTTGTATTCCACAAGGCGATAGTTATGCCTCTTTTCTTACCGACTCTAGTTTGTCGGTCTTTCATTTTTTGTTTCAGCCGTGGGTGGCCATCTTCGCCTTCTCCATCCTCTTCTTCGGATGTTATCAGGTCTTCTACGTGCAGTTCTAGGAAGGGGTTTTCTTCAGGCTGCTCGTTTGTCTGGTTATGCGTGGGGGGGCTTTGTTCCCGTCTTTCTTCTCCGTCCGGCCCTCCTTGTGTCGGAGGTTGGGCGGGTTGTTCGCTTGTCTGGTTGCGTGCGAGGGGCTTTGTCCCCGTCTTTCTTCCTCATCCGGCTCTCCTTGCGTCGGAGGCTGGGTATTTTGTGTGGTGGTTGTGTTTCTGACCTGGAAGTAGTCTTCCAGCTGTCGTTGCCTCAACCCCGTGTTCTTTTCTTTGCCGGCCCCTTCCCTTCGCGGGGTCAGGTCTGCCGAGCAGGTGCTGCTCCCCCGTGTTTTCGCCCTCGAGTTATATTTTTCTGAGCGACCTTGCTTTTGCTGGTCTCTCTTTTTTTTCATCAGGCCTTTATTTCTTAGGGCTGAGTTTACACTGATTTTGTTGACGGTCGGTCCTTCTGTCTCAGAGCTGAGGGGTGGCTTCTCCGATTGCTCGGATGAAGGACTTCCCGTCTGATTTGACACCACCCTAAACTGCCCACCGAGGGAGCCAGGTGGGGCTTTCGAGAGTGAAGAGCCAGATAATTCAGAGCCATGACCGGTACAAGCAACCAAAGTGTGTTTTATAAATTCGTTTGTAAATGTGTTAGTGGCGGTTGTTATTTTATAGCTATCTTCGTGACGTGCCAGGCCACATGTCAAGCTTCGCTGCCGTGGAGGCTTAAACGACAGCAGGGTTGCCTTGCGGCGAGTGAGACGTCCGAGGTCGAGATGTACTTGGGCCTCAGGCGTCTACGACGTCGGGTGATGTCGTTGTTGGGTGCATTTATGCTCCTGCACCAAAATCAAGCATAATATGTTCAATTTATTGTGTGGTGTTTCCAATTGTTTCTCACATTGTTCTTGTACCATGCATCCATTTCTCTGCTTATTTTCGAAATTTTCCAGTCACTCTCTATCTCTCCATTTCATTCTGTTATTTCTACTTTCACAGGCGGCTGCACCCAGCGGAGTTTGAAATGACTTCGACGCGCGAGCCCTTGGGCACTAAAGGGCCGGGTGCAAGTATATGCCTTCTGAGACAGGATTACACTCCTCTCTCAGTGACAATAAATTCACTGAGAGAGGCGAGTAGTATTCTTCATATTTACATAGCATGTTGACTGAAAATCATGTAGTATATTTGATTCTAGGTATTGTATTAATACATCAGTGACAATAAATTCACTGAGAGAGTATATTTGATTCTAGCTTTCTAAGAACTCTACCGAACCTTCCCTGCAATAGCCCCTAGTTGCTAACAAGGGTTATGGGCCCCGCAGACACTTCGCAGAAGCTTTTGGGTGTGGAGAAGCTTGCAACAGATGGAAGTAATTGGCCTCTGTGGCGAGCTACTCTCACAAGTTATTTTGAGTCCAAAAATCTACTCAGGCATATAGAAGGGAGAGCCATTCGACCTCCTGATCCTCCAGTCATGCCCCCAGGCCATATTCTCACAGAAGCTGAGGAAACTCAGAGGAGAAGCTGGAGAAGTATCTTGCCAGAGAAGGCCAGGCCAAAACCCAAATAATCATCTCAGTGTCAGAGTCACTAGCTCTGATGCTACAGAAGAGACATACAGCAAAAGAAGTCTGGGATGCATTGGTCAATGAGATGACCAAGAAGCCCAAGATGGTCCTCACCAACCTACAGAGACAGCTTCGCAGTATGACGTGTCCTGAGGATGGAGACTTGAGAGATCACTTGGACAAAGCCCAAGACCTCTATGCTCGTCTCAATGAGATGGGAGCCAGAATTTCTGAAGGAGAGTTCACAGACATCATCCTTGCATCACTTCCACCCTCCTATGAGGCAGTTATGAATGCCCTTACCACGTCGCTCGAAGAATGTGGAATGCCCTTAGTGCCTGATGATATTATCAGAGTACTAAAGGCTCAATACGACAGGAGAAAGACTCTCAATATTTCACAAGAAGAGCAGGCATTTATTGGTTCATCTACGAAAGGGCAGAAGGGCCGGAAAGACCCGAAGGTGTCTACATGCACTAATTGCCACAAGCCTGGACATGCTATAGAGAGTTGCTGGGCTAAAGGAGGTGGTAAAGAAGGCCAGGGGCCACGTCAGAAGAAGAAAGCGAAAGCCGAAAAGAAGAAGGGCAAAGCCAAGGCGAATGTTGCCGAAGAAGTGTCCTCTGAGGAGGATGAGAGTGGCAGTCCAGCCGCTTTCGCCAACTTCGACTGCTCTAATTTGAGTAGTTTATCTCTGGACACTGTTGTTATTCTCGACACTGGAACGACCGCACATATGACCCCTCACAAGAATTTATTGAGGGATTACAGTCCATTCTCACAGCCGCGCACAATTCGTGCAGCCAACAAAGGCACTTTTGATGCCTTCGGTTCAGGCTCACTCGTGCTATCTAACAAGGTTGGAGATAAGACTGTGAACATTACATTGAAGGATACGTTCTACACGCCAAAAATGGCTGTTACCCTCATCTCGATTGGCCAGTGCGATGATGCAGGCTATAACACACAAATAGCTGATCAGAAATGCACAATATCCAATCGTAAAGGCAGGATATTGATGCAAGCACCGAAGCTGAATGGCTTATATCGATTTGATTTACAACACACAAGTGCCGAAGCGCATGTATGCGCATCAGCCATGGAGATACATCAGAAAATGGGGCACATTTCACAAAAGTCCCTACAGCATTTGCTCAACCGTGGCATTATATTAGGCATTGAATTGAGCTCAAAAGGTGACAAGGTTGTTTGCGATGCGTGCATTCAGGCGAAGATTGCACGTAAATCACTTCCTCAGGAACCCAGAAGCCGATCATCAAAATTCGGTGACAGAATTTATTCTGATGTCTGGGGACCAGCGAGACACTCTACAATTGACAAGAAATTCTATTATGTGTCTTTCATCGACGACTACTCAAGGGAATCGGTTATCTATTTGATGGCAAACAAATCGGAAGCATTTTCAAAATACAAACTCTACGAGGCCTCGATGCTTCGACAGAGGAATGTGCACATCAAAGCACTTGTTTCCGACAGAGGGGGCGAATATACAAGCTCAGAATTCAAACAGCATTTGGCCAAGCAAGGCACAAAGCATCGGTTAACCGTACACGACACCCCAGAGTCGAATGGTGTTGCTGAACGTCTAAACTGAACTCTAGTTGAAAGAGCTCATGCCATGCTATTGGAATCAAGTCTTCCTAAGACTCTATGGGGGCATGCAATTTTGCACGCCAACTATCTTAGGAATCGGACACATACAAGAGCTTTGCCAGACAAAACCCCTTTTGAAATGATCCATCACGAGAAACCGAACCTGAAGGACATACACGTGTGGGGAATTGAAGTCTACGTCAAAGTCAAAGAGGGAAACAAACTAGCAGCCCGTGCCAAAAGAGCTCGATGGATAGGAATCTCTGGACAGAGCCATGGTCACTGCATCTACTGGCCTGACTCTCAGAAGGTTTCTGTCGAGCGGAATGTTATATTTGACTCAGAGATGAAGGGGGGCAAAGCTCCAATCATTTCTATTGAAGAGTCACAGCTACCTACGTCCAGAAAAATGGTACAGGCCATCTCGCCGCCAGCACCTATGCCTAGTTGCTTAGTCAGCGAGGAGGCAAAGATCGAGGAAATTGATGATGATGAACCAGAGGAACGTCTGAAAGAGCTGCAACCCAGTCAGACTGTTGATGTCAGACCTAAAGAAGCTGCTCCAACAAGGAGAAGCGAGAGGATCCGTCAGCAGCAGGTGCAGCCGGCCCCAAGTGGTCCCGTAACAAGATCTCAAACCAAGAGACATGCTGGTGCAGATATCACTACACTAGCTTACGAGGACATTGAGGACCATCAAGACAAATTATTCGAACAAGATTTATCCTCTGTTACTGACGGCATCAGTGATTATAACCTTGCCATCAGTACACTTTCGACCTCCAATCAAAACAAAGATAATGTGCTGCCGGATGTAAATCAGACCGAGCCTAGCAATGCAGATGAAGCCTTAAATGATCCTATGTGGAAAGCATCAATGGATAAAGAGTACAAGGTGCTACTCGACAAAGGTGCATGGGAAGTGGTTAAACCACCTCCTGGGGCAAATATTGTCGGAAATAGATGGGTATTCCTCTGGAAACGCAATCCAGAAGGTGAACCCATTACACCTAGATCGAGGATGGTCGCCCAAGGCTTTACACAAAGTTTTGGAGTCGACTACAATGAAACCTATGCACCTGTTTCTCGGATGACTTCCTTACGGATTATATGTGCCATTGCTGCCAGGAATAACTGGCCTATTCACCAAATGGATGTGGACAGTGCGTACTTGAATGCTACACTGCCAGAACCTATTTACATGAGACAGCCGTATGGATATGAGACCGGAGACAAAGATGATGTCCTCCTGCTGAAGAAAGCACTTTACGGCCTCAAACAGTCTGGAAGGGAATGGTACAAACGTCTGAGTGGTGAATTTCTCAAGTTAGGATTCACTAAATCAGCTTCGGATGGAGCTGTATTTTGCAGACGTGGACCGAGAGGGCATGCGATTATTGCAACGGCAGTAGACGACCTCACTATCACAGCTGAGAGTCAGCCAATCCTCGATGAGGTAAAGCATGACCTTGCCCAGGTTTTTAGTATGAAAGACCTAGGCGAGATTCACTGGCTTTTGAACCTCAAAATCGAAAGAGATTGGAATAACAAATCGATTGCAATATCACAAGCCGCATACATCCATAAAATCATCAAAAAATTCAATCTGGATGATGCCAAAACATTTTCAATGCCTCTCGACCCAGCCGTTAAATTATCCAGAGACCAATGCCCTTCCATAGACGAAGACAAGCAGAAGATGTCGAAAATTCCATACAGACAAGCGATAGGATCATTGATGTGGGCAGCAGTAGCCACTCGACCAGACATTGCATTCGCAGTGTCATTACTTTCTCAATTCCTCGAAAACCCAGGTCCAACACATTGGCATGCAGTCAAACGTGTCTTTAAATATCTAAAAGGCACGATGGACTACAAATTGACACTTGGGAAGAATCGAGACAGCCTCATTGGGTATTCAGATGCGGATTGGGCTTCTCAAGAGCACAGGCACTCATACTCGGCTTATATTTTTCAGATTGATGGAGGGACAGTATCATGGAGTTGTCAAAAACAATCCATAGTAGCCCTATCATCAACTGAAGCCGAATTCGTTGCTCTGACTCATGCGAGCAAAGAAGCCTTATGGATGCGCCACTTTATTTCTGAAGTGTTCCAACCGCTGAATTGTCCCATCAAACTTTATTCAGACAATCAATCAGCCATTGCCATTGTCTATGGCACTCAACATCACACGAGGACCAAGCATTTCGACATTAGATTATATTTCATCCGAGATATAGTCGAAGATGAAGAAATTAAGCTTGTGTACCTACCAACGGAACACATGCTAGCCGATCTTCTCACTAAAGGACTTCCTAGTCCTAGAGTGAGAATCCTCAACGAGAAAATCCGAATATATTAAGCTTGAGGGGGCGTGTTGGGTGCATTTATGCTCCTGCACCAAAATCAAGCATAATATGTTCAATTTATTGTGTGGTGTTTCCAATTGTTTCTCACATTGTTCTTGTACCATGCATCCATTTCTCTGCTTATTTTCGAAATTTTCCAGTCACTCTCTATCTCTCCATTTCATTCTGTTATTTCTACTTTCACAGGCGGCTGCACCCAGCGGAGTTTGAAATGACTTCGACGCGCGAGCCCTTGGGCGCTAAAGGGCCGGGTGCAAGTATATGCCTTCTGAGACAGGATTACACTCCTCTCTCAGTGACAATAAATTCACTGAGAGAGGCGAGTAGTATTCTTCATATTTACATAGCATGTTGACTGAAAATCATGTAGTATATTTGATTCTAGGTATTGTATTAATACATCAGTGACAATAAATTCACTGAGAGAGTATATTTGATTCTAGCTTTCTAAGAACTCTACCGAACCTTCCCTGCCATAGCCCCTAGTTGCTAACAGTCGTCATATTTCGGTCCCGGTGAGAAGCTTGGTCGTCTCTTTGGGTATTCTTGTTGTTGCGGGCGTCTTGTTATCCCTGTTGTAATTCTTGTTGTTGGGTCCAGCGTTGTTGACTTACGTTCTGGTGATTGATGTCGGGGTATTGCGTTCCCATCTTGATTTCTTGTCTTGATTTTTTCTTTCAGGACTTAGTTCACACAGTGTGGTTTGAGAGTTATACAAAAAATTATTATTGTTCGTCTCGTAACACTATTATACTTTTCACCCTACTTCTTCTTCTTTGGGTATACTTTTTGTCGCGGGTTGGCTTTGAGGTAGACCTCGATCGGCCAGTCGTCCGCTTCTTTGGGGAGCGAGTCGCCCGTTCGCCAGTCTAGAGGCGCTATGTATGGTCGGAGGGGGCACTTGATTTCTACGTGTCCAACTCCATGGCAGCCGGTGCAGTGGGTTCCTGGCCAAATCAGCCATTCTTCCTGTCCTACTTTCCACAACCTGTCCGACTTCCCTAACGTGTTGACGACGGAATCTTTGCTGCCGTCGTCCATCGTGACCAGCTTCCCTTTAAAGGTTAGTCTGACGTTCCAGACTATTTGGCCACCTTTGTCTGCGGATTTTTGGACACTCGGGACTTCTGCTTGCCGCGAGCCAACATTGTCTTCTATTGCTTGACGGACATCCGTCTCTCTGGTTGTCGCAGGGGCTCTTCCTATTCTGAACCACTGTTCTTCCTGCTGCTCCCATGGGAAGGGGACCAACAAGACCGCCTCCCTGGGGTATTCCCCTCGTACACGGAAGGATCTATATTCAAACATGTTATAACTTACGGGCACCGCTTCCGGCAAGGTCACCAGTGCCCATACCCTCGAGATTCTTTCTGCCTCTCCGGGTCTTTTGTTCCCTCTCGGGTTTTTATACACTCCACCTTTGGAGAAGTGGGCCGGCACATTGAGCTCCTCCACCGAGACCGGGTCACCCTCTCAGGCGGTTATGTCTGGTCATTCCTCGGCTAGAAGCTCCGTAACCACCCTCTTTATTTTGCCTGTTATCCCTTTCCTTTCGGCCAGGGGTCCCAGTGTTTTTGCGCCGTATACTGTGGCCAGGCAAAGTCTGTGAGACATCTCCCACAACCTATCGCCTTTATCTTTGTTCGTCATCATTATCTTGCCCAGGTGTTCGTAAATCCCATCCGGACTTATGTGATAATCTGCGATGACGTCTGCTGGGACGTGTGCTTCCCAGCCGTCTGGCGCCTCTCTGGCGCGGCCCTTCCCTTTATTCTCGGGGGGGCGTAACATTGGTTCGTCTAGCCAGTCCAAGGCTTCAGCCCGGATGGCGGGTCTCTGCTTCTTCTGTAGAGGCAGGGGGGTGATTTGTGTTGTGGTGACGTTTGATTCTAAGTCCATGTCTGTGATGGAGCTAGGGGTTGTCATGATGCTTGAGCTAGATTTTTTGAGCCGGGGCTTTTTGGGGCCGTCGGTTTTGGGGCATTTAGGTGTCCGTGCCTCTAAGATTTCCATGTCCGAACTTGGGCGCTTTCTGCCTTTCGAGGTGTGCATCTATGCCTCTTTTATCAGATTCATTTCTTTTGTGGTGTTGGGGAACACTCACGTCTAGTTTGTCCATTTTTTTCTGATCTCTCCTTCTGTTATCTTTGAAATGTCTTTGTGTGAACACTTAAAAGAATAACAGGCCCCCCCGGCTAGTGAAGAAATCTGTTCATTTCATTTCGTGTCTACTATTTACAGTATTCTTTTCTTAGGTTGTTTCTTGCCGTGATCAAATCCCTCACTCAAATTGTCTGATCTTATCAGCGTATACAACTCGCGTTTCTTGACTTGTTAGGTCAATTGTGTATTTTCTCTTTAATTTCCGCTCTTGGTTTTGCTGGGGTAGTACGGTGTGTCTCCACTTTGACCTCCCAGCGCCTACCAGCTGAGGCCTTGCATTTATGGTGACTTCTACAGGCTCTTTATACTGTCCCTACGAAGTCTCGTTCTGTGAGTCCCCCGAAAGCTGGCCACGCAATGTTGGCACGGTTCAAGTTTCCCCTACCCGGCGGGCTATCTTCGTGGTCCCTGTGGGTGTCTTTTTGGTGTTTCGCAGGTTGGCCACCTCGGAGGTCATCCGTGGTGTTCACTCTCGGGCCACGTTGAGGCCCTGCGAGGAGGCGCGGCACTCTTTTGGCCGCACCCCCACCGAGAGTTCCTCTCACTTTTTCACCCACCCTCCTTTCACTTTCCTTTCACACGACCTTCCTTAAAGGGATGCATTTGTGTGGAGCCTGTGGGCAGGGGTGGTGGTGGGGGGGGGGGGGGGGAGGCAGTATTGTGGTTGATTGAGGGGGGATTTGTTGAGCTACGAGCTTATTCAGCCGCTGTCACTCCTGCTGGACTCCATGGAGCAACTGCGCCGGCCTGGCGTGTCTTGTGTGCCGCGCCAGCGCTTTCTCTCCCTTTCACCGCTGTTTTTCTTGGTGAGGCCCTCTTGAATGAAATGGTGGAGTGTTTGTTACGCGGGGATTCTTGTGGCTCCCCGGCAGCGTGAGCATGGGAGCGGCTTCGTTCTTTGTCATCGCCTGTCGTTTCATTGGGGTGTCGCCGTTTTTTGCCTTGGAGATGCTTGCATACCATTCAGGTCAGGGTGCTTGGTGGCACGCTGCTTGAACGGCCGTTGTGTACGTGGCCTACTCCGAGTCTGCGCTGTTGCTTTCTGTCGTCACCTTAACCATGTGCGACATGTGCTGACGCACCCAGCTTTTCAGGCCATTGGGCCCATTCTTGTTGGAAGGTGAGCGACGTCATGTTGACGTCATACGGTTTATAGTTTTGTTCGCGTTGTACACTACCTCTTCACGCAGTTGGAACCTGCAATCATCTCGCTTGATTCTCTAACACAACTGGGTGCACCCCTTGCCTGTCAAGGCCAAAGTCGACACTCGAAAATCGCACCTACAGAACGCGCGTCGCGCCTAACGAAAGCGCGCTCAGTCATCGAAAGACATGCCTATCGAAAGCGTGCACTGTTGTTGAGCCTACCGAAAGCTCAATTGTCGAAAGTCATGCCTGCCGAAAGAGTGCACCGTTGTTGAGCCTATTGAAAGCTCAAATCACTTGCAATCATGCCGGAGACTCAGTTTGAGAAGCTGAATGAGAAGAATTATGTGGACTGGCATTATATGATGGAGGCCCTGCTCATTGAGAAGGACCTTTGGGATGTGGTTGATGGGACTGAGCGTCGCCCCGCGGGCACTGACAGCTCTAAGGCCGTTCGTGCTTATGTCAAGAAACAGCAAGTGGCCCGCGCGAAAATCATACTCCATATCGAACCGTCCCAGCTTCCTCATGCTCGGTTCAGTAACCCAACGGAGATTTGGCAGAACCTTGAACAAGTCCATCGCGCTCACGGATTTGCGACCCGCCTTGCCCTTCGCCGCAAATTCCTGTATATGAAGAAACAGGACGACCAGGTCATGAATTCATGGATTGCCGATGTCAAAAATACCGCATACCATCTCGATGCTGCTGGAGTTACGGTTATCGATGAAGACATCATTCTTGCACTCACAGCTGGACTACCAGATTCGTATTCCACGCTCATTGTCACGCTTGACAACCTGCCCCCGAATGAACTCACACTTCCAAATGTCATCACCGGTCTTTTGAATGAGGAGGTGCAACAAAACGCTCACAAAGACGTCGTAGAACTCTCAGGACCTATCTATTCTACACAATATGTCAAGAACAAGAAGATCAAAACACAACTTTCCGAGATCACTTGCTACAGTTGTGGCAAGAAAGGTCATTACAAGTCCAATTGTCCCGAACCGAAGAAGGAGGAAGCGAGCGATAAAATCGCAGCGTCTTTGTTTTGATTACATTTCGACTTTCTGTCACTCGAGAAGCCGTCGCTCGAGGAGGTGTGTTGGAAGGCGAGCGACGTCATGTTGACGTCATACGGTTTATAGTTTTGTTCGCGTTGTACACTAGCTCTTCACGCAGTTGGAACCTGCAATCATCTCGCTTGATTCTCTAACAATTCTTCCGGTCCTCTCATGCCCTGTATCCCCCGCACCCTGTCTGTCTACGTGCCGCGCAGCGTGTGGTCGATGGGTGTGGGCAGTGTTGTGTCAGCGAGGGGACGGACGTACTATGAAGAGGCAGACTCATACCACGTTGCCCTGGCCCTTGTTCTGTCCACTCCGGGTATCCGAAGCTCTGCTACGTCCCCCAATCCCATGTGACTCATCCGGCGCTTGAGAGATGAATTGTGCGCATGGCGCCACATGTCCTGAGGGGTTGGTTCGGCTTTGGGTTCCTGGCTTTGGGTTCCTGGGTCGGGTTCCTGACTGTATACTCTTCTTGCGCTTCTTCCTCCTGCTCTTGGCCACTTGCAGCTGTCCCTGGTTCCTCATGTAGAAGAGAAACGTCTCCACACTGCTCCATGGCGTGCGCACACGAAAAGGTTGCGCCGTAAACCAGGATCGGAGCTATGTACACCAGCGCATAGAAACGACAGAAGCAGCAGAAGCAAGTAATGGAAGCACCCAGCGCCAAATTCCGGTTGACAGCAGAAGCACGACAGGGACAGAAGCGCCGTCGTGGCAAGTTACCGAGAGAAGGGAAGAAGCCAGGAAGTGACATAAGGTGTAGCCAGGAACCCGAAGCAGAGCTCGGGACACGTGGCCGCCATGCGCCAGGCGGAATTCACCGCCGTGTGCGTGTCACGTGGGTCGTGGGAGAAACCGTCATCACCGGTATCCTTCAGCAGAGCCTCGGACACGCAGAGCAGACAGACCGACGGTTGTGTATATAAATAGACAGATCACGCCACGTATCACAGCAGCACCCACTCGCGTGTTGAATATCATCGCTCAACCATTAGTCACTCTGTGGTCACTCATGGTTCCCATTTCCATCTCCTACCGAATCCCTTAGTTACAGTAGCTACAGTCGCTGTATATTTTTCAGAGACTCGCTGGTCGAATATCATCTTCTTTATCCCTAACTATCATCTACTCTCTTCATCGCGCACACTAGACTAAGGCCCCTCGACCCGGGGCTAAATCCGAACATAGTATCTGCGCCTCGTCCTCTGCACGCTGCGCGATACTCACATAAGCACCCTTCTCGCGCACCAAAGGAGCCTGCCATTGTACTTTCTCCCCGCGTCCAAGAGTGTGGCGGCGAATGCGAGTGCCTGGCACGCACGGGCCACCCGACCCGCTCTCCGGTGCCGTGGCACGTGTCCAACACATCACTACTTCCCCACACTCATTTCCCAAAAAGGGGTGACTTTCAAATTCCTAATCTCCCGGTTCTAAACCGGCTCCGCGCGATCGCTGCCGAGTTTAGGACCGATTTCGAAACCGTAACGCCCAAGCAACGGCAGAAGTGCTTAGACGCAAGGTGTCGTCGGCATCCGGCCGGCATGAATAAGGAGGGCGAGGAAAATTGCCACGTTTGGCCAAACCTGTAATGTATATGTCATCAAACGTCACATTTTTGGTTTAAAACATTAATTTCTGTCGTAGCGGACTTGTAAAACACTTCCCTGTCATCGGCTAGTACTCGGCTCGATGCTCCGCGACGTTTAGAACGTGGAATTTAGGAATTTAGCTCTACGGAAAGTCACCCAAGAGCGCTTCCCCGCTCGATCAACCGCCTAACATGGCAGTTTATATCACGATCATGATCGAAGTGATCGATCGACCGCAGATCAGATGATGCCCATTTAGGCTCGATTCACGTCAAGCGCCCATGCCGCTTCGCTGGCACGCCACGCCACACATCACCTCAGGAAGCAGAAGCCCCGAACACCGCGCTTCACTCTAAATTTTGGGTATCCGATATCTGGGTGTAATTCCAAAAATTATCGGAAAGTAATCCAAATAGTACCCAAATTATGCGGTCGCGAGATTTGACCTTCTGTCCAAATAAAAACAGCATGTAACCCAAATTTCATCCAAGATTTCAGCTAGATCTCTCCACACAAGAATCTATCACCAGTGCTATTGCCTGGCTAGGCAGCCAGCTGCAGCCTCAACAATTGCAAGAAAAATTGATACAAAGAGGTATATAACAAAGAATAGCCAAGTAATCCTTCCCTATGGTGGCTGAGGCTACACTGGCATCACTGCTTGACTTGCGGCCCCTCAAGCGCCACCTTTCATGCAGCGATCAAACGTTGCACTGACATTTAGAGTTGTCATGTCCAAATTAGTAACACGAATAACTGTTCGGTAGCACTCACAGTTACGCATTGCTTTCACCATATCCTTGTCTTCATGTCGAGAAGAGGCGGACTGTGTTGGACAAGCAAGAAGTCGCCTCAGATCAGGATACAGACGATAGACAAAGGGTGACTCCACCTCCAAATAAAGCTAAGCCTAGCCTACATCCATCTACAGGCTTGCAGTGTCATGATTCAATGGTTCCTTCCAATTTGTTGACACGTACGAAGTTTGCTCTGTCAGGAGGAGGCCGGCCATTCCTAGCACCGCCTTGTCAGCACTCCGACTCCCTTCGATGTGGGATTAAGGCCCTGACAGGACAGTGTTACGGACCTCAAAACAACAGTTATGACCAGTGGAAAAACAGTCGGGATGCTTGAAGAATCAATGATCCCTGGGTTGACACAGCAAATCAAAGAGGTTGAAGAACTGGTGAATAAGCTGGCTCAGGGCATGAGAACGCTAACAATGAAAATGAGAGTATGTTAGGAACGTTGGCTGCACAATACGAGGATCTTACCGAGCTCGATGCGCCATTTTATGCCCTTGAAGAGCAACTTCCACACAGGTCAAAAGGGTGTCTGAAGGAGGTAAAATAGCTGAGGAAGAGGCAGATGACGATGCCAAGGATCACAATAACCAGTAGCAGCGTAATAACATGTTAGATGTGAGTGTTATTGTTATATTCTAGAAAGAATGTACTCACTATGAATAATAGAATTTCGTTCGCCCGGCTTTCTATGGCCTCTCGGATCACTCCTCAACACCCATGAGTGATCCGAGAGGCTTAAGGAGCCAATACTGCGCGGCTACTGGATGCCAGATCCAGTGAGCTGTCTCTCTTGAGGAATGAATCAATAGTACTTTTCGAGCCCTCGAGCATAGCTTGGACAAGGGAATGCATAGCCCCGCGAAAAGCTCCAGCAATGAAGGCATGAATATATGCTTGGCGGACAATTGGAACAAAACGGAAGAATTTTGAAGGTGGCTGGATTAGCGTCTTCATAGGTACCTCCTGGTTCATAAAAGGGGAAAAGCTGAGCATGAGAGATAAATAAAATCTGTCGTAATGTCAGCCGCCTCAGAATCGGAATCCGAACTCTCTGATTCACTCTGTGAGGAAGCTAAAACTAAGCCATTATATTCATGAGTCAGTTTTGGGTGGTGTGGAGATGTAGGCCATGAAAACAGAGCAGATATAGGCTCAAAGTCATCTAGTGCAAAGGGACGACCCGCCGGTTCATGCTCATGTTCCGAGTGTGACTCTGAAACATCATGCATCAGCATCAAAGTCATATGACATACCATCCTGATCAGCGTAGGCATTGAGATTCTTATTCTCTGCTCCTGTGCCTCCTTGGTCATGTCAATGCCGGTAGATAACTCGAGCTCCTGATGATCTGGGGAAGAGACGTGATGTGCATTAGCCTGACAATCTGGATCGAAATTTAGAGCGTTCTTTCCGACATGACAAGATTTGGCCAGCTCTAGAGCTTCAGCGTCCGTTTCCAAGTGCCGTTTGATGATCCGGCTATGCTGCCAAGGTAGGTCACTGTCTTTACACAGTGAGCATGGACAGCCACGAAGCCCAGGCATCGGTGATGGAAGAGCTGCGTCCCCAGGTACCAGAGGGTGAGGAACCAGCCTAAGCTCTAGCACGTAGCAAAGTGGCCGAGTATTGGACGCATATGCGTGTCGTCACGTGATTCTGCCACCAGAACGAGCCTAAGTCGATGCAATGCAATATGCGCGATCGACGCTCGAGAGAGCTAGCAATTAATATTCACACTGACATTATATAAAACGTGAGCCAGGAATAAAGCCAGCGATACCCCGTTGCTACTTTCAGATGATATTTGATTATTATTTAAAAATTGGACCAAAAATCGTCCGGCGACCTTTTGGCCTAAAGCGCAGTGGAAGCTTGCAACCCAAACCACCCACCCCGAGAAGCGCGCGCTTGTTCGATCTTCGAATCTAACCCCTTGTTTCTATTCTCGGCTCCCGGCTGCGAGCGGTGCCGCATTACCCATCGATTTGGTTCCTTGATCTGTGATGGATAGCGATGATGGTATATGAAGAACGTCATGGTGCTGACCTTCCGTGGCAGACATTGACAGACACGCACCATCGGGCAGGCAGGACATCGACAGTACTGTGGAGGTTATGCGCAGTAGACTAGATATAAAGCTCAGTGAGCGTGGTAGTTCACTGAGTGTATGTATTAGTACTCTACCTAGATATAAAGCTATCAACGGAGTGAGTGGCTTTGTATCTAGACATCGATAGAAAAGGGTATGCACCTCAGTGAGCGTGGTAGTTCACTGAGGTGCCGCTAACTATTGGGTTGCACTATATACGGCCTCGGGTATATGCCCGAGGCTACTGATATGAGACCATACCCTGACCGATCTCCCCTCCACCCTAACAGCGTTCTAGCTTATCCCTGATAACCCCAACACTCCCCCTTAAGCGGAACGCATCCCTACCAGCGAGTTTAGGTACTCCACCTTGTGCCGGGCTAGGGGTTTGGTGAACATGTCCGCTGCCATGTCAGCGGTGGGGACGTAGTCGACCTGTATGAGTTTCCTGCGAACGGCGTCCCATATGAAGTGGTAGCGGATATCGATATGTTTGGTACGAGGGTGGTACGCATCGTTCTTCGTGATGGAAATAGCAGAGATGTTGTCTAAGTGTATGGTGACGGGCTCCTTGAGTGGTCGCACGATTTCCGCGATAAACGTCCTGATCCAGAGAGCTTCCTTCGCAGCGTGCGTCACCGCGATATACTCAGCCTCCGTCGTCGAAAGTGCGACAATAGGCTGCTTCTTCGAAGGAGACCGCACCCCCGTCGATCGTGAATACATAGCCAGAAATAGAGTGCCTGTGTTCCTGTGAGGCCCAATCTGCGTCTGAAAAAGCCTCTAGACCCTGTCCCGTCCCTCCGATGACGAGGCACGTGTCTTTCGTTCCCTTCAGGTAACGAAAAACCCGTTTTACCGCCTCCCAGTGTGCCCTCCCCGGATTCTGCATGAATTGCGCGAGGAATGAGATGGCAAAGGATATGTCGGGGCGCGTGCCCAGCGCCGCGTACATTAGGGAACCGATGGCCTCCCTGTAGGGGACGTTGCGCATGTCGTCGTGCTGTCGAGGTGTGGACGGTGATTGCGATAGGGATAGCTTATGGTGGGGGTCGAGTGGCGTGGTCAAGGGGTTGGCGTCCTGTAGGCTGAATCGCTCGAGAATCCTCTCGATGTAAGCGCGCTGTGAGAGAGAGAGGGTTCGCAGCTCACGGTCCCGTTTGACTTCGATCCCCAATAACCAATGAAGATCCCCCATGTCCTTAATCTTGAGGACGGTGCGCAGCTCGTCTTTGAATCTGCGGATCGCGGCCCTCGAATTCCCTGCCATGGTGAGGTCGTCGACGTCGACGTCGATAATGAGCGCATCGTGGTCAGCGTATCGGTGGAACACTGCGTGTTCTGCCTCGCATCGCGTGAAACCGAACCTGTACATGATTCCGCATAGCATGTCATACCACTCCCTCCCCGACTGTTTTAACCCGTAGATCGCACGTTTGAGGCGGCAGATGTGGTTTTCCTTGCCGGCGACTTCATAGCCCTTGGGCTGACGCATGTAAACCGTTTCCGTGATCGGCGCGTTGAGATATGCGCCGTCGATATTGGTTTGCTCCAGCTCCCAGTCGTTCCTGACTGCTATGGCGGCTATAATGCGGATGGCGGAGAGTTTGGCGGTGGGGGAAAATGTCTCGTTGTAATCGATTCCTTCGGTCTGTGAGAATCCTTGCGCGACGAGTCGGGTCTTGTGTGCTACGATCTGACCGCTCGCGTCGCGCTTGTAGTGGAAAACGAGCTTGCTCCCCACGATACTTGCGCCGTCCGGTGGTTCCACCAAGTCCCAAGTGCCTAGGTCCGCGTGCTGGCTCAGCTCGCGCTTGATCGAGGCATCCCATAGCGGCCAGTCGTCGCGGGAACGCGCGTCAGTCACGCTGACCGGGTCGTCCCCTGCGTCGCGTGCCGCTGCTGCCATCGAGTACTCGAAGGGGCGGCACGTCTCCCCCTCGGGCTCGGCGGCAGTGCCACTGTCCAGCTCTGCCAGAGCAGCCAAGGCCGTGCCGTCTGTGGGTAGGGGCATCCCTCGCGGGTAGGCGGGCGCGTTTGCGCGGCCCGTACTGCTGCCTGCGCCGTCCGCGATCCCTCGCACGTATGCCGACGGCTTTCGCATGCGCTGGCCCCTGCCCTGCGGCGGGTCTGGCGGTGCGTCCGCCCTCTCGAACCCTTCGAGCGGGTCGATCCGCGTGGTCTGTTCTGGAGGTGCTGGCAGTAGCGGCGGGGTTTGGGCCTGATGGGTACTGCTGCTGGTGCCCTGGCTGCCCTGAGGGTTGGACTCCCCCTCAGCCAGTGCGTCAGCAGGAGTCACAAGGATAGGGGCGTCGAACGTGACGTTACGTTCGACTGTGACGCGGTGTTTCCCGGGCGAGTAAACCCTGTGCCCTTTACTCTCGTCGCTATATCCCATCCACCTGCCCTCATCCGACTTTGCGTCTAGCTTGCTGTAATGTTCTTTCAGCACAAAGACCGTTGTGCCCCACTCAGGCAGGTCCGTGAGGTCGGGTTTTGTGCCGTGTACCAGCTCGTACGGCGTTTTACCGTCGAGCGCGCGCGTCGAGGTACGATTTTTCAACCAGACCGCGTGCTGCACTGACTCGGTCCACAGGAACTTGGGTAAGTCCACTGTCAGGATCATAGCTCACGCGTGCTCTAACAGTGTTCTATTCAGGCGCTCCGATACCCCATTCTCCTCTGGCGTATCATGTACGGTGAGACTCCGTATTGTCCCTTTCGACTTAAGGTGCGTAGTGAATTCCTGCGAAAGATATTCACCGCCGCGATCCGTTTGCAGTCGTTTTACCTTCGCGCCGTGCTGGGTCTCGACCCACGCCTCGTATTGTTTGTAGCAGCCGAACGCCTCGGCTTTCCGTGCCATGGGGACGAGGTAGGTCCATCTGTTGTGGTCATCGGTGAAACTGATAAAGTATTCTTTGCCATCGTAGCTCTGGGGGTTCGCCGGCCCCCAGACGTCCGAGTGGGCTTTCTCTCCGAATGTGGAGGCACGCGGCCCATCCCGCGCCTGTGGGACCGGCTTGCGCGTAGGCTTGGCTTGCGCGCATGCCTTACAAAAACTCGGTTGGCTTGACGCGTCAAGGTCTAGCCCTGTTATGGTGCCGTCCCGGACGAGTTTCCGGGCGATCAGCGGTGATATATGGCCCATGCGCCGGTGCAGCTCGTCGATGGTGAGTGTTTTCCTTATTGTATTCGCCGGCGCAGCCACTGACTTATGCTCTCCCTTGTAGAGCCCGTTCGAGAGTGGGATCTGCCCCAGCAGCGCCCCTCTCGAGTCTCGGATCATGCACTGTCGGTCTTTCAGGAGGACCGAGTAACCGGCAGTGTCGCAGCGCGTGAGGGATATCAACGTGAATGCCAGATCTGGGCAATATAACACGTCCCGCAAGGTAACGTGCGTCGTCGTCTTCCCGTTGGGGATGCCTACCCTCATGTTCCCTATCCCAATAGCCTGGAATATCGTTTTGTCTGCGGCGTTGATTGCGCGTGGCGCGATCTCCTTGAAGGTAATGAACCGATGTCGGTCTGGTGACATGTGCCCTGACGCTCCTGAGTCGTAGACGTCGACCTCTCGGCCTGTAATCGGACTCGTCCCTAATGCGAGTGCGGTCCCATCGAACGTCGTCGTGAAGGCGAACTCTTCGCCTCCCGTCGCTGTGTTCGCCGAGTCGGTGCCTTTCTTGTCAGTGTCACCCTCCTTTTTATCCTTCTTCTTGGCCTTAGAACGGCAATCTGCCTTCTTATGCCCCTTTTTACCGCAGTTCCAGCATTCTAAGTCGGTCCTGGCGCTGCTGGAAGTCCCGCTGCGTGGCTGTGGTTTTCCGCGGCCCTTCGCTGCTACCAGTGCGTTCTCGCTGGCCTTGAGCTGGCGTTCTTCGATAGTAAGTCGTTCAAACTCATCTATCAGCGTTTCCACCACCTGATCGGGTTCCAATTTCGCCTTCGCATGCGCTGCAGACATCCTGATGGTGTTTATCAGTGGGCGATAGGACTTCGGGAGCGAACCGAGGATGATGGTCACTAGATCGTCGTCGGTGAGTGCCGCGTTCATGCTCGCCAGTTGTTCGTGCATTTTCATGAGCGACTCTAGGTGGGTGCGGACATTCGAGTCGTCCTCACATTTCATTTCGTACATGCGTCGGCGCATGTCGACTTTGACAGTGAGGGCCTTCGCCTCATGCTTCACGCACACGGCGTCCCAGACTTCCTTCGCGGTGTCCAGGTTCCGTACCTCTATGAGGACACTATCGGGCACCGTGGTGAAGATCTGTGCCTTGATGGTCGCCTCACGCTGGTGATAGTCGTCCCAGCATTTTTCTAGCTCCTCTAGTTCCTCCTCTTCCTTCTCCGTCAAGGTGTGGCCGGTTGGGTAAGTGGGGAGCGTGGGGGGGATCCTAGCGGTCCCCTCCAGGTGCCGTCTGGCACCTCGAGTCGTTGCTAGTGTGGCTAGCGTCTGACCTTTCCACGTTACCCAATTCGTGCCATCCCGAGCCAGCCTTGGGATGGCGAACGACTTCGAGGTGGAGGATGGTATGGTGGGCTCTGCGGGGCCCATAACCTGTGGAGGTTATGCGCAGTAGACTAGATATAAAGCTCAGTGAGCGTGGTAGTTCACTGAGTGTATGTATTAGTACTCTACCTAGATATAAAGCTATCAACGGAGTGAGTGGCTTTGTATCTAGACATCGATAGAAAAGGGTACGCACCTCAGTGAGCGTGGTAGTTCACTGAGGTGCCGCTAACTATTGGGTTGCACTATATACGGCCTCGGGCATATGCCCGAGGCTACTGATATGAGACCATACCCTGACCGCTCTCCCCTCCACCCTAACAGCGTTCTAGCTTATCCCCGATAACCCCAACAAGTACATCGGACGTTACAACCCTCTCCTGGCCGACGATCCATCGCGCGCAACGGTCTGCGGAGTCCTGAATTGAAGCCATCACACGCTCACGTCCAGTAAAACCAATGCGCCGGATTCTGAATCGCCTATTGATAGAGACTAGGAGGCGGTGGAGGGAATTGAAGCCAGCGGTGGAGGAACGTACAAGCCGCGAGAAAGGCGTAGGATGATACTGAGGGCAGAAACCAAACATTGGGCTCAATTGCCGTCCGCATACGCTAGGGCGGCGGGCATGCATTGAATAGAGAGCAGAGCGTGAGGAATAGCGATGCTGAGACGGTGGGCGTCGCAGGATAAGGAATCAGTATGCACGTGAGGTACGAGGGTGTTATAATGTAATACCGGTGGTCAATGAGCATGCGGTCAACCTGCATTAATTCAAGCGTTCCGCGCGTTGACCATGCGGGCTCGCATCCGGAGCAGAACAACGTTGCTTGCCGCTTAGCTTGTTGGCCGTCGCTTGTCTACCGAGCTCCGAAGAATCACTGACACTCAGTGCCCCTTCATGACTGTAGCTTGTCCGCATACCATTGCCCCAGAAGACGGTGCCTCCAATGCTCGTCTCCAAATACACCCGTATCGCATCGATGGTCAGTCTCATACACGCCCGCAGTGTGACCCAAGGTGTCGCTGACCTCTGCTGTTCTTACTGCGCTGAGTAGCACACGTTCACAGGACATGCTTCCATCGCATGCAATGTATAGGTGGCGCGGGAGGATACCGGAACTTTGAGACGTGCGTCAAGACTCACGAAGGAACATATCATAAAGGGCCATTGCACAGTGGCACGTCTCAAATTGGACGTGACAAAGGAACATCCGAATACGACACGCATCGCAAAGAGAACCCAAAGAGGGACACAAAAGGAAATGCAAAAGGGACCAGGGAAAAAGAGGTACAGGAAAAGAACGCAAAGAGTGATTCAGCGGCCAAGGTCCGTGGCAGACAGAAGTCGGCATCAAATGGGTCATTCGATATATTGAGGGATGAGAGATCGGTGACCAACGTTTCTGCTGACCAACGTTTCTGCAGCTTCGGCGAGAACCGTTTCATTCACGCAAATGGCATGCTCCATCACGGTATGTCTTCTATCAAAGGTGTTTCAGGATTCATTGTCGATTATTTTTAGAATGTACTGGCTCATCCACGAACCTCGAGTAGTACACGAGCATGAATCCAAGGACTTCGCCGCATCTATCGCTGCATACTTATTGTATACTGTATCATACACGTCGACCGTTCATACGTCTCAAAGAGGGAGAAAGGTCTAATACGGTACAAGTAGGTCTATCGAAGGGGTGATGAAAGAAGAGGTGGTGAACTCTAGAGCGTGTGATGCCAATTAATTGGGGTGCCTGGGAAGGGGGGTAAAAGTAGACGAAAGCAATTTGAAAGCAAAATCCACGAAACTAAGATTTTCTCTCGTGTGGACTACTGCTTGCCCACAAATAATGATAGCGCTCAGGAGGAGCATCTCTCAATGATCCTCTACTTGATCCTTCGAGGCTGGATCCGCCGCGACTTGACGATTGTGTAGTCCGCCTTGTCAGAGTGTCTCGATCTCCATCATCGGTGGTATCTATTTCGAATGTGCTTGCAGAGGTGTGCGTCCGCATATGGCGCTGCATATTAGATGCTATGCTAAATCGTTGGCCACACCCAGGATGTCCACATGCGAATGCTGATGTAGATAGTTAGGGATCGTTTACGCACGCTGATACATTGGAGCACTACGCACGACGTTCACCCGAATGTGTCCGTAAATGGTCCTACAGGGAATCATAAGTCTGTGCACACGGAAAGTTGAAAAAGTGCTTGCTTTCAAATTGCTCAGCTTCAAGAACCGATCGCCACACTCAGCGCATACATGTTTGCGTTTTGGATCTGAGAGCCCGCGAAGTGAACGTTTCGGAATTGATTCATCGAGATCGCCCTGGGCAGAGGATCTTTGATGTATTACACCTTGATTTGGTGAACTCAATGGATCATGAGATGAGTATGGTGGAGGCGGTGGTTGCGACATCCTGGAGTGTGTGTACACATTGTTGCTTCTGGGAATAGAGTGGTTAGTATCGCTGCGAGATGAGTGCCGTGAGTGTCGTGCGATCGGAGGTAAGTCTGGGCGTTGGTTGCGAACGCCGCTGGGGTTTGAACGCTGAGCATGAGGATACGGAGCTCGAGATAATCTCCCTCGGCCAGGAGGTGGCTGCTCGAGCAGATCTGTGGAACAAGTATTAGAAGAGGATCTTTTCATAGACTATTGTAGGATGTCTTGCCGCCAAGGATATCACGCAGATGTGGTAAGTTGACGTCGGGATGCGAGGGAGAGCCGCGCCGCCGATGGCCAGGATCAACCGTGTATGGGTCGGGTGCGTGCTTAGGCATCAGATATGAATAAGGGAATGTAAGGTCTGAGGGAGATGTTGTAAGTCTTTCGTTTGGTCTGCTTACGCCACGTAAAAGCTGTCTATATTCTGTGAAAACCTGTACTACTTATACTCTGGGCAATGCCAAGCCAATCTAAAAAGAGAACAAAGAGATGTTAAACGGAACAATGGCAAAATAGAAATAGCGAGACAATGGTCGAAGAAATGTGGACAAAGTGTCGTTGTCCACCGGCTATGTGTGGGTGCCTATGTACGCGTCCGATTGCTCTGTTATCCTCAACTAGACAGCTACGTTTTACTGTAAGGGACAAAATCCGGAACAGAGGATTGTTCGCGCCGTCAGCGCGTTCAGGCTTTATAGTGCGACCAAGAATCTCCAAGAGGATCTTGCCCGTCCGTAGTCGTGGCACCACAACACACTGCTCCGTTAGTGGATCAGAATATGACGGTTGAGGAACGCATGAATGGAGAGCAGAGCTCGGTGGCGGGACGATGAGATGGACTCGAGTGTGTGGAAGCGACGCTTCCAAACTCAATGTACACGTAAACACGCCACATAGGATCAGCGTCACGTGGGATAGCGAGTTGATCGAGCGGCGTGGAAGCGTTCTTCTTGGCGTGTCAGTTAAATGACCGTGGGAAAGCAGTGACGATATGCACCCACGCGGTAGCGGCAGAGCGGGTGGCTCGCCAGGCACCCGCATTCGCCGCCAGACTCCCGGACGCGAGGAGAAAGTACAAGGGTCACCAAGGGTGTGCTTGGGGCGCAAGGGTATAAATGTGAGTATCGCGCAGCGCGCAGAGGACGAGGCGCAGATTTTATGTTCGGATTTAGCGTCGGGATCAAGGGCTTTATTCTAGTGTGCGTGAGTGGGTGCTGCTGAGATACGCGGCGTGATCGGTCTATTGATATACACAAATTTTGGAAGGCTCCTGGTTGTCAGACTGCTTTACGGTGTACATTAGTGAGAAACCTGGGAAAATCATCATAATTTGGTAGGATCCTAAGGCATCTGCCAGCACTTCATCAACTTTACCGCGGCGCTAGTGTTCTCTCGCCAGGGCCTAGCTGCAAGCCAAATCTGTCGATCAACCTATTTCCAGAATGTGCTTGCTCCGATCTTCGAATCCAACCCTGTTTCTATTCTGGGCTTCCGGCAGCGCGCGGTGCCGCATTACCCTCGATTTGGTTGGAAGTCATCACACGTGGCGGTGAATTGTTAGTACGATCAGGCGCAGCGGGAGAGGCGGCGAGACACCGAGTCAGGGTTCGCGAGAGATCAATTCACTTACATGTGCGCACACCGTCAGAACCGCAACACAGCGAGACGACAGGCGTAGACCCGCCTCGACGCTCACGCCTCGGGCGGCGCGGACCATGAGCGGCGGATGCTGAGCTGGCCAAGGAGGTGGGCCATCGCGAAGCGCTGCGGGGACGGGGTAGCATGAGCGTAAGGAGTTGTGGGAAAGGCGGGTGGGAAGCGTATCGCGTGCATGCGAACGGGAGCAAGAGAGGCGTCAGCAATCTACTCCAGAAAGTACAAAATAGGCACCAAGCCCAGGGAACGCGCGCCACACTCCCCTTCAAAGACGTCTCGGTGCCATCGCGCCCCCAGCCCCCCACCCCGGGGCCCGCCCACGCCATACCCAGCCTAAGCTCGCGGTCAGCACGGATCACAGCACGATGTGCGCGGGGGAAGGAATTCAACGCCGCCAGGGCCCGTAGAAAGGCGGCGGTAGTCGTGGGCGGACGGGGCTGAGTAGAGAGAGGACGTTGGGAAGGGAATGAGGTTCGAGAGGCGTGTGCATACGAAGCCAGGTATGCTGGGGCGTAGGTGAGGGAGTCGTCGAATGTGCGGGCCATCTTCAGGGAGATCAGAGTCGGAAGGAACGCGATCCTGACACGCGCACATCAGCGCCTAGGCTGGCCATCGCTCTCTCCAGCATCGGGGCGACAAGGTCGAGTGGGCGGTCGACCTCTGGACGGAAGTTGGGCCGGACGGATGTGCACCGTGCGGATGCGTAGGAGCTGGGATGTCGTGGCTGAGTGTGGCGTCTGTCACGTCACACCATGCGTGGGAATCCATATGATCAATGCATCGACGCCTCATATCTAATCACCGGCAACTCCTTCCTTTGTACGTTTCACTCAGTTGTGTGTGCCGCCTCTCCTTTGGGAATGCCGACGCCAATCCACCCCACCTGGCACCCAGTGTAGAAATATGGCGAGCGCTAGAAGCTACTAGAAGCTTGCTCGTGTGAGTGACAAACATGTGATAGCCCTCATGTGGTGCCACACATCTTTATGGGCTCTTTTGAGTAAAGTGTGCATCTTGCCTTAGTGCAAGACATTTCTTTTGTCTTCCTAATTTTGCCATCTATTGATTGAGAGACTATAAGTATTCCTAGTAGTGATGTGCTGGGCTCGGGCTCGAGCCCGAAGCCGAGCCTAGCCCGGACCAAGCCCGCTTTGAGCCCACCGAATGGGTCGGGCTTCTGACTTGGGGAAGCCCGGGCTTTGCTGGATATAGTGCGTCTTTGCCTGGATTCGGAAGATGAACTGTATATACATGAAACATCCCTTCGCGCGATCTCAGTACTCACCTAAGCCTTATGTTGAGTCGCCCAAAGCGCAAAATTACCGCGACAGAGAAAGTTACTGACCCCAGCAATGCCTCCGTTCCGGCCCTGGCTTCACACCAGGCAGCAGCTTCGGCTGCCGCTCTGTAAAGATGTCTATCTTAAGCCTTAAGTCACAAGAGCACAACAGAACTTGACCAATGTGTGGTATTCTGATGCTACGTAGTGACAGTGTAAGGGTAAGATGCGATGGGGACCACTAGCCGGTTCCCACGCATAAACTATACAGTGGGTCCCTAAGGGGCCCACTGGGATTATGTAATAACTATTGTACATGTAGATACACGGGTTATTTACACCCTCCCCCTCTATAGACAACTATAGGGGTTAACTACTACTCATAGAGGTCATCCATGAGGGAGTCCTCTAGAGTGGCCGATACAATGACGTTGTCGTCGTACGGGGCCGGTGGAGCACGTGACTCCTCCGGGGGCACCTCCGCATCATCGGTGGTGATTGGGTGAGGCTGGTCGGCCTCACCACTAGCGGCGGTATCCGCTTGGGTGCTAGGGCCCGTGTCCTCACGGAGCATGGCCTCAACGGCCGGGTCCTCAGTCTGAGGAGGGGGCCGGAAGCGCGCCAGCTCTCGGTCGAGCTGGGCGTGAGTGAGGGGTCGCGGCACCGCGGCCCTCACGTGGCTGGTCTCGATGACCTTTTGTTGGCCCTTGCGGGCAGCGGCACTGAATGCCACGCCGGTGATGCTGCGTTGAACATAATGTTCAATGCGCACCACTCGCTCGCGAGTGACTCCCGCGTAGCGGGCCAACCATCTCGCGATCTCCACGAGTGGGATGTCGGGGCCGGCTTGGCCCTCCACAGGGAATGGGCCCGTGATTGAGAGCCGCAGGGTGGTTCTCTGAGGCGTCAGCACTTCCCTGGCGTCGACGAGGCTCGACCATTGGTCTGTCGAGCCGAAGAGGTCGAGTAGCCTCGCCCTGAGAGGTGATGCGACCCCTTTGACCCGGGGCGCAAGGGCCTTCAACCACATCCAGATGTCCATGTCGTCTAGGTTGAAGGTGCCATCCGCGTTGTCACGGATGGCGGATGGGATCCCTTCAGGGTTGTGTATCCAACCCTTCAGAATGGCCGCGATGTCGTGCGGGGTACCACCCGCTATCACGAGACAATCCCTTTTGGGATTGTGAGCGCGTTGTTCGTGCTCGATGCATTTGAATACGCCAATCATCTCGCGTGTACGCGCGAGCTGCGGTGTTTCTTTTGCCCACGCTATGAGTTCGACGAAGCGTGGGTCATCGAGCGGGCAGACGTCGTACCATTGAGTACGACGCTGTTGGGCCTTTCCTACTGGCCATGGTAGGAGGCCCGTCTCGGAGATCGGTGGGTCTCCAAGTGGTATGATTGCTCCCTCCCTTGGGTAGGGAGGGTGAACTGTCCCCGCTGGTGGAGGCAGGGCCACGCCAGGCCTGATGTACTGGGCCTCGATCTGTGCTACCCGCCGCTGAAGGGCGGAGTCGTTGATGGTGTGCGATGATGACGCCGCTAGGTAAGCACTAATCACGCTTTCCTTCGCAATGGCTAGCCCATTGACGGTGTGGGGGGAGCCGTGCAATTTCTTGCGCTTTTTCTTTGGCTGCTCTGCCAGCCTCTGTGCCCGTTCGGGGTCGTACGTCTTCCAGATGGATGAGTCGGACTCCCATCCATCTGGGATGCCATACGCAGAGTCGGAAGGCGCACTCTGCCCTTCCGTCGTTGTCGTTGTCGGGGTCGGCGCCGACAATCGGGACGCTAGCCCCGATGTTGCGCGCGCCGGCAACGGCGCCGTCGTGCAAGGTGATGATGGCCCGGCCACTGGGTCCGTGGCCGGGTCATGTCGCGGCCTTTTTGAGGCAGCGTGGACCAGGGTAACCTGGAGCTGGGCTGCACTCAGCTGTTGCTCCAGTTCCTTGATCCTGGCGCGCTTGGTTGCAAGCGCATTGTCGTGGTCCTCGACCGCGCGTTCCAGCTCCTTGACCTCTTTTTTAAGGTCGTGGATGTCCCAGAGGGGCTCTTCTCGCGCATCACACGCGATGCCCCTTGGGAGCCATCCCCAAGCGGCATCGACGGCATCGCCGATGTCTTCATCCCGCAATTTGACCTTGCGGGTGCCGGTCGCGGCCCTAAGGTGCGCGGCGTAGTCCGTGCATGTTGCGCAATCGTCCGGGTGGACGATGGCGAGGGCGTCCTCCCATCCCACGATCATCCAGTGCTCCTGGTCTATTGGAGCACGGAGAATGTCTGCGGCCCCCTGTCTCGGGGCCGTTGTTCGCGTTGTGGACGTTGACGGATCAACGTCCATCCCATCTTTGGGGGGCATCATCTTCATGGGTAGATGATGGTGGTTGCTTCCAAGAAATGATGCGCCCTCGGAAAGATCCAAGGCGAAAATTTAACCGCACCGTGGCCAGTGCGTCACGTGGTCTGCATGTGACAGACGCGTCTAGTGGTGTCTGGGGAGGTCGCATGGCTTGCCCACCCCCCGAAGCTCTAGATAGCTATCTAGGGCTTCAAGGTCCTTGCAGGACGACATGGGTTCCCATGTCACATCGCCTAGGGTCCAACGGACCTGGAACTCCAGGTCCATCGAGTTTATCCATCAATGTGCGATAATCTCGTCGACGAGCCACTCATCGTCGTCATTTGCTCCAAAGTCATAAAATGACTTGGCCTCACGGCGAGGGAACAATTCGTCATTGTTAGCCTCGTATCGCCGTACGAGGCTGGAATGGAAGACCGGCGAAATGCGACGGCTTTTCAGTTCATCGGGAAGATCGAGGGTCACCGTCGAGGTGTCGTTGTGAGCCTCGACGACGCGCTACGGTCCGATGTACCGCGGGACTAGCTTTCTGGCTCTTCCTTTCGGGAGAGTTAGGTTTTGTGTCGAAAGGTAGACGCGGTCGTTGGCCGCATACCTGTCGCTCGCCATATGTTTCTTATTTGCGTGAAAAGTTTGCGTCACTCGATGCTCTATGATTGCATTGTGTGCCGCCATCAGGTTCCATTTTGCCTGATGTGTGAACCGGGCCACCCCCTTGAACGGGGTGTCCACGGCTATGGGGAGGTCTATCCGCGGCATATAGCCATGGTTCAGCTCGAAAGATGCGAACCCTGTGGTCGCGCTGACATTGCTGTTGAGGGCGACCTCAACCATTGGGCATTTCAATGCCCAATCCTTCTGATCGTCTCTGACGACCACGCGCAATATCTGGCCGATTGAGCGGTTTGCCCGCTCGGTTGCTCCATCCGTTTGGGGATGGAAGGCAGTTGACATGAGGAGCTTAGTCCCCATGAGTCGCTGTAGTTCATGCCAGAAGATCGACGTGAACTTTAAGTCTCTGTCCGAGACGATGGAGTCGGGAACTCCGTGTAGTCGGATGACCTCCTTCAGAAACAGCCAGGCTACTCCCTTGGCTGACACGCTCGTCGTGGTTGGTACGAGGTGTATGAGCGACGTTAGTCAGTCGATGACTACCATCAGGTAGTCACAGTCGTTGTATTTGGGCAGGGGCCCCATGAAGTCGATGCCAATCGACTGCCACGGCCTATCTGGAATGGGTAGGCTGTGTAGTAGGCCTTTGGGCCATTGTGGCCCGGTTTTCGTCATCTGACACCTCGTGCACGATGTGCAGAACGCTTCTATGTCTGGGTTCATGCCCGGCCACCAATATGCTCTTCGAACGTAGTTCGAAGTCTTCAGATGGCCGTAGTGGCTGACTATCTGATGTGCCCAATCGATGATAATTTCGATCAGCTTCCTTCCCCCTTGAAGAACAGAGCGGGGGACGGCAATGACGTCTCTTTTGAGCTGATTCTTAGTCCAGATCAGTCTGTCCCGGATCCCGAATCTCGGGTGCATGTCCGGGTGTGCCATGTCCCTGTGGTACGCATCTCTTAGACAGGTCTACGCCTTGCTCGACGATCCAGTGCAGGGGCGCGCCGTCATTTCCTGCGGCGATGGCTCTGATGTCATCGTCGTCGTCGCGGGACGCGGCGACGTTCGTGGGCTCTGGTGAGCCCTCGTTTAATGCGGCGGCTTCTGTTACTCTCGCCTCAGTCTTCTCAGCGAGGCGTTTAGAGTGTCTTTGTCAGGGGACACCCTGTGTTCCATTTCCAGTTCCGACACCACACAGTTCCGACTCCATTTCCGACTCCGGTTCCGGTTCCGGTTCCGATTCCATCTCCACCTCCGCTTTCGGAAATGATTCCGCTTCTGGGAGAACTTCCACCAGTTCTGTTCGCCTTGCCAGTTCCACTCCAATTTCTGAGTTCCACTCTCGGAACAGTGTCGGAAATCAAGCGACTCGCGTAATAGGTGGCATCAAGGGTCGATCAAGGGTCAGGGAGGTCGGGAGGATGCAGGGTTGATGGTGGGTGCCAAGTGTTGTCCCTGGCTGTGCAGTGTAGTATAATATGGACTCACTGACATTGGGGGTCCTTAGACTTTTCTCTTTGGATTTCCCCTTGTCAGGTGAGAATCCCCTCTCTTGTATACTCTGTTCATTTATACAGACTTTGGATTTCCCCTTGTCAGTTTTGTGGTAGTGTGATCTCCACAACTAGCCAGGGTTGCCCTCACAGCAGAAAAGTCTCTCCCCTAGAGGACCGGCGGTCGTACTGCGCGTTGCATTCGCCATAGGTGCGTTTGGAATCGGAGACAGCGACTCGGAGATCGCAACCTCTTCCGCACACACAGCATACGACAGCCCCTCTTCTTACGTCGAGCTCCCAACCCCGGAAATCCCGTCCCATATTTCTCCTTCCGACATGGATCCGGACGATTGTCTTCGGAATATGGAGGAGGAATTGACGCGGAACCGGATGAAGACCGACGCGATTGAACCAGCCTTACAAGAGATTTTGGCTAAGTTAGATATTCCACAAAGTGGTGGAAATGAAATGCTGGATGATCCGGATTTCGGAAAAGCGGAAGCAGCGGAAGAGAGGATGTCCGCGAAGTTAGCAAAGGTCAAACCTGCAACTCCGGCAGACTTTGACGGAGATCGGGAAAAGGGACGCGCATTCTTCAACACATGCAGCATCTACTTCGCAATTGTCAGAGACCTCTTTCCGAACGACCAGGCTCGGATCCACTGGGCATTGTCCTTTTTCAAGTCGGACTGCGCAGCCTGTTTTGCAAACAAGGTGATCTGACATGAAGCGAAGGGCAAGGGGAACTACTTCCGGGACTGGGACGCCTTCGAGAAAACATTTTCCGATCAGTTCTGCCCGAAAAACGAGCAGCTCACAGCCCTTACGAAGCTCGAGGGGACCAGCTGGTACCAGGCCAAGGATCCGGTTGATGACTACATCGATCGCTTCCAGGAGCTCATCGACCTTGCGGAGTATGACGACGACAAGACGATCGTCATCAAATTCCGACGAGGACTTGATCTGACACTCCAGAACCAAGTTGCGCTGCTTGGGGATGGAGCTCCGAATTTCGATGACCCGGAAGGGTGGTACCAAGCTGCGCAGAGGGTGTCCCGGAACAGGGAAGCAAATGAGGCCTTCGTGGAGACAAACCGGAACATGACACGCAGTTCCGCTCGTCCTACTCCACCTGTGCCAAAACCCGGAAGTACATTCATTCCCACATGGAAACTATTTCCGACGCTTGCTCCGCCTGCTCCTATTAGGAACCCTAGCCCCCCTCCCTCAAAGGGTGGCCCTACCCCGATGGATGTTGACCGCATGCGTGGGAAAGGCCACGGAACTATCACCTGCTTCCGATACCGACAACCAGGCCACTATGCTCGCGAGTGCCCCCAAGCCTTTGACATCCGGCTTATGACCACGGAGGAGAAACTCGAGCTCCTTCCAGAGTTCCTCGCACTCGCAGACATAAGCAGAGTGCCCACTGCGGAAGGGAATTCCGAAAATGCGGAACATGGTCCACCGGAAGCGGAAGATGCGTCGGATTTTGTGACGCGCAGCGGGTGAGATGTGTGCCCCTGCTGCCTGTACATAACCGGTTTGCCTGTCTTGAAGTAGAGAATGAAAAGCCCCCACTCCCCTCACTTCGTACAGACCCACCGGATAAAGTCACATAAAAACCAAATCCGACACCCCATCCATCCCGCATCCGCCCTTGGATCTGCAGCGTACACAGAGCCAGAGTAGAGATAAGAGAGGAAGTCAGAGAGGAGGCGACAGCGCAAGGCGCTACATATGCGGCAGCCCTCAAAGGTAACGTCCCCCTATCACATCCGAGCAACCTGGCAAGAGCCAGGGCCAGAGAGCGCCAGCTGCTGATAGACAGAGACCCGAGAGCCGAGCACAACGCATTGGGGGAACTCACCGAAAGGGAGCTGGTTGCAAAGGCCAACGAAGCGCTAGAACAACTTGGAGAGCCGAACTCGCTCGAGGACATCAGCTTCGTAGGGGCCAAGATCCTGGCCAACGGAGGGATAGTCTACGAATTAAACAAACCGGCTGCAGCCAAGTGGGTCCAGACCAACAAAGCGCGCTTTGTAGACAAACTAGGCGGGACGTCTGTGGTCAAAGACAGAGCAGTATCAGTTTTAGTAGAATACGTCCCACTAACACACTCACCAGAAGCGATGGGAGAACTCAAGAAAATTGAAAGAGACTCCAGGCTACCCAGCGATACCCTGCTGTCGACCAGATGGATAAAACCAGCGAGCAGGAGAACCCAAGGACAGCGCTCAGCGCACCTAATAGCTAAGTTCTCCACAATAGAAGCTGCAAATCAGAGTATACGGGACGGGCTGATAATAGCAGGAAAACGCACCTGGGCGAGACGAATGAAAAGAGAACCCAGGAGGTGTCTAAAATGCCAAAGACAAAACGCACGACACATGGCGGCGGAATGCGGGAGCGAGGAGGTATGCGGGACTTGCGGAAAGGGGCACAAAACGGCAGAGTGCGAGGAAACAGACCCGACTCGATACCGATGCGTAAACTGCGACCAAAACGGACACGCGTCATGGGATCGCACGTGCCCAGCGTTCACAGCTGCGTGCCAAGCCATCGAGAGAACAGACCCAGAAGGAACGTATAAATATTTCCCCAACGACACACCGTGGACATGGGAGCAGCAGGGTCAACAGGGTACAACGGCGGACGCGGCGGAGCTGCTACAGAGGGAAGTGGAGCGCATCAGCAGAATGAACAACCCAGATCAGACACAACCTACGACCAGAAGAGACAGCGAACGCGAACCAACAAGAGCCGGACCACCAGGGGAAGGACGAGGACGACACAACACCAACCTGGAATTTGGCCACAGAGACTCAGGATGGCAGAACCGTAGCGCAAGACAAAGGATGCTAGATGAGTTCGGGACAGCGGACGGAGAACAGACAGAGATGACCAACAACGAGATACAGCAAGGATGAGTGACACAACCAAAATGATACAACACTTGCGGATCAGACAACAAAATGCCAACAAGTCACTAACGGCTACAGCAGACATACTCGCCAAGGCCACACCCGACAAATACGATATAATCGCCATACAAGAACCGTACATCGACTTCCTCGGAAATGCAAGAGCGACCCCTAACTGGTACACCATCTACCCCAAGACCCACTACATAGACAAAGAGAAAAGGACGAGGTCGATGATGCTAGTCAACAAGAGGATAGCGATGAGATCATGGGAAGCCCTCGATATTGGCTCCCCGGACATAACAGCAATGAGGATAGAGACACAAGCCGGCAGTATCATAATCCTAAATGTCTACTGCGACTGCACACACTCCGACGCACTGCGCAACATCGACGTATTCATACAAAAACAAACGGACGGCAGAGAAAACAGGGAAAGCGACGCAGGAATGATATGGGTCGGGGACTTCAACAGACATCACCCCCAATGGGACGAAGAACGCAATAACCATCTATTCACCAGGAGCAACCTCGACGAGGCGCAACTACTTATAGATGCGGTAGTGGAAAGGGATATGCAGATGATACTGCCTAAGGACACGCTGACGCTACAAGCCATGTCCACAGGGAACCTGACGCGAACGGATAACGTATTCTTATCCTCATCGCTACTAGAATGCTTACTTCGATGTCACACAGAGCCCGAAGACCAGCCGGTGAGGAGCGACCACTGCCCAGTGGACACCATTCTGGAAATGACGCTCGAGACAACGCCCACAGAACCGCATTACAATTACAGACAAGTCGACTGGGAGGCATTCAAAGAGAAGCTAAGAGAGAGGCTACAGAGTCAGATAGAACAACCGGTCCCCACAGACAAGCAGCAATTTCACAATAACCTGAAAAAGATTACTGACGCTATCATAGACATCACAAGAGATCAAGTGCCGCGAACGAAACCCTCCCCGTTCATGAAGCGCTGGTGGTCCCAAAATCTGACCAAGCTCAGAACGGAGACGAGGAAAACAGGGAGACAGGCATACAAGCACAGAGTGGACCGCGCACACGAATCACACGTGAAGTACAAGGGGGCCAGGAACAAGTACGCGGAAGCAATAGAGAGCTCCAAAAGAGAGCACTGGGAAGATTTCTTAGAGCATGTCAACCAAAAGACGGTATGGACAGTCCACAAGTACGCATCGAGCGACCCAACGGACGGGGGATGAACGCGAGTCCCAAAGCTCACTTCCAAGCATGGCAATGGCGAGCAATGGATAGCAGAGTCCAACGAAGACAAAACCTCAATGCTCTTCAAGAATTTCTTCCCAGACGCGACAACTAGCTCTGGACCAGCCGCAGAAGAGGATTACCCGCCCCCCTCGTTCGACTATGAAGAGATCACGGACGAGCAGATACGCAGAGCGATAGAAAAGCTGAACGCGTTCAAAGCGCCAGGAGCCAACGGTATCCCGAACTCAGTGATTAAACAGAACGCTGACGTGCTCTTACCCTATATAGGACCACTATTCCGTGCGACGTTCAGCCTAGAGATATACCCCAGCGAATGGCGGGACTCCATCACCAAAGTACTCCACAAACCAGGGAAAAAAGATTACACCGTCCCAGGCGCGTACAGACCAATCGCGTTACTAGACACTTTGGGAAAAGTGCTGTCGGCATGCGTCGCGGAAGAGTTGGTCAAGAACACGGAGAGGTACAACCTCCTGCCGAGCAACCACTATGGATGTAGACCGGGCCGCACGACAACCGACGCGATCCACCACGTGTTAGCGACTGCGAAAGACGCATGGAGGAAAGGGAATACATTGGGTGTGCTATTTCTCGATATCAAAGGAGCATTCCCAAGCGTTATACTAACCACGCTTATACACGACATGCGCATGCGAGGTATCCCCAAAGAATATACCGAATGGATAAAAAGAAAAGTCCAAAGGCGCAGAACCACCGTACAACTGGACGACTACAGCACTGCATTGATGACCATAGGGCGCGGCATGGACCAGGGGTGCCCCATATCGGCCATAGCCTATCAATACTACAATGCGAGCCTGATCGAGGTAGTCCGAAAGAGGAACGGCGAGGACTGCATAGGATTCGTCGACGACACAACCATACTAGCGGAGGGGAGAGACATGGCAAGCTCCTTCGAGAAGCTGGAGAGAATAATGACCAGAGATGGGGGGGCGCTGGAATGGGCGTGAACACATGAGTGCACATTCGCTATAGAAAAGTTCGGGCTAATGGGACTGACCAGGAAGAGGGAACCTGACCCCACAAAGGAAAGGAAGACCAAACCAGTAAAGAGGCCCTCGATAAGCCTGGGACAGCACACGGTCGAACCGGCTCAGTCACACAAGTTCCTCGGGAACATCATAGACCAGGAACTGCGATTCAAGGAGCAAGTCAATCACGCTCTCCAAAAAGGCAGCAGATTCATCGAACAATACAAGAGACTGGCGAAGCCCACTAAAGGCGTCCCGGCCAAACAGATGAGACTATACTACCTCACAGTTGCAGTCCCGAAGCTTCTATACGCAGCTGACGCCTTCCTCTTGCCAGAGTCCACACGTAGTAGAGGAACGAAAGGACACATCAACAAGCTAGCTCGGGTCCAGAGACAGGCAGCACTCGCAATAACGGGAGCGATGAGCACCACGGCGAGTGATACCCTCGATGCCCACGCTAACCTACTGCCATTTCAGCTTCTGGTGGACAAGACAGTACACAGAGCGGCCGTGCGCCTAGCTTGCCTCCCAGACAAGCACCCACTGGCCGCCAGAGTGCAGAGAGTGGCAGCAAGATATGTCAAAAGGCACAGAACGCCTTTCCATGAGATCATGCACGCGTACGCACTGCAGCCAGGTAAGATGGAGAAAATACAAACGGTAACCCAGAGCCCAAAGTGGGCACTGTTGTTCAAAATCCGCATACCACACAAAGAGGAACTAGCCATGGCAGAGATGAGGAGCGACACTGCACAGATTCAGGTATACACCGACGGATCGTGCATCAATGGAGGGTAGGAGCGGCAGCGGTTCTATACAAGGGGGGAGTGGAGGTACAGGCAGTCAGACTCTACCTAGGCACCGAAGAGCAACACACGGTCTTCGAGGCGGAGCTGCTCGGAGCCGCCATGGGGGCGAAGCTTCTATACACAGAGCGCAGCCGAAGATACACCATAGGGCTGGACAGCCAAGCGGCCATACTAACGACGAGAAAAGACAAGCAGATCCCGGCACAATACATGGTCTGCGCGCTGCACCGCCAGATAGAGGGACTAGTACAGAGAAGGCAGGGGACGGAGGTGACCATGAGGTGGACCGCGGGCCACAAGGGCATCAAGGGGAACGAGAGAGCCGACGAGGAGGCGAAGAAGGCGGCGGGAGGTGACAGCAGCGAGGAGAGACACGTGCCAATAGAGTGCAGGGGTGTTCTGCCGTGGAGCAAAGCTGCAGAGCTACAGCGGCACCAAAAGGAGCTCAAAGGGAAGGCCAGAGAGCTGTTTGCAAAATCGCCGAGGGCTGGAATAGCGCACAGGATCGACAAATCGATGCCGTCCATAGCATTCGCAAGGCTGACAGCAGGCATGCTGCGAAGAAAAGCATCGCTCCTCATCCAGCTAAGGACAGGACACATCGCATTAAACAAGCACCTGTACCGCATAGGAAAAGCGGACTCACCGACTTGCGCAGCATGCAGAGGCGCCGACGAAACAGTACACCACTTCCTTTTTCGATGTCCAGCCTACAAAACCCAACGCAGCGAGCTCGAAAGAACACTCCGGAGAGCAGCAACAGCAGCCAACACGCTCCTAACAAAACCGAAAGCGATGAAAGAGCTGTTCAGGTACATCCAGAGCACGGGAAGGTTCAAACAAATGCACGGAGACTGGAACACGAGAGGGGAAGCAGGGGGGCAAGGCAGGAACTAAGGAGAAGACAAGCGATCAAGGACCCGGCGAATCAATGGGAGAGCCTAAACCGGGCCAAGCGGAAGAGGGAAGCAGGTGAAGAGGAAGACATAGATGTAGAGCAGTAGAGAAGGACACAACACGCACACCTCGCCACCGGAGGCATGGACATGCTCAGGGCACAGCCCGATGAGCACAAGTGGAGATCGAGAAGGATAGGCTGGACAGAAAACATGTAGACCGGGGATATGTACATGCGTCTTACATAGGGCCGTGCCCCAAAAGACGATAAATTGGATTTAAAAAAAAAAAAAAAAAAAAAAAAATATCACAATCGTGATCGAAGCGATCGATCGACCGTGGATCAGAAATATTGATGATATACTCATTTAGGGTCGATTCACGTCAAGCGCGCAGGCCGCTTCGCTGGCAACGCCACAAGGCATGCATCAATTTGGGAAGCAGAAGCACTCATCGTGCGAAGCGTTTGTAATTGGGTCCGCGTGGCGTGGATGCGCCACATCATCGAGCACAAATGGCGATTTTCAATATCCGCCCCTCCGACCATATTGAATCTGTCCTGAGACTCTCCGTCCACCTTCCACCGTTGTTCCCTCTTCCCATTTTCGGGTCCCTGGTAGTGTGCGTGCGAGTTTGTTCTGCCTGAGCTGGTACCGTTTGCCTCTTGACACTCCACCTTTCCTGTTGTTCCCTCGTTCTCGTTTCCTTCCTGTCTCTCTCCATGCCATTTCCCGCTCTGCCTCCCATTCCATCACGCAACCGCTCTCCATATAAGCGCACTCTCTCCTTCACTCACTCCACCATACGACTACCGGTAGAACGCAAGGCCATCAGACCTTCCGACTCAGACACCATGCACCGGGTGTGTCGTGGTGTGGCTTGGGTCCTGCGATGCTTCAGGCGGGGTGTCCTCCCTTTGCGTATTCGCGCCCCAAAGCCATCTCGCGTTCTCAGGTCCGGCATGGCATAGTATGGCATTCTGCAGTGCGTCCTTCCATGGCAACCTTGCACATGTCGACGGCCAGTGGTGCAGTACAAGCTCTCACCCACACTTCAAACCCTCGCGTCCCGTCCTGGTACCCATCGCCAGCTCGACGGCATCGACGGCTGCTTCACGTCCGCCTGCCTTTATGTCAGCATGATTGTGTAGTCCCTTGTAGTCGAGGGGAGTTAAATGGTGCCAATGGGTGTCGCTGGAGCTAGAGGATGTGATGGTGATGATGGTTTGAGAACGAAATGACATGGTGAGAGGACAACATGAGGCAATGAGGAGCGGGACGACTCTCATGGACGAGTGCCCACGCTCGCACCCGCATGCACTCTGAGACAAGGGAGAATGACGGGGTGGGATGATGAGATGAGAGGACGACAGCATGGGGATGAAACGGAAGGATGTGAGAATCACCTGGGACGATGAAATGGTAAGACAATGCCACGCACGAACAATGAAGGACTGACGAAACCTCTTGAGTTAATGAGTACGATGGATGACACATCGACACTGCAGTGCGTGAAGGAGTCAATGAGTCGATCCTGAATCAATTAAGCCCACACTCATCCTAACCCACCCGCCGTGAGTTGGAGGTATTCGGCCACAGTGTTGAGCGTAAACAACTTGCGTTCGACACATACTGGGAGGGAAGTCCTCGGTGAGGCGGATACCTGATATTTGAAATTTTCCACCCTCCCCCATATTCTTGAGTTGAAGTTCTGGTCAACGTAAGGATAACATTGACCGAAGGAACGATGGGGAACACCAGAAAGTGCCCGTCAAAGACAGAATCATTCTTGAAAGGCCGGAGAATACGATCTACCGTGGAGTTACCGAAGCTAACCAACCAGCCCGCTCTCCGTCGGCTGGTCTCGTCGCTCCTGACCCTCCAACACGCATTCCCGCCAGTCCCACCTCTTCCACCGCGCCTCATTGCCTCCTCTATCAAGCGTGGAGCCCATCCTTCTGATCCCGACGCCGACGCCCCTACCGCCTCCCCCATATTCCCGTTCCCGGGCACCCTAGCTGAGCAGATTGCCTTTATCAACCTCCACACCTCCTCGTGCGCTGTCCCCGCACCCATTCGGGGAGGGAGATAGTGTCGAAATTGCAGGGTGGTACGTGGATGATGGGCTCCTTGCGTCGAGCTCACTAGGCGCAATGGAGAAGATGGTCAAAGATATAAAGGGGAGCTTCGACATACAAGATCTAGAGGAACCAACGCATCTTTTAGGCATTCAAATCGTCCAGAATCGAGCCTTAGGCACCATACACATATCACAGGATGCCTTCATCAACACCATAGCGAAACGATTCAATATTACACCTGGACAAGCTGTGAACTCACCTATGGACCCCAATATCAAATTACGAAAATACATTGCCCCATCCGACATCATCGACTACGCGTACTTGCGCATCCATAGTTGGCAGCCTCCAGCTATATTATCATCTCTGATACAAGCGTGCTTGGAAAATGTACATGGGTCCCGATAGAGGCTCCCATCCCCATCACTCATCAAGCCGAGGCTAATAGAGGCCAAGATCAGTCAGGAGATATTATTGTAGAATATTTACGCACTATGAGAATGTCCCTAAAAACCGAGACAGATCACGATCATCCTTCGCCGCATAGTTAGCCCAGGGACTCGCTTGAGCACTTCACAGGCCCACTCACCAGACTTTCGGCATATCCTCGAGAATCTGAGAATCTTGTTGCAGATAGCTCGCGTGTCTTTTGAGATGGCCAGAAAAAACCTTGGCAACATGCAAATCGTTGGCTGCCATCAAGCGCACTGGCAAGTACAATTTCAGCTTAGGCAAAGGAGCGTGTGCTCTCAAGTCATAGTACATTATAATTCCGCGGGTGGAGTCCTGAAGGGGATTTGAGTCGGCTCCGCCTAGTTGAAGCAAGACTTGGCGTAGCGATGCGACGTATTCCGCGGACAATGGGATGGCTCTGCCGAGGGAGAGTGATCAACCAAGCAAAATATGTCCGTAAATTGGTATCGGAAATAGACTTTGACTCTAGCGTCGTCAGAATCTTTGCAGTAGGGCTGCACACCGTCCGTATTACGGCTACGGCCGTATAATCCACGGTAAGTTTACGGATACGGCAGGCCGTATACTGTCCGTATAATCCATACCTCACCCCCTCTGACGGTACGGTACGGGTACCGTACCGTCTGTATTACGGTGTACGGATCTATTTGAGCACTGTAAATTTAGATACAAGGTCGTCTAATAATTATATGTTAACAATGTAATCCTGCTGTGCACTGAGCGCGTGCAAGATGAAGCTTTTGTTTGCTGAGCATTAAAACTTGATGCGGCACGATTGCGTGTTGCCGCATCTCGTGAGCTATCCTCAACCTCGACCTCTTCAACCGTTGCCTTGCGCGCTTTCTTTTTGGCATGTGTCATGGATTTAGTCTTGGAGGAAGCCAAAGCCGACTGGATCTGTTGTGCGCGTGTGGTTGCTTTGGTTCATTTGGTACTGGGTGCCGTTTTCGATGGGAGCATGTCAGCAATCTAGGACAAGCAGGTGAGTAGGGAATAGGTAGATGTAGTGAGACACTTACTTCATGACCTGGAATCATATGGTAAGACACATCTGACTCGGATTCCGAGCTTGATTCGTCACCAGAGCTCGAGTCCGAAAAGTCGCCATCTTCGTCATCATCCTCATCCTTGTCCTCTTCTTGCGCGATCTTCTTGGCTGGCTTGCGTTTGCGCTTCTGCTGACGATGCAGGTTCCCGTGCGCGTTTCATAGGACGGCCATCTTCATCCAGCCCTTCCTCTTCAATCAATGTGGCCATCTTTTTTCCTCGGTTCGCTCGCTTGGGTTCTGTAGTGACGTGAGTACTGTGGAATAGTCGCCACTTTGTAGGGGCGGACAGCTGACTCACTTGGCACTTGAGTGAAAGGAAACGACCTCGAGGCTGAAATTGAAACGAGGCGGAGATTGAAAAGTACATGCCGTACATACCGTATACGGCTGTATTTTTACGGTATCATATGGCGTGACCCCGTACCATATGCCGTGCCGTCGGCACATCACCCAAACCTGTGACGGTACGGGTGCCGTGGCCGTAACACGGCACCGTACAGCCGTGGATGTACGGCACGGTGTGCAGCCCTACTTTGCAGTGAACTGCCACAAAGATGGGATCTGGAGAGAAACGTGTCTGCCAGTCGGATGGCTTCGACTGGAGATAGTTTATCACTGTGGACCATGGGTCTCACGCCCTGAACCAGACATGGCCTCCGAGAGAAGCGTTAGCTTTTCAGTGTGGTTCAGTGTAGGACGAAAGATGGCATGAGCCTTCGTCTCGATGTAGTCTGGTAACAGATCGTATGCTAATAAAATATTGGCAACGCTGGTTGATGCCTTCCATTGACCATCCAGTCGGGTGAAGCCAAAAACCTCCAGGATATGGATGAATAGCACAGAGTCCATAATGGTGGGATGCTTGTCTCCCACCTTGGATGGAGAGAAACGATGAAGAGAATCTATGACGTTGAGGCCATATGCCATTACTTCTGCCTCGTCTGTACTAGTGGTAGAGGTAGGGGGATTGGTTCCATAACGAATCTGACCTGGGGCTTCTTGTGGGGGGGTTTCCATGACATACTAAACTCGATAGGGGCGTGGTCGTCGCACATGAACGACTTCACGACCGGAGTGTCTCAACCATCTACTACCATAGGCCGGGGACCAAGGAAGTTGGTCCAAATGGAGAACCAATCAACATACCGCTGTCATTCGGTAGGCGTATAATCCCCCGCGACAAGCAATTTGTAGGAGTGGCTGTGTAGCTTCTGGAACCAGAAATCGGCATCTGAGGAACGGGAGGCTGTAAATTCCATCATGCTACCAACCAACGGGGATTCATTCAAGTTAGAATAAATTTTAACGAGGAGCAAGGGAACTAACTTCGGCAAGGGGCACTCCTCAGTGGTCAGGCGATGGGAAGAAGTCACCATAATAACTTCAATTCATGGAGATCTTGGCCGACGCCTGATTCTTTATATAAATTGTAGCCGCAGGTCTTAACACTGGAGGCATGGCAAAATTTCTCAAGTCAGGAAACCCCTTGAAAATTCTATGGAAATTCCACGTTTCTTGAGAGTTTCCTAGGATGGGAAATTTAGAGGAAATTTAATGTTTTACAAGGGTTTCCAAAGTTCAGGAAATTGTATAAAAATTGGAAAAATATGGTCCAGGAAATCATGAGGAAACTGAGTCCAGAAAATGACAGTTTAACCATGATTTCCTGTCTAAAGAAATCATGAGTAAATTCTAAATTTCCTCAGAGTTTTTTGGTACAGGAAAATATTAGGAAATTCTGCAAATCTTGGCAGGAAATCTTGTGAAAATTTTATATTTCTCTATGATTTCCTGACTCTGGAAATTATAGTAAATAATCAGTTTCTAGGAGGAGGAAATTCACAATATCTCAAAGATTTCCTGAGGATTTCCTGGGTTGGGGAATTGTCTAGAAATTGGAATAGTGTGTTGACCATGTGCTGGATGGTGCGCTGGTACCGTCTCCTTCAGAAATTCTGGCTCCCATCTCATTGAGACGAGCATAGAGGTCTTGGGCCTTGTCCAAGTGATCTCTCAAGTCTACAAGTTCTCTGACAGGCGGATGTCATTGTGCTTTGGTTCGGAGACAAAGGTCACATGTCTTCACGTACTGTCCAATGTAGCGGGACATCTGAGGCCACCAGTAATTCCGAGCCACTAACTCCAGCGTCTTCCACCTGCCAGCATGCCCAACGACCCGTGTGTCATGGTGCTCGGACACGATGCGGCGGCGGAGGTCCGCCCCACCTGGAACATAGACGCTCACGCGGTCGCTGGTACCCGGCGCTTAAGGTGGTCGGTTTTCACAAATATTATCCCACGCCCACGCCAAAGGGAAAAACTCCCGTTTGCGTAGCATTGCATTTTGCGCGCACACGCAATTCACCGCGAAGTGTTGCTGGTGCTTTCTGGCACAGTCATGTGACCTGGCCTCGTCTTAAATCATGGTTTGCTAGCCTTTGAAGGCATGGAATTTTATTTTTTTTGGCTAGTATGATGGATGGGTTCTGATCATCATTATTTTCAACATTCGAGTCGTCGATCGGTTGTAACTGCGCAGGATGAGTCACCCTTTCCCAGGCTGGGGTGCAGTGAACTGCGGAGGTCATGTGATGCATCTACAACCACCCATGTTGTCTAAGTATTTCCCACATTGAGTTTGTTCGGACATCTATTTGGCTTTCACCGTAACTCAGCGTGGGAAATACTTACACAACATGGGTGGTTGTAGACGCATCATATGACCTCCGGAGTCCACTGCACCTCAGCCTGGGAAAGGGTGACTCATCCTGTGGAGTTACAACCAATCAACGACTCGAATGTTGAAAATAATAATGATCAGGATCTTATGTAGGGCCAGAAAATCTACCTAGAATCATTTATGTCCCATCCATCATACTAGTAAAAAAAAAAAAATATTCCCTGCCTTCAAAGACTAGCAAATCATCATTTAAGATGAGGGCAGGTCACGTGACTGTGACAGAAAGCACCAGCGCGCGCAGGAACACTTTGTGGTGAATTGCGCGTGCGCGGAAAATGCAATGCCGCGCGAACGGGAATTTTTCCCTTTGGCGCGGAGTCAGGATAATATTTGTGCACACCGACCGCCGTAAGCGCTGTCAGCGTAGCGTGCGCTGGTGCACGTCACTGTCAGTGCAGGCTTGCGCTGGTACTGGCGCTGTCAGCGCAGGCGTGCGCTGGTACCTGGCGCTGTCAGTGCAGCATGCGCTGGTGCACGTCACTGTCAGCGCAGGCTTGCACTGGTACTGGCGCTGTCAGTGCACTCTTGCGCTGGTACCGCCGCTGTCAGTGCAGCATGCGCTGGTGCACGTTGCTGTCAGTGCAGGCTTGCGCTGGTACCGGCGCTGTCAGCGCAGCGTGCGCTGGTGCACGTCACTGTCAGCGCAGGCTTGCGCTGGTACCGGCGCTGTCAGCGCAGGCGTGCGCTGGTACCTGGCGCTGTCAGCGCAGCGTGTGCTGGTGCACGTCACTGTCAGCGCAGGCTTGCGCTGGTACCGGCGCTGTCAGCGCAAGCTTTTTTTATTTTTATTTCTCATCATTTTATTCGACCACAGGCGTCGTGCCTATGGTGGTCGTTGTACTGTCTCTACCTATGGTAAGTGCAGGCCTTTCCACTCTCTCCCTGGGACTTCCGGCTTCCTGTGTCCCTGCATTGGCGACTGCACCGACGACGGGTCCTTCCCCCCGCCGGCCCAACCCCCTTGGGAGTGCTTGTCACCCCATGCCGCTGATCAGGTAGTTTCTCTCCTCGGTTCGTTCATGTCATGTGAGATGGTCAGGCTTGGTAAATGCTCGGCCGCCAAAGCGGGCTGGCACGACAAAGGAGAGCGTCACAGGTGTAGGTGAGACGATGGGTCGTCTGGTGTCATTCTTGTACCGCCGGTGGTGTGACCGTCTGTTCCCACCTTGCTGAGCCGAGTCTTGCCTATGTCGATGCGCGAGCGTCGTGTGTCATAGGGGAGTGGAGTAGGCATGGTGTGTTCATATCGATGGGTGAAATTGTCTCGTAGTCGGATTTAGCCTCATGTGGTCTAACAGAGTGATGCTTGGATTCTTTTTTAAGCCTGAGAGGGTAGTACGTCACTGAATGTTGCTTGTAGCCTCTTTGTCGCTGCTACATATGCCAGTGTCGCTGTCATAGCCTTGCGTGATCCTAAGAGCTCCTTCAGTGATTTCTACCTTCGTCCCAGTCTCCTTCTAAGCATTACTCTCGCATGTTCATGTGCCCTGCAGTCGAAGAGGTAGTGGTGGATGGTCTCTTCCGCCCCAGTGCAGGCTGGGCATAGCTGGGACTGGGATTTTTGTATGCGGGATAGGTGGCTGTTGACCGGGATGTGCGCGGTGCAGAGCTGCGCTATGAGGCTGGTCTGCGCCCTTGTAAAACCTGCTACTTCTTTGTGATAGCTCTTGGTCAGGAGACTGTCATTGATCGTCGCCATCCGTGCATATCGTGGCGATGTCGTCCATCTCACCTCCATAGGTCCCTTAGGCACTCTGAAGCATTGGGTTGCAGCGGGTACGCTGTGGGGCAGGGGGTCTGAGGTGATGAAAGCCGGTAGTTCACTCGCCTGGGTGCAGTCTCCCTTTGCGGCCTTCTTCGCCTCTGCATCTGCTCCTTCATTCCCACTCACATCGTCATGGCCCGAGATCCACGCGACTCTTAGCTTGGTCTTCTGTCGTCTGGATGGCGCGGCGGTCCTGTTGGCCAGCTTGTGCACATGATTGAGGATGTGTTGGGCCAGCTGTGGCTTGATGTGGCTTGATGTGGCCGAGGGACTGGATGACTGCCTGGTTATCTAGGAGGATTGTTGCCGTGCTGATACCCCTTTCTTTCAACAGCAGCTCGAGTGCTAGGATGACTCCCGTGGCCTCTGCTTCATACGTAGTGTGGTCAGCTAGCGTTCCTAGGCAGTACCTTGACATTCTGATGCCTCCCCCTTTCCTGTATAAGGCTGCTGATGCAGCTGCGTTCCCATCTATCCCCAAGCCGTCCGTGTAGACCATGGCGTCAGAGGTGTCAGCTGATTCGGCCTCTTTGGACTCCTCTCTCGAGTCATATAGGTCAGTCTCGAAGAGTGGGGGCTGGTTTGGCGGCTGGAGCACTGGCATGATGGTCTCAAAGTCGGACGGTCACAGGTCAAACGTGCGCATCAGGTTGTGGAGGGGGATGGGTGACGGTGGATGTGCCTGCTGGTGCAGGTTTTGATGTGTTTGTGCAGAGGGTGGGACGCTGGAAGGGTGACCAGGCATAGTGCGGCCTGATAGCAGGTGTAAAGCAGGAGGAGTTCTACTGGCAGGACATTGGCATGGATTTCTAGTGTGTCGGTTGCCGTGGTTTTCATGGCTCCCGTGATAGCTATGGTTCCTATTCGCTGCACAGATGTCAGCTTTCGTACCACCCCTACTGATCCGGTTGCCTGCTTTCTCCCTGCGTGTCTCTGGATTGGGGTGAACCAGATGTCTGTGGTGTAGGTGAATTTAGGTATCGCCACAGCGGAGTACAGTTGTCGCATGTATTTTGCACATACACCTGTCGAGGGTTTAGATAGTCTGTGGAATAACAGCGTCCACTTAGCGGCTTTGGCTACGGCTTTTTCTGCCTGTATATTCCAGCATAGTTCTTCGTCTAGAAGGACCCCTAGGAACTTGTGTGATCCCTGGGGCTGGACTGTCACCCCCTCGTATACGATGTCCTGTTTGATGTCAGGTAGGGTTTTACCCGGCCGCGCCAGTTCAGGGATCCTGCGGCGAGAGAAGCATACCATGGCGAATTTGCTCTTCTCAAATCTCGAGTGGTGTGTCTCTGTCCACTCTTTCGCCCCTCCAGGTTTGAGTAGCATCTCGCTCAGACTGTCGTATGCCTCCACATAGCTGTCACCCTCTGCGTAGAGGTTGGCGTCGTCCACGAAAGCTACCACGGCCTGTGCCTTCGCTGAGGCTATGTCATCGAGGTCTGCATTGTAGAATAGGTATAGTATCATGGAGGGGGGTCTCCTTGACCGATCCCATTGTCGATGGGTACCCAGTCCGATAGGTAGCCGTCAAACCTCAGCCGTGTGCGTCGGTCTGTTAGCATCCTTTCAGTGAAAAGTATGTACTCTTCTGGTACCCGTCGTTTCCGCATATTGTGTAGGAGGCAATCGATGATGGCGTGAGGGAAGGCACCTTCTATGTCCAAGAATAGCATGACAGCGACCTTCTTGCGTCTCCATGCGCCCTTGATCTTGTTGACCACCAGGTGGAGCGAGTCTGTGGTTGTTCTGCTGGGCCTGCCCCCGAAGTGGTTGGCTGGAAGCAGGTGGTACCTTTCGGTCATGTATACTATGTCCTCTGTTATTAATGCTGTCAGTAGTTTACCCATGGTGTTGTATAGTGCGATAGGGTGATGGGACTTAGGGGTGTTATATCTGGCCTTCCCCGGTTTCCGGAGGACCACCGTTATCCACGACTTCCACCTGTCGCTAGAGGTTTGTAGTGTGAAGGCGGCTCTGTATATCCATAGCAGGTGTCCAGCTAGTAGTTCAACTGACTCTTTGAGAACGACGTTGGGTACACGCTTGCGCTAGTGCCAGTGCTGTCAGCGCATGCGTGCGCTGGTGCACGTCGCAGTCAGCGCACTCTTGTGCTGGTACCGCCGCTGTCAGCGCAGCGTGTGCTGGTGCACGTCGCTGTCAGCGCAGGCTTGCGCTGGTACCGGCGCTGTCAGCGCAGGCGTGCACTGGTACCCAGCGCTATCAGCGCAGGCGTGCGCTGGTACCCAGCGCTGTCAGCGCAGGCGTGTGCTGGTACCCGGCGCTGTCAGTGCAGGCATGCGCTGGTACCTGGTGGTGTCAGTGCAGGCGTGCGCTGGTACCCGGCGCTGTCAGCGCAGCGTGCGCTGGTGCACGTTGCTGTCAGTGCAGCTTTGCGCTGGTACCAGCGCTGTCAGTGCAGGCGTGCGCTGGTACTCGGCGCTGTCAGCGCATGCTTGCGCTGGTGTTAAGTGTTGGTAGCTTTTATAAGTAATGGAATTTGAGTTTGAGCCTATAACTCGAGGTTCTAAAGCTGAAGGTGATGAATAAATGAGAATAATCCAGGAGAGCTTATGACTCGAAGCTGGCAAGGAAAAAGGGCGTACAATCATATTTTATTTGTGTATATAGTCCAAGTATTTAAGCAGTGGGAAATAGGGGTGAATAACAGGGGAATATGATGGTACTAGGAGTTAGGGTCAAAATATGATGTCAATAATGATGCAGTACACTTCTATATGGCTAATCATTAGCTCAATGATGATAGGGCTGAATGTATGATAGAATAAGTGATGTCAAACTCACTGACAGGATGACTACGCGACTTGATAATTATAATAGACTCGTTTGTTCCTTGATGAGAAGATAGTATAGGATCGTTCTAACAATCTCCTTATCTAGGCAAGGCCACTGAGGCTCAGAGTCCCTCCCATCATCTTCATTTGCCCAGGCGAGGATGTAGAGCAGTGAGTGACAGGGCGATGCGGAGAATGGCTAGCTCCAGCGCAGTCATCGACTCTTTTTTTTCCCTCTTTACTCAACTAAGACCTTATCTATGTGGCCTAACTCAAGGGTCGGCATTACCAGTGTCCATCTAGTCGAAAATAGTTCTATGATGCGTTCACAACAAGCTCAGATGCTTGCTGCTGTCATGACGCGTTTATTTCCCATACTCAGATGCTCAGTTCTCCCATTTTCTCACTCCGCCTTTGCGTTTGTTCCGATCGCCATTGTCATGTTCGGCAACCGATTCTCGATGTTCACGCCAATTACCATCGCCACGCCGTCAAACGCACGATTGACGTCTTTGGACTGACTTGGCAGTCATGGCTGGGTCTACCACCTCCTCTGCTCGACCCTCTTCCGATGGTGTTCTGGTAATTGGATTGTCATGACCTGTGTATTTCTTGCACCTTGTTATCCCCATTTCCCCTTTCGCTACTCCTCCCCAGTGTTCACTCGGCTTCGCCCTCCACCTCGACCCTTCCTCCTCTATGTCGCCTCTGTTCACCCTTCCTCGCATTTCGCTGAACAACCATTCGCTGCTCGCATCATTCGCCAGCAGGGACACCATCAAATCACAATCGACATCCCTATCCGGCATGATGGCTCATCAGTAACTCCATCAGCTTCTCGATCCAACCCCCTTTTGGTGTTCATATGAGCAGGGTGCGTTCGCGGGACGTCCTACCCGTGGGTCGTGTGGGATCAACCCAGTAGATGAAGAACCCATGCAGGGCAGTGTATATGCTGGCCCCAAGACATGATTTCATACACAGGTGTCTTTGCCACCTTCACCCTCCGTCGTTTCATGTCTCCCTCTTCTCTCATTCTATTGTATGTTTATTTCATCTATGTTGTATCATGACTGCGCACCCCTATCCAACCCTGACTCGTAACGGCCTCTTTCCTATTCGTGGATACCTTACGAGCATTCGATATAAGTAGTTTACAGGAATTTTCTCACGCTTACCACCACCACCAAAATACCCAAAATCGCATTCCCTACGCACACGCTTGCTAAACTGCATGCCAGTGCATCGCTGACTAAACCGAGCTTCCCTGAAAAAGAAGCCGTTAAAACGATGCCACAAAGCGTCGAACCCCAGGCGCCTGCCACGTCACAAGCTCGCACAAGGGCAGGCGCCACACAACAAGCCAGCAACAAAACTAGGTCAGATTTGTTGTTGGAGCCAAACATGTCGGTCAGAACCAGAGAGCAAGCGAGGCAGTTCCTAGACAAACACGGGTACTACACGAAGGATGATCCATTTTCAACAGAACAGCCAAGTTATGCTCTGTTAACATTTGCACACAACGTTAGCGGCAAAACCCTGCAGGAGGGAGTTCGGGCGGTGGCCATTCTAATGATGGAGGATGCCACGAGAGCAGCGGGAGCAGCAGTCTCACGACACATTGCAAAGCACATTGAAACGACCCTGGCCAAGCTGGAAGCAGCCGCTAACAGGGCCAAAGGGGCGGCTGAGGTGGCAGAAGAAGCAACAGAAGGAGCCAGAAATGTCATAGAACATTTGAACAGCATGGAAGGACAGAGGGAACGGCAAGGGGAAAGCAACACAAGAGGGACGACATACGCAGCCGCATTGAAAGGTAATGTCCACTTGTCACACTTAAACAACCTACCTGGCAAAAGCGAAAATGAAAGCGAGACAAATACTGATCGACGGAGACATGTCACGAGAACAGGACGAGCTAAGCAAGTTAACGGAACAGGAACTGGTAGCGAAAGCTAACGAAGCAATAAGCAACCTCGAGCCGGACCCAAAAAGAATAGACATAAGCTTCGTGGGAGCCAAGAAGCTAGCGAATGGGGGAGTAGTGCTGGACATGGAAACAGAGGAGGTGGCGAAATGGGTGCAGATGAACAAGAGGTCGTTTTTGAGAAAATTCAGCGGGACGGCCACGATAAAAGAAAGAACGCTATCAGTAATAGTGGAGTACGTGCCGCTGAATCACTCACCCGATGCCATGGCAGAGATGAGAAAGATCGAGAGGGACTCTAAACTCCTCGACGGATCCCTGCTCTCAACCCGGTGGATAAAGCCCGTCCACAGGAGGACGGCAGGACAGAGATCGGCACACATTATTGCCAAGTTCACATCCACAGAAGCAGCAAATCAAAGCATAAGAGACGGGATAATAATAGCAGGAAAGAGAACCTGGGCCAGGAGAATGAAAACAGAACCACGAAGGTGCCTAAAATGTCAGCGATACAACGCTCGGCACATGGCAGCAGAGTGCAGTGGCAGAGACACGTGTGGGACATGCGGAGAAGAGCACAGGACAGCTGAATGCCAGGAAGACGATCCAAGCAAATTCAAATGCATGAACTGCGACGCAAAAGGCCACGCGTCATGGGACAGGACATGCCCGGTATTCAAGTCAGAATGCGCAGCGGCAGAAAAGAGCGATCCAGAACACACGTACAAATTCTGTCCCAACGATGACCCGTGGACATGGGAACAACACCAAGAGGCGGAGGAAACAGACGATGTGGGGGACCTCATAAAAAAACTCAGGGAACAGGAGGACAGGAGATGGAAAATGGCGGAAATGGAAAGAAGGATGGCGAGACAAGGGGACAGCAGAAGCAGGGAGAGGCCCCAAGCGGAACCAGATAACTCGCGGTATAGAGGAAGGATCGAAAGCAGAGGAAACACGCACGGGAGAGGAAGAGGTGTGAACCCAAGAGTCGGGCACATGGACCAAGGGTGGCAGGACAGAGAACAGGGCAAAGGGCGACAAAGCAGACTGGATGACTATGGAATCGGGGTCAGCCGCAAGAGGACACAAACAGTACAGCAAGATGGAAATGACAACAACACGTGCCAAGGATGAATGAAGAAAACCAACAAATGCGAAAATTGAGAATCAGACAACAGAGCATCAACAAATCGCTAACGGCAAGGCGGATGCTCACAACTTTTTATTACCTGTAGCTTCACCCATTTTATTCTCAGATTATAGAAAAGAAGAGGACGAAAGTACATGTCAATCTTATTGTTGGGATATAAATAAATTTTCTTTTGTCCCTCCCCGAGCGGCGGCTCCACCGACCAGAACGCCGATGCCAATTTTTACGTCTCTTCTTATTTTTTCTACCCACTTTTAATATACACTATATCATTATAACTATTCATATATATTACAAATATCTACACAACTACTATTACTCCATATGGTAGTCTAATACTCTCTCATTATAACTAGTCATACTAATACTCCTACTCATATCTGTTACAAGTATATCTCCAAGTATCTGTTACTCTATCTTGTAGTCTAATACTCTCTATATGTATATATATCTTCGAGATGTTTAAATATATACAGAATCATCTAATAACATCTATTATTCTCCTTATAAATACTACTATATATTCCTATATGTTGTTATTAGTACTCTTATAGTATATATTATATACTCATATATGCTGTATTACATAACCATTATGAATATCCTCCCAGCGGTAGAAATGCTAGCTAAGTGCTCACCTGAAAAATATGATGTCCTTGCAATCCAAGAACCATATATTGACTTCCTAGGCAATGCCAGAGCCATGCCAAACTGGTACTCGGTGTACCCCAGAACACACTTCCACAACAAAGAGACGCGAACGAGATCGATGATGCTGATAAGCAAAAGGATGGCGACGAGCGCATGGGGAGCAATCGATATGGGATCGCCAGATGTTACGGCAGTAAAGTTTAAAACCAACATGGGTGATGTCCTGATAGTCAATTCATACGTGGACTGCGCCCATTCTAACAGTATAAGAGCCATACAGAAATATATGCAGCACAGAGCGGCAGAAGGGACCATGCAAGAAAGGGAGATAGAGGGCATGGTGTGGCTCGGGGACTTCAATAGGCACCACCCAGTGTGGGACGAGCTGCGCAATGCACACCTATTCACCAGGGCAAATCTAGATGAGGTGCAAATACTCTTAGACGCAGTAGCAGATCACGGACTACACATGGCGCTACCTAAGGATGTACCCACGCTAAGATCGATGGCTACGGGGAATTACATGCGAATAGATAATGTCTTTGCCTCGCCTTCAGTCATTGAAAACATGATTAGCTGCAGCACAGTGCCAGAAGATCTACCACCAAAAAGTGACCACCTGCCCGTAGACACCATGATCGACGTATCCGTCAAGGCAAGCATGCAACCGCCGAAGCCCAATTACAGACAGGTGGATTGCAGGGAATACAGAAAGATGCTCGAAGCTGAGTTAAAAGACAGGATTAGAGAGCCCGTACCACTCACTGCCCAACAGTTCCATCAAAGCTTACGAGAGTTGACAACGGCCATTCTGGATACCACAGAAGAACTAGTGCCAAAGAACAGACCGTCGGTATACATGAAGCGATGGTGGTCCCCGCAGCTGTCACGCACCAGAGCAGAGGCCAGGCGGCTCAGGAGATCATATGCGCGAAGAGACGACCCGACACACGCAGCACACGAAGAACACAGAGCCGCTCGGAATCGCTACATGGAAGACATAGAGAGGTCAAAAAGAGAGCATTGGAAAGACTTCCTCGACGGTATAGATCAGAATACAATATGGGCAGCTCACAGATACGCCTCAGCGGATGCGGGTGACGGGGTCCAGACGTGGGTACCAACGCTAGTGACAAAAAAGGCAAACAGTGCAAAGCTGATAGCAGAGACGAACAAACAAAAATCAGAACTGCTCTTCGACACCTTTTTCCCAAAGCCAGGAGAAGCGGTTGAACAAATACTGGAGGACTATGAGTACCCCCCTCTGGAGTTCGAGTATCAGCCAATCTCAGATGAGCAGATCAGGAGAGCCGTAGACAAGCTCAACCGGTTCAAGGCGCCAGGAGAAAATGGTATCCCCAATGAACTCATAAAGCAGTGTATTGATATCCTTCTACCGTACATAGGGCCTCTTTTCCGCGCAACTTTCGACCTCAAGGTATATCCGGCAGAGTGGAGGGATTCAATAACAAAGGTCCTCCGTAAACCAGGCAAGGCAGATTACACCGCCCCAGGTGCCTGTCAAGATTGGTTTTTAGGCGTTAATATCGTGTATTAATGAACACAGCGAATGCCCGAATAACTTGTGCGAAGGGATATGCCATTCGGTGAATAAGTGAACCGATAAGTGTCCACGAAACAAAGGGGTTGCCCGAACGGGGCTCGCCCTGTCTACAGTCGTAGCGGAACAGCTCGCAGTACTCGACGATGCAACGCGCAAGATACTGTGGAAGGGCTGTCTAAGTTTCGACAGTCCCTTCGCTGGCGAAGAGACTCCTGAGGAGCCCTTGGCCAACAGCGCAGAGAGTAGTTCGGAGGCTAGGGTAACGAAGATGAAGTATGAGAACTCACCAGTGATGCCTAAGTCCTTGGCTGGTCGAAGATAGAAATCTTCAGGGAAGGGCTTAAGACGATGATCACAGCAAGGTCAAGTTTGCACAAGATGGACGACGTATGATAATTGAACTGGGGAATATACATGCGAATGTAAACTACTTATATCGAATGCTCGTACGGTATCAGCGAATAGGAAAGAGGCCGTCACAAGTCAGGGTTGGATAGGGGCGCGCAGTCATGATACAGCATAGATGAAATAAACATACAATAGAATGTGAGGAGAGGGGGAACATGAAACGATGGAGAGTAAAGGTGGCGAAGGCACTTATGGACAAAACCATGTCTTGGGACCCGCATACATGCTTCCCTGCACGGACTCTTGGTCTACTGGGTCGATTCCGCACGACCTATGGAAGGGATGCCCTGCGAACACATTTTGACCATACGAACACCCAATGGGGTTGGATTAAGAAGACGATGGGGTTAATGATGAACCATCGTGCCGGGTGAATGGCATCGATCGTATTTGATGGCGTGCCTGCTGGCGAATGATGCGAGCAGCGACTAACCGTTCAGTGAAATGCAAGGAAGGGCGAACAGAGGTGACCTAGTGGGGGAGAGGTCGAGGTAGAGGGTGAAGCCGAGCGAACACCGAGGAGGAGTAGCGAAAGGGAAAACGGGGATACCAAGGTGTGGGAAATACACTGGTCATGGAAATCCAACTATCAGAACACCATCAGGGGAGGGTCGAACAGCGGGGGTAGTAGACCCAGTGATGACTTGTCATGTCAGTCCAAAACCGTTGATCGTGCATTTTAACGGCGTGGCGGTGGTAGCGGGCGTGAATCAGCGAAGATCGGTTGCCGAACATGACAATAGCGATCGGAACGAACATGGAAATGGGGTGAGAAATGTCAGGACAGAGCACCTGAGTATGGGGAATAAACGCGTCATGACAGACAGGTCCAGTTCCTACTCCAGCACCACTCCAGAGGCGAGCAGCTTTCGCCTCGTTCCCTTTGCAAAACGCCACAGAGGACATCATCCCTTTCTCCTGCCTCGTCGCAATGTCTGCATCTTGGCCTACACCGTACCACCCGGTCCCTGAACACGCATCACTGCCTCTTTTCGACGTTCAAAGGCAGCTGACTCCAGGCAAACAGCACTTCTCCCCTCAGCGACCACTTTCAGCCAGCACTCCCATATCTAGTCATAGGCCCAGTACCAATTCTTTACGCCGCTTATTCACCCCTAATTCGCCCAGCGGTAGCCCACAGAACCCTAGTACATTTCAAGAACCTTATGTTATAGGGTCCCTCGGATTGCCGGTGCTTCAGGACTCCAATTACAATCGGCCTTCGCACGACCCCACCTGCCACCTGCTTCGCCTAGTCACACTCTGAACCCTTTTCTCGACGTGCACTACGCCCAGCGTCCCCTTAACCCCCAGCCTACATCTCCGCTCAATTCTAGGCACACCACCCCTGTACATGCAGAATATCGGGCTCACACACCCGCTTCGCACAATTCTTCATCTCATTCGCATCACTCACATACTTCTTCGCACTCTTCGCAGGCTCTTCGCAGTTTTCACCATTCAGTACATAGCGACCATACTCGAGTCAGCTCTCAGCCTACTCCCCCTCGTGAGGCACCTTTGGCAGACCAGGGACATCACGCTGACCCTGCGCCTGAGCAACATCTTGGCTATCCCGTCGCTGGCGTGCCCTATTATGATCAGAATGCTTTGCCTTTCGGCAGTGCCACGCCTCTATTCGCAGGGCAGCCTCACCCATTTGTGGGACAACCTCCCTTGTACCAACCTCCAGCCCAGATTCCTGCCCCACCTGGCGGGCCTGTGCCTCTTCCATTTGTGGGACAACCTCTCCCCTTCACGGGACAACCTCCCCCACAACAGCACCCGGCCCAGATTCCTGCCCCACCTGGTGGACCTGCGCCTTTTCCATTTGCGGGACAACCTCACCCCTTCGTGGGACGACCTCCCCTGCAGCAACCTCCAGCACAGATTCCTGCCCCACCTGGAGGGCCTGCACCGCATCCTCCACCACCTCTCAGGCCACCATTTCCCCATTTCGGAGTGCCTCCAATCGGGCCCCCCGGACCTCCTGGCCCACCTCCGCCCTTTGGTGGAGGGCCTTGGCCACAACCGGGGTTCCCATGGAATCCCTAGGATCCCTTTCCTTTCGCCTACCCTCAGGCCGCCCCTGATGGTGACTCTGATGCTGCGAAACCTGACAAATTCACAGGGAAAGAGCCCCGCCTTCTCTGAACATTCATCGCTAGTTGTATTATGGTCTTCGACACCAAGCCCTGAAAGTTCCAGCAGGAGCGACAGCGAGTCTCTTACGCAGCATCCTACCTCAGCGACATTGCGTTGATTTGGTGGCAACATTTTCTCATCCAATTCCCAGAACCTCCCATTCAGAGCAACTGGCTTATCTTTGTCGACGAACTTAGTCGTCTTTTCGTCAGGCCGACATCATCCAGGTATCTGAGCGAGCCATCCGCAGGCTCAAGATGCTCAACACCCATCGTGTCAATCGCCACATGACCACATTCACTGAGTTGTCCTCTTATGTCGAGTGGAACGATGCCGCCCTTTACAACACTTTCTACAACAGCCTCGCCGAGCGCATCAAAGACCACATGCTCTCCTACGAACCGCCCGAAGGCCTCGACGATCTCAAACGTCAGGCCCTTCGCATTGACAATCACTACTCGGAGCGCCAAGGTGAAAAGCAGATTACAACCTCTATTTGTCCCCCTTCCTCTTCTGAACCTTCTTCTACGCCACGTGCTAATGCTCGACCCAGACCCTCTGCCGCAGCCAAGCCTGACGAACAGAAAGATCTTTCCGGCATCCTCAATGCTACCGGATGTCTGAATGAAGCCAAGAAAGAGCGACGAAAAACCAAAGGCCTTTGCCCTTATTGCGGCGAACCCCCCACACACCACGCAAAGGGGTGCCACTTTCAAGAGTCTGCCTCAACCACTGGCAGGGCTATCTTCACTCTCGAAGGCGACCCTCAGGTTGCTATTCTCGAAGAGGTTCCCGAAGATAGCGAAAGCTTTCCCGCGGAAGACTAAGCTCGCGATCCCTCTGTGGTGTTAAGAATGGATCATTTTACTCCTTCGAACAACGACTTTACCCACTCTGTACGAATCCCTGTATCTGTGCGCTTCGAATATCCTGTCCCCTTCATCTCTCCCCATCCATGTACACCTTCTCAGTCTCCGATGCCTTCCCCTCTCATCCTAGTTCTCAATATTCACTGCCCAATTCTCGAACAATATCTCCTTCTCCTTGTTAGCACCTTAGCCACTACTTGTCTCGTTCACCGAACACGTAGATCTTCATCTCATTCAGTAAACTCCACTTCGATAGATATTTTCACCACATAACACTCTTTAGTTACCTTCAACGCACATTCCGAAAACTCATCCCCGCTATCCTTTGGGTCACGCCCTGGACATGGCGATTGGACCACTCTATTACACCTTGGCCTTCCACCAGGTGTCGTTTCTTTCTTCGCCCTTTCCTATCCCGAATCTTCCTGTTTTCGCACAGACGTTCGACATGGCCGGCAAACTATTCGCTGTCCCAGCAAAAAACCCTACCGAGCATCACTCTACCGAGTCCTCCATATCACTACTCACTATTCGTCCCCGCTATCCTTGGGCCATGCCCCAAACATGGCGATTGGACCCAGCGATAGGCTCAGCTGCATGAGCGGGATTCTTCGAGAGAATTTCAAGTCAGGAGGCCAGCGAACAAACAAGTGTCACGTACTTTCAGACCCCCGCATACTGTCCTCCTCGACTCCAGGCTCCTTCGTAGCACCCCCCACTACCTCAGGTTCCCTCGATGGGCCTCGCGACGCTATCGGTTCTGACACTGCGTTCATCCCGGCATCAAGGAACTCTGGGCTAACTCAGAATCCCACACTCCCAAGCCACTCTTTCGCTTCCTTCGCCTCCCTCACCAGTTCGTCAACTTCCGACGGACATTCGAAGTCGGGATCCGCGATCGCTTCGACACGCAATATGGCACGCAGCTCAGCCTGTGATGGGGTGGTCAGCGAAGTCCTTGATAAGGGAGCTCTCTTACCTGGAGCTCTTCAGCCTCAGCAGCCCACTGCTCCACCTCTTCGTGCAAGGCTCCCCGAAGGTCAGGACGAACCTTCAGCTTGTGTTTTGGAACCCGTTGAACTAAACGTAAAACTGTGGTGTTAAACACAATTATAAAGTTCAATCAGAGATTTGACTTTACAAGCACACGCAAGCTTCGAAACTATTTTAACGGAGAACCCAATTAAGAAATTATACTCCAGTGAACAATCAGAATCAGTATTGGTACAGGAAGTGTAGCAATAGAGATTTAACTGAACACGTGTAGTTCTTAGATTGTGCAATACTTTGTGAGGTCAAAGAATGTTATTAGGCGTCCAAGGGTCCAGATACTTTAAGGGGGAAAGCTACCTAGAGTCTTAGGACCGCGGGTCGAGTGAATTAAAGACAACAATAATCCCCAAGATGTTGAAAGATAGTTCTGCGCTTGAACTCTTCCTCAGTTCAAGTATGTCACTATTCTTGTGGCTTTTCTGGTTTTCCAACTCAACAAATGTAGGATATTAACTCACTTACCCTGAGTTAGGTTAATATCTGCAGTGCGTTGATTGATCAAGAAAGATCAATTACTCAAAAGGCTATTATCCCACTTAACTCAGAGTTAAGTTAATAAACTATTGTGTGAATTGAATAACTAATAACCAAGTCTATTAGATCATTGCTCAGAGTGGCGTCTAATGGTACAGGATTACTAATCAGTTACTCTTAGTAATGTTGCTGTTCGCAGCGCGATTATTCAGAGCCTGCTGCAATTAAAATAGAGCACTCTTGTACTTCTCAGAGCCAATCAGAGTTGCTGCAATCTTAGACTGTAGCCAATTCAGTGAGCCAGTACTTCAGTACAAGGCTGTGTTGAAGTCACACTTCAGTTACTCAAGGTATGAGTGGTTTGGGTGAAAGATGATTGATTGCTTCACTGCTAAAACTGCAGGCTATTTATACTGCATCTATCTAGCTTATGTAACTACTGCCAGGAACCTTGTAGAGGCTTCTACTACTGTGAAGAACCTTGTGGAAGCTTAGAGAAGCTTCAGGAAAGGTTTGGAAACTATTGGAAGGCTGTGGAAGGTTCGATTGCTATATTGGGTTAAGGTCACAGCTCTGTGACAGTAAAGCTAAGAGTATGTAAGAAACTCCCACGCTCATGTGATTATCATGTGACGAAGGAAAGTCATGTGACTTCAAGCTGGATTGAGGTCATGTGACTGTGTCATGTGATTGTGTCATGTGATTGTCAGGTGACCGTAGATAATCAAGTGACTTTGAGGTCAGGTGATTGTCAGGTGATTGTCAGGTGACTGTGGATAATCAGGTGACTTTGAGCTGTTTTTGAGGTCATGTGATAGTCATGTGACCGTGGGGATTCTTAGCTAAACTATCAAGAGATTGTTGTATTGTGGACCCAATGTGAGTGTAGCATAGAAATATTAATACAACCTTTCTTGAGGACATTTGAAACTAATTAACTACCTAGTAAATGTTCATAAATAGGTAGCTACTTTGTGGACGATCCCTAACACTATCCCCCCTTTCAAATGTTCGCTTTAGACCAATTCTACATCTTCAAAATTCACTGAAGAATTCCTGGAAGGTGCTGGTGTCGCAGGGCACTGGTCAGAGTTGATGCGAGTATTGAAAGATGGTTTTGGAGACAAGTAGTCGATAGTAGAAGGATGAATAAAATAGGGATAACCGAGGGCAGCCTGTTCTTCGAATAGCTGTGCAAAAGAAGGCTGCCATTTAATGACTTGCTTGTTATGGTCATTATGCTCGGTGTCGATGATAGGATGGATAGAGGAACAGTGAGCTTTGTTAGAAGATTCTCCATTGAGAGTTGAATTGCTAGGAGATGAGTCGCGAGTTCTCTTGCGGCTCTGTCGCTCCATACGGACTCCAAGAGTGTAAGCTTTTGGTTCAAGCCAATGCTCACGTTCGGCTTCATTGGAAATAGTTGTAGTATAACGGGTACGAGTGTTGAAACTCATATCTTTGCTGTAATGACATCTGAGGGCCTCATAGAAGGGAAACTTCGTGGTGAGGTCCATGTATGTGTCATCTTCGTTGTCCTTGATGCTGAGCAAGGTCTTGCCAGGTTCGAGAGGCCACTTCCTGGTGCAGTCCTTGAGATTGACGCAGTTTTCTTTTGCTTTAGCGGTCCACTCAGTGAGTTGATGGCTTGTCTGCTGCCACCTTTCAAACCACGACTCTATTTCGCTTTTATCTCCAGGGATTTTCAAGAAATTGAAAGCGAGGTAATTGTCAGGTGGAATGGGAGCGCGTATAATGCTGATTTCGTGATATTTTTCGTCAGGAATGGTGAGCGGGAGTGTATTGGAATCAACATCTCCTTTCCAGCCTGCGGCGGTGGCAAGGATGTATCGACACTTCATGCACATGGCTTCCCAGATGCTGCCTGCTAGTTCAGGCCAGAGGTGGATGTAAGTCTTTCCAAATAGGAAGACAGTCGTCCAGTCGTGCTGTCCAGGTTTGTAGTATTCAAAGTTGTCGGTGTGCTGGAACTCGAACTGAGGCATGGACACCGCGGCTTGAACAACTTTGTTTCCATCGTGTGAGAGCTGGTAGTCGATTGATGTTACAGGAGGGAAAAGAGACATGGAGAGAGATGGATAAGATTTGGATTGAGCAACGCTAGATAAGTTGAGAGACTGTTTTTTGGATTTTGCAAGAGCTCTTTCTGATTTTTATGCGTTTTCTTGAACTAGATAATTATATTCGTACACTGTTTTTTCAAGACACGAAAACTGAGAGAAGGTTCTAGGTGCTTGTGACCTGTGAGTATCCTTGGCTTGTGACCTGTGAGTATCACATTTTTCCATGAATTCCTTGGCTTTCTCACTCTCAAACATCTCTGTTTCAGATGAGGGGTCCTGTTCGCTAAACTCTGGACGCGCAACTGCTTCGATCGGCTGGTGCAACAAGGACGACTCAGTCAGGGGCTGGTATCCGTAGAGTAGGAATGCAGGTGAGAAATTCGTTGCTGAATGTGGAGTGGTGTTGTATGCAAGGCTAAATCCGTTAAGTAGGGTAGACCAGTCGTTCAAGCTGGAATTGACATATGTTCGCAACCCGACTTCGAGGATTTGGTTCATAACCTCAGTTTGACCGTCCGCCTGGGGATGGTGAGCCGTAGTGAGTGCCCTTTTCATCTGTAATTTCTCACAGATGACCTTCCAGAATGATCCGGTCCATTTGGAATCACGATCAGTTATGATCTGTCTAGGTAAGCCATACTTGGTGACTACATGTGTGAAAAATAATTGGGCCGTCTGCTCTTCATTGACCGTACTTTTTGTAGGGATAAAGATGGTGTATTTGTCCACTACTACAAGTATGTTATCGAAACCATCACTGAGGGGGAGCTCAGGAATAAAGTCCATGCTCACAACTTCAAAGGGTCGTTCTGGAATCGGTATTGGTTGGAGCAGTCCTACGGGTGCGTGTTTCCGTGGTTTAGCCTTCTGACAGATATCACAGCTAACAATGAATCGTTTCAAGTGTCTACTCATTTTAGGCCAGTAGTACACACTTGCTAATCGATTGTAGGTCTTGTGGTACCCAGCATGCGCCGCTTCAGTAAGTTTGTCATGTGTTTCGCTCATGATTTCCACTTGCTGATTTTTTGGTACACATAGCCTTCGATTTCCATTCCAATCTTCGAAGAATAACAGTCCGTTGTCATCTTCAGAAAATAATGGCTGGCTAGGTGCGTTCCAGTTCTCTGTTGCACGTAATTCTTTTCTGGTCCTACTGAAGTAAGGATCGGAATCATATCCTGTTGTGAACTTACTGATCTCTTCTGATGCCAGAGCAGCTTGTAAGTTGAAAGATTGTGAGCATGTGTAGCTTATGTTTAGATTTTTATTTTTTACAGGTTTGGCCAATTGCAAGCTGACTTCTGTCTCGAAATTGAAGGTAAGGCTCATGCATTTTCATCTTCAAATTTGGCTACTAATCGAAGTGTTCTGGCTTCGAAATCAGTAGTATTTCCGAGTAGAGATTGGTGAGTGAGTCTTGTTCTGGACTCAAGACTGTGTGTGTTGATTTATCTACCACAGGACCATCTTGATGTGGTACGTTTCGTCGAAGTCGTGAAATAGGGTCTACGTTTGAGTGTACTCGTCCGGCACGATGTACGATCTTGAGGTCAGGGTAGGCTGCGAATACAGTTCCCCATGTGAGTAGTCTTCTATTCACATTTTGAAATGTTCAACTCCAAACTAATGCTGCGTGGTCTGTGATAGCTGTAATATTTTCTCCTTCAATGTAGGGCTGGAACTTCACTAATCGATCTCTTAGTGCCAATGCTTCTCGTTCTGTTGGTGAGTAGTTTCGTTCTGCTGGTTTAAGTGTTCTAGACCAGTGGGCTATCACTCTTCTACATTGACCACTGTATCTTCAAAGTTCTGATTCCAATTTTTGTTAGGTACCAGTTCTTCTGTATTAGAGACAGAGATTACGAGTTGTGGGACAGGTTTCTTAGACATGAATGCCGCTTGTAATTTATCACAGGCCTTGGTGCCCTTTAAATCACGAATTTTTATTGGCTGGAGTTGCTGCAAGATAGCTGCAATTCCGACATCACATGTGTCTGAATAAACTCTATATCCCAACCCAGGAATAGCATAAGCTCTAACGGGGGAGCTCACTAGTGCAAGTTTTGCAAGTTCAAATGCTTCTTGCTGAGTTTGAGTCCATTCCCAGTGAGCTTCCTTTTTCAATAGTTCAAATAAGGGAGCTACTATCCATACATAGAAGGGGATGTATGCAGAAAAATAAATCATCATTCCAAGGAAGGTTTGTAATTCATGCAAATTTGTCGGTTCTGCTAGTTCTAATATTGCATCCACCTTTTCTTTATGAGTGGAAAGTCCTAACCTTGACACTTTTTGTCCCAATAGCATTAGAGACTGAAATGCTATATGACACTGGCAGGTGCTAAGTTGAGTCCTGACCTTGAAATAGCTCTAAAGACTTGATCCAAATGCTGGAGGTGATCATCAAAGGTTTTAGAGTAGATTACAATGTCATCAATATAGACTAGTGAAAATATCCATAGAAATGGTGCAAGGACATTCTGCATCACATGTTGGAAGGCACTCAGGCCGTTTCTGTAACCAAAAGGCAAACATCTGAATTGGTACAGGCCTCAATGTGTTCTGAAAGCAGTTTTCTCCTTGGCATCATCAGCTGATTTTAGCTGGGTGAACCCTGATAAGGCATCTAAGGTGGTAAGCCATTGCGAACCAGTAAGGGCTTGCAAGAGGGCATCCTGTCTGGGCAATGGAAACTCATCTGGTATTGCTTTCTCATTCAGCTTTCTGTAGCGAGTCTTGACATATGAGAGTGTGTCTGATACCACTGGTCAGATGGTGGGGCGAGGTGGGCTGTCGGTTCAGGTATGGGGCAGATTCGAGTAGGCGGGTGTACATGTAATGAGAGGCATAGTCAGTGAGCGCGTTATCGGAAGAAGAAAGCCAAGAAGATGAGTAAGAGAATTCGAGCTGCGCTGCTAGCATAACAATCATGCGGAGGTTCGTCATTACATGCATAGATCGGTTCGTGTCATTCTCAATGGTGCGAGCATCCACCTGGTTGTCTATGTGGAAGATGATGTGCTTATGCTTCCATAAGTGACCCCAGCGGAGGATAGCCTGTAGAACTGCATAAATTTCTTTGAATTGGATGTCGCGTTCGCGGAAACGCCTAGGGATTCGGCTGGAGAACCACTCGTTCCCAAATATGCCCCCTATGCCCCTTTTTTCCGCTTGAATACGTGTATACATGCAAGGTGTCGTAGGATGGGGAAATAAGGCGGATGCCGTTCCATCGAAATGCGTAAGTATGCCACCATCGGATTTCAGCATGTGCGTAGGCGGGTATGTGGCGGATGGCATAGCTCGATTTGAAAGAGGTCGAGAAATTAATGATTCTGCGCAGGAATGCGCGGGAATGTGGGATGACTTGAGAGCAAAACTGCAAGAACCCGATTAGTTGCTGAAGATCGCGCAAGGAGCAACTACGACGAGAGAGCCAAGTTAGGAGGAGGCCCCGAAGGTAGCAGAGCTTTTCTTCGGGGAGACGGGCTTCCATTGCTGTGGAGTCTAGGTTGAGGCCCAAAAATTCTACCCGAGTAGAGGGACGGATTGTCTTTTCGTCCTGAAAGGAGAGGCCAAGCTGCCATCCTAGGGCTTGGATCCAATCAACTGCCTGGTTGGCAAGACTAAGTGGGGTGGAAGGCTTGAAGATAGGCAGTAAATCATCGAGGTAATGTTTCAGACTGCAAGGCATATGGCGCTGAATTATCCAATGGAGGGCTTCTGCGAAGAGATTAAAGATATATGGGTCGGACTTAAGACCGAACGTTAAAACAACTGCGTGATAGAAAAAGCCTTGCCATTCGAAGCCAAGAAGGTGCCAGTCAGCAGGCCGTACTGGAATGTGATGGAAAGCCTCTTTTAGATCAAGCTTTGCTAGGAGGCTGCCTTTGCCAAAGGCAGCAATAGCGGAGATGGCTTGGTCAAAGGCTTCATAGCGGATATGCCCTTCATCATTGGGGATTCCATTGTTCACGGAAAGACTGTCTGGCCAAGACAAATGACGAATAAGGCGACACTTCAAGGGTTTACGGGGACGCGTTACAGTGCCGAGAGGGGAACATTGAAAGTTCAGATAAGGGGGAGCTGAGAAGGGGCCGAGGGCATGGCAACTGGTAAGGAGTGCAGTGACCGCGTTGGAAACGGAATCTGGGAACTCCAAGGCGCTCTTCAAATTGCGACAACGTTGATCACGATGAGCGCCAGAAAAGCCTAAGTTGGCACCAAATTCTATTACATGCAGTAAGGAATCGACAAAGGGGCGGTCAGGGTAGTCTTTAAGGTAAAACTCCCATGCCGATTTCACTAAAGGCGATGTAACACGAGGAAGAAATGCGGTCAAAGAAGGCACAGCGTTGCAGCGAGGGTCACTATTAGGACAGGGTGGTGGGGAAGCACCTGGAGGGAATAGCTCAGAAAATGTCAGTGCGTCAGAGAGGACTATGGGGTCGGGGGAAGCGTGGCAAGCGATAGAGATAGACCAGGGGGTAGACCTGGGTACGGAGTCCTGTGGGCAGGGACGAGGGGAGGAAAGGGAGGACAGAAGATCCCTCATCCTGCCCATGCCCTAGGCAGACGCCTTGGGATTTTCCGTGCAACTGGATCAGCCGTGGTCAGAACTACTGCATTTTTTGCATTTGTGCAGGTGGCCGTGGGCACAGGGCGAGGCACATTTCCCGGATTGGAAGGCGTAGCATGTTTGCTTCCCGTTGGAGGAGGTAGATTGCGATGACAACTTGCTCGATGCGGGCTTTGGACTGCCGTAGAGGTAGAGGGAAGCCAGTTCTGTGTCCATGATACGCCATGCCGAATCATCACCGTTGCGCATTTCAGCGATGCGCCGATTGTGGAACATAAAGTGATATTGGAGGACGGCTGACCACTCGTAGCGCATGTAGACCTGGTAAAGGATGCGGAGGTATTCGGAGCAGCCGAGAACCATTTACTGCGAGGCAGGCACATTGCCTGAGGCTATGATAAAGTATTGCAGGATTTCGAAATAAATGACGAGCGGATCATACAGGGCACGAAAAGATGGGTAGTCTTTGGGGGAAGCCTCCCGCTCGCGCTGCAGAAATTCCCCATCGTCCGAGATCTCGAAGGCCTTAGATTTAGGGTGTTCTTTAACCGTGGCATCCAGTTTATACAAATGGGAGGGGCGGAACTCGTGTTTCACGATCGCTAGCCGCAGCGCAGACTCGATATGAGGGAATGAGCGGTCGATAGACATACCTGATGTGGGATTTAGCGAAATTGGAGGAATAAAAGATCCTCCAGGAGTGAGCGAGGGGGCCGATGGAAGACCGGGTGGGGGTGGTGGAGGCGGCGGTGGCGGCGGCAGCGAGGGAGGCAGTTGTTGCGGCTGACCTAAAGGGCTTTGTTGCTGCGGAGGTGGCGCTTGAGGTTGCTGCAGGATGGAAAGGAGTTGTGAGAGGGAATTCTCAAGTGCAGACAAACGCTGATCTATGGTTGGCACGACCTGCTGGAAGGGCGGGAATGGCGTGCTTCCTGATGGAGGAGGGGGGTCAGGGGTTGGTGAGACGGTGGCGTCGGGGGAGGGCCCCGCGGGCTGCTTGTCTCTAGAGCGCGAGTTTGAAGTGTTGGTCCCGCAAGGCACCATATTAGATGAGGCGTCGAGTTGATAGGACGGGACTGCACAACGGAACAATGTGCCACTTCGAAGGGCCACTTCGGATAATCTCTGGTGAAAAAGGAAGGAGCTCGAAGCCTTTATGGCTATCGAGCGCGAGATATTTGAGAAGGACGTGAGGTCTAAGTATGGAAGAGAAATACCTATCGAGACGCAAGGAGGTCATATGGGAGATCAAGGTCTTATATACTAATGGGACAATAGGAAGAGTGGGACAATGGTGAGAGTGGGGCAGGCACCAGACGCCGGCTGTTGTAAACATGTACAACCTGTTGCAATTTTCATGTACAACCTGTTGTAATTTACATGTACACCCCATTGTAAAATACATGCATATTCTATTCATACACCTCCACAGCCGTCGCGCTGCTCACAGTGCACATGCACTGTCCATCGCATCTCCCCTCACGGTGTACATGCACCATCCCTCTCCGCTGACGGTGCACATGCACCCTCTGCGGTCGCGTCCACTTACGGTGCACAGAAACCGTACGCCACCTGCCAGTATGGTCCCAATCCACCGTCCCCCATGTCCACTTACGGTGAATGTGCACCTTCCGTCGCCTCTCCGTTGACAGTGCACATGCACCATACGCCGCCGCCGCCGCCACTTACGGTGCACAGGAACCATACGCCGCCCCCACGTACGGTTCATATGAACCGTCCGCCCTCTGCACGTACGGTTCACGTGCACCGTCCCACCATATGCATGTACGGTGCACAGGAACTGTACACCGCCTGCACGTACGGTTCACATGCATAGGAACCATCTGCCGTATGCACGTACGGTGCAGGTGCACTGCCTGCCGGCTCTAACTATGGTGCACATGCACCGTAATGCGTCCCCAAGTACTTACTCCGCCTCCTTGATGCCAACCCGCGCTGCGGCGATCCCACCGAACGTGTGGAAGTGGCTATCACCGTTATCCAGTGTCATGCTAGAAAGACAATAAGGGACATATGGATTATGCGACGTGACGATGCTACCTCAATGTTCCCAGGACAATGCCTTGCTGGATTATATTCACAACGGGCATGAGGACGGAAGCGGGCGTCACGGTGTTGATCGTGGGCCATGCCAGTCCCAGCAGACTACATGCGAGTTGGATGCGTACTCAGACGAAAACGCGCACAGACGCAGCCAGTCGCCCATCATCAGTCCACGGACTGCCGTGTGTACGTCTTCATCGTTGAAATTGCGCGGCCGTCCCCGCACAGCGCACGCGCGACGCTCCAGCTGGCAGAGTCGTCGGGACGGTGTGTCGTGATGGTGAGGTGCTCGCAATCCCTGCGGAGCTCACTCTCTGATGTAGTGGCGTGCTCCTGCTCCACCGTGGCACGCAAGAGACGCAGCTCAGCCTGGGGGCGTGGAGCCATGTGGCCGATGCGGTCTGTGTCTGTTCAAGCAACCATTTGAGATCGCGCGGTTGGTGTGTGCGCGCGTCAGCTGATCGAGTGCAGCTTGGAACTGTGAGAATGAATTTTAACCCGGGTTCGAGAGACGAGCGATTGGGAGCCACCTCGTCGACTTTGCTGCTGTCCATGATTTCTGTGAGCATCTGGAGATCCATGCCATCATTGCCCTCCCATGGCGTCTCTGTGGAGGACATGTCAAATGTGCTTGTGCAATGGCTGTCCCTTACTGATAGAGAATTAAGCATATTGTCCGCCGAGACAAGGTATTTCGACGAGAGTGCGACGGCACAGATGCCGTACAGGTGACTATGTGGAAGTGCCAGCATCTGCCGGAGGGTTTTAGAATTGAGTCATTCACTCTAGTTGTTGCAGTGGATTACATGTGACGGAGGAGAGCAAGCGTGTGAATGAATGATGGTGTGCAAGCTGAGAGACGTGCATACCCAACGTCATGAAAACCGACGCAGAAGGTGTAGAGGACAGGAATTATAGGCAGTAGGAATGGACTTCTTGCTCAAAAGAATAGACTAGAAAACAATTCACTCTCTCAGTGAATTTAGTTGTCACTGTAAATATATTATACACTACCTAGAAAACAATTCACTACAGAGGATTTCTAGGTTAATAAATCGAAAGAATGCTAGACTAATTTACTTGCCTCTCTCAGTGAATTTAGTTGTCACTGAGAGAGGGGGAAACTGTTTCACTGCGCATGTACTACTACCCGGCCCTTTAGCGCCCAAGAGCTCGCGCGTCGAAGTCATTTCAGACTCCGCTGGGTGCAGCCGCTTGTGAAAGTAGGAATAACAAGATGAAATGGAGAGATAGGGAGTAAGTGGAAAATTTCGAAAATAACCAGAGAAATGGATGCATGATACAAGAACAACATGAGAAGAAATTGAGAAAGCACACAACAAATTGGATATATTATGCTTGAGTTTGGTGCAGGAGCATCAATGCACCCAACAGAAGGTAGGGTAAGAAACTTACTATGGCGACTAGGAGGGCAAGGATCGCGCCCTGGGCAATCGTAGGTTTACAAGATGGTGCGGGAGCTACCATAACACCAATTTGTGTTCCGAAGGAAGCTGAGCCAAGATGCTACGTCAACATCACTGCGAAGATCACAGCGCACCCAATGATGCAGTGTTCGCCAACATGAACCAGATCACTGCAAAACCTCTTGCGCTGAAAGGCGCTGAGCTGGTCATAATCTCCCCCTCGATGGCTGATTCGGGATGGTAAGTTGGCCGACCTTGACCACACATCCAGCAGGATGGCCGTGAAAGTCGTCGTGGGAGAAGCATGCAACGTGTGTCGTGGGCACGTCACGTGATGGCCGAGAACAACGCGCATCATTGGTGTGTCACGTGACGCCCCGGAGAATGAAGCGACAAGCTAAACACTAAAATGAATAATGTCATTTCATCACATTTCGGTTGCCGACATCGCGCGTCTGTCCTGTGCAATGGACAGACTATCTCCTTTCACACTTGCTCAAATTCTATCAACCAAGTCTGAAGGTATGAGCCTGTAGATACTAAGAAAAATGTCCAAACGGTGATACCTCCATTGTACTTACCAGGAGATCGTGACACTTTCCTAGCCGTTGGTGTGGCACATGCACGGTGGCACAGACAACAATAATATTGTTTGAACAACCAAACGGTTTATTTTTATTTTTATCTTTATTTTTCTTCTCACTGTGATAGGCCAGGCAAGGCCTAATAGTGTCTCCTGGGAGTGCAATTCTGTCTCCCCCAAACAGCTGCCTGTTGTTGCATATAACCCGGCCGTCTCAACATTAAGCCCATTCTCCCTCCAAGCACCAAAAATTATGAACTGGGGCTCAATATAAAGCTCTTCATGAGCATATTATAGGAAAACTTACCTGTTCATAATATGAATATGTTCAAAGTTCATTCAGTTATAAGTATCTTTTCTTTTCATGAACCTATTTTCAGGGCTGCAGATGTCACCCTACATCTGCTGGTGCCAGGACTCCTCAGGGCTCCATTTCTGCTTAGGTTTTGGAATGAGAAGCGGCACTGAGTCTGAGTACACGGGCGAGGTTACCAGAATCCTCGGATCGTGTGGTTCCAAGGTTGCTACCTATTTTTTCACCTCCGTAATGGAGGCCGAAGTGCCCTTGTTAGGGGTCTTCGCTGCTCGACCTTTAGCACCACTACCATTGGTAGACTTGTTCTTCGGGCAGTCCTTGACGATGTGGCCTTTGGTGCCACAAAGCAGGCAAAGGCCCTGGTCGACCCGACATTGGTGTTCCTCGGGAAGTAGTTTACCGTCCTTCCCGAGCTTGCTCGATATGTCAGGCTGGCTCTTGTTGTTCGAAGAGTTGCCATTGGAACCCTTGCTGTTGTTGTTGGTCTTGTTGCGGTTCTTGTTGTTGTTAGAACCGCTGGAAGTGTAAGAACCCAGGCTTTGGCCGGTTACTTACCGGTATAACTTTCTTCCGAGCCCGAGCCTTGTGATACTCGTCCCCGAGTACACATGATTCTTATCCTGCGCCCAAGCCCGAGCTAGAGCTAGAGCTCATATCCAACCTTGATCCCATGCCCATATTTCCTTAGTTACTGATTCTGCTCCATCACGCATCATTCATATATTACCTCGCCCTGACCTCCACTAATATGTTCACCCCTGACTTGTACCCTCGCTCGTATATAAACCCCCCTGTATGCATTCCTACTCCTCAGTCTGAAAATCAACTATCGTATAACTTCGATCCCTAGTTAGTTTCTAAGCCTCACCTCTTAAGCCAAACCTCGCCTCTTATCCGTTTGCCTCCGAAGTTGGGACTCGTGCGTAGGGTCGGCGCAGCACATAAGCTGAAGCCTAGTCCCTCTCCGACTTCCCCATCCAAACCTCACCCTGTAACCTCGGACCTTACCTCGGGTTTCGCCCCCGACCTCTGTCAACCTTACGACGGATCGTATCATAACAGTATTTTCAGACTGCTTACACCCTACGTATCCCTTTTCTTCACTATGTCCATGATAACTCGTTCCCGCACCCTTCGGGGTATATCAGAACAACGACGTTTCTCGGAAGCCCCCGACGATTCACCACCATCCCCGGGGATACCCCTCGCAGACCCCGCCGAGCCTAGTAACAAAGGCAAAGGTAGGGCTAACCCCGGTGACCCTTCATGTGATCCAGGTGATGGCTCTGGAGGTTCTGACAATGATCGGGACCTCCCCAACCTGCCACCCAAGGACCTCGGTGACCTCGAGGACAACGAGCTTATGCGTCGAGTGTTCATCAAGCTCGCGAAACCTCGCGAGTCTGAAGCACGAGCCAAGGTCAAGGAACCAGATAGTTATGATGGTACTGACCAGGCCAAGCTTCACACCTTCTTCCTTCAATGCATACTCAACTTCCGAGATCGTCCCACAGCGTTCAAGACTGGGGCCTCAAAGGTGCAGTATGCTATCTCTTACCTGTCCGGATCAGCTCTACAGTATTTCGAGCCGGCGGTCCTCGGCGAAGTCCAACCAGGTGCGAAGCTTGGCCTGGTCAGTACCGTCATAACTATCTCGTACCTTGACCTTGGCTCGTGCTTCCAACTCGCGAGGTTTTGCGAGCTTGATGAACACTCGATGCATTAGCTCGTTGTCCTCAAGGTCACCGAGGTCCTCAGGTGGCAGGTTGGGGAGGTCCCGATCGTTGTCAGAACCTCCAGAGCCATCACCTGGATCACCTGAAGGGTCACCGGGGTCAGCCCTACCTTTGCCTTTGTTACTAGGCTCGGCGGGGTCTGCGAGGGGTATCCCCGGGGACGGTGGTGAATCGTCAAGGGCTTCCGATAAACGTCGTTGTTCTGAGATACCCCGAAGGGTGTGGGAACGAGTTATCATGGACATAGTGAAGAAAAGGGATACGTAGGGTGTAAGCAGTCTGAAAATACTGTTACGATACGATCCTTCGCAAGGTTGACCGAGCTCGGGGGTGAAACCCGAGGTAAGGTCCGAGGTTACAGAGCGAGGTTCTGGTAGGGAAGTCAGAGAGGGAGTAGGCTTCAGCTTATGTGCTGCACCGACCCTACGCAGGAGTCCCAACTTCGGAGGCAAACGAATAAGAGGCGAGGTTTGGCTTAAGAGGTGAGGCTTAGAAACTAACTAGGGATCGAAGTTATACGATAGTTGATTTTCAGACTGAGGAGTAGGAATGCATACAGGGGGGTTTATATACGAGCGAGAGTATGAGTCAGGGGAGAGCATATTCAGGGGAAGGTCAGGGCGAGGTAATATACGAATGATGCGTGATGGAATGGAATCAGTAACTAAGGGGATTCGGGCATGGGATCAAGGTCAGATATGAGCTCTAGCTCTAGCTCGGGCTCGGGCGCAGGATTAGAATCACAAGTACTCGGGCACGAGTATCACAAGGCTCGGAAGAAAGTTTGTACTGGTAAGTAACCGGCCAAAGGCTGGGTTCTTACACTGAACCAGATTCTTTCATTCCTTACCAAAATGATTATATGTGTGTCAGAACCCGAACCAGGTTCTTTCATTCCTTACCAAAATGAATACACACATGCAGACATGATCCAAACCAGGGTCTTTCATTCCTTACAAACTGACAACAAGCATGCAGACACGTGTTGTGCACATACAGACAACAAGTATTTCTATGAAGTGATAAGTACTTTCTCTGTCCCTGTGCGTGATGGGCTAGCCAGAGGTCTATTGCGGAGGGATGCTCCAGGCATACGGGCGAACATACATGTGGACATGCACGAGCGGGTTGCAATGTCACGTGCCTCATCCCCAAACCGTGCGAATCAGCAGTGGTCACGTGACACACTCGTGACACGCTTTTTGTTGCTTCTAACTCGAGGGGAATTGAGGCGTGAACAACCAGCTTGGTCAGCAGCTGATCAATCCAGACTATCGGAACGACCGGCAGTTTGGTCCAAATACCAAACCTCGCTTACCGTCGTTTCCCTTTTGGAGCAACTGTTCCACCTACATCATCGGAGGGTGGAAAGTCTTAAATCCCCACCCCGACGCGACGCTTCGGACTCCGACGCACACGCTCGCGTAAGTTCTCCACATCACAATGAAGTTTATTTATAAAGAAAAACATAATATAATGGCAATAAAATGCCTCAGAAACATTCTGAAAGATAAACATGTTACATTTATTGTAACTATAAGCGTCTCATGTATGAATATATAATGTTTAAAGGGTACATTTTGAGGTGAAGTCGGCTTAGTGCAGTGGTTGAATCGATAAGTGTGTGTCAGGCTGGGTGTGGGTTCGAGCTGTGATCAGCGCAAATGTTCCCTTGGCACTTGTACTTATTTTTGTAAATGGTTCACTGGCCCTATTGGCTTTTTCTCTACTTTCTTTCTATACCTCAATGTGGCCTTTTAATTGTTGGTACATGAAATTCACGGTACACATCTACTATTTTGGATGCATGAACGAGGCTTTAGCGTGCCGACCTGAACCGACCCGGTTCGGGGGACCCCCGAGCGTAGCGAGGGAGGGGAGGTGAGGTGAATGGTCGGTCCTCTTCGTGCGCCCGGGAGAAACAGTAAAATTTACGCTCAACAATTTTTTTAATCTCTTAATTGGTATTTTTCTAATTACTCATGACCAAACTGCCGGTCATTCCAATAGTCTGGATTGATCAGCCGCTGACCAAGCTGGTTGTTCACGCCTCAGCTCCAACTCGAGGAGCCTTACATAGTGCTGACGACTTTCTTGAGGTACGTTTCCCGGGGGTGCCAAACCATGTGTGGATTCGCGCGCTGACCTATGTATGTATACATGGGCACTATGCACTATGCACTATGCACTATGCACTATGCACTATGTCCGGCAGACGATCATCCCGGGGATACGCGGGAGACACATCTGCTGTTCTCGAGCGTGATCCCGCTAGACGTGGACCCGCCCTCGTACGTGCCTGCCGCTGCGCTGCCCGCTGACCCTGACACTGCCCTTTGCGCAACGCCTGCTGCTAGGAGCAAGATACGGTGGATGGCGGAGGTGTCGTCGTCGCTGCAAAGGTACGCAACGTCACACACACCCCGCACAAACGCATGCTCACCGCACGTGCACGGACAACGCGGGACGATCAAGGCGGCAGGGGTGAATACATGTGAGGTGGCTGGGTGGTTCCTGGAGTCGCCCGCAGACTGGCGGCGGCAGGATGAGGGGGCGGCCTTGATCGACGGGGAGGGGTGGGGGCGGAGAGGGGGACGGGGACAGCGGGTGGAGGATGGACGGGAGTATGGCAAGGTGCGTGGGTGCAGCGTGCATGTGTGGCGCCTGACTGATGGGCGTGTAGTGCGGCGGGGGTTGGTGCGGAAGCGTGCACGGAGCTCAACCGGGTCGGAGGGGGAGACGCGGCAGGATGAGGGGTCGTCGCTACCGAAGCGGAAGCGGCTGTCGGCGGGCCGACAGGGGCCGGTCGTCGGTGCATGTGCACCGTGAACCGAGAGGCGACGGACGGCTCTTGTGCACCATAAGTGCACGCGGCGTACGGTGCATGCGCACTGTGAGCGGAGAGCCGACGGACGGTGTATTGGGACCGTCCTTCTAACGCGGCGGACGGTCCCTGTGCCCCGTGAGCGGAAATGTGACGGACGGTTTCTGTGCACCGTGAGCGGAGAGGCCACGGACGGTTCCGGTGCACCGTGAGGCGAGCGGCGACGTACGGTTCTTGTGCGCACCATACTGGCAGGCGACGGACGGATCAGGTGCACCGTGAGCGGAGAGGCCACGGACGGTGCTTGATCGACGGGGAGGGGGTAGGGGCGGAGAGGGAACGGGGACAGCGGGTGGAGGACGGCCAGGAGCATGGCGAGGTGCGTGGGTGCAGCGTGCGTGTGTGCGGCGCGTGACTGACGGGCATGGCAGCAGGCGCGGGAGTGCGGTGCAGTGGGGGTTGGTGCGGAAGCGTGCGCGGAGCTCGAGCGGGTCGGAGGGGAAGGCACAGCGGGATGAGGTGTAGCCGCTGCCGAAGGGGAAGCGACGGTCGGCGGCGCGGATGGTGGTCGGGGCATGTGCACCGTGAGCCAAGAGGGGACGGACGTGGGTACGGACGCTGCATGGGCACCGGAAGTGGTCGAGGCGGCGGATGGTGCACGTGCACCATACTGGCAGCCGGCGTACGGTGCACGGGGACCGTAGTGGCAGGCGGCGTACGGTGCACGGGCGCCATATGGCCAGGCGGCGTACGGTTCGTGTGCACCGTAGTTGCAGGCGGCTTACGGCGCACGGGCACCATACGTGCAGGCGCGTACGGTGAATGTGCACCGTAGATCGTCGAGGCGGCGGATAGTGCGTGTGTACCGTACGCGGCCACGTCCACTTACAGTGCGCATGAACCGTATGTACCTGGCCGCGGATGGTGCATGTGCACCGTAGGTCGTCGAGGCGGCGGATAGTGCGTGTGCACCGTACGTGGCCGCGTCCACTTACAGTGCGTATGAACCGTATGGACGTGGCCACGGATGGGGCATGTGCACCGTATGTGGTCGAGGCCGCGGATGGTGCATGTTCACCATGGGCAGGGTGGCGGCGCACGGTTCCTGGGCACCGTGAGCTGAGAGGGCGAAGAGACGGTTCAGGTGAGCCGTATGCAGGCGTAGGATAGATTACGCATGTGTTGGACTACAGGCTGTACATGTAATTTACAATGGGTTGTACATGTTTTTTACAACCGGTTGTACATGTTTACAACAGCCGGCGTCTGACTCCTATCCGGTGAGAGTGAGATAATAGGGAGACGGGACAATTGTGGACTAAAGACAAAAGGTGGACATAGTCGCGTGCCTCGTGCCATAGACCTCGGACAAGGCTATGCTTTGTCCGCTCCAATTGAGACAGCCATTACATGAGTGCCTATCCCACTTAGGCGTGGCACCTCGGGTGACACTCGTTGAAGGAATGCTTACGACAAAGTGCCCAATCAAACAATTGCGCGTCTAGGATCTGCTGTGCGCCTGTTTCTGTAAATGGAGATCAGTGAGAGATTGTGCGGTGCCACAACACAATTTGTGGTGTGGCACCGGCTCCTTTAGCGGCGCCTACGCAGCCTTAAGAGTTAGTGGTACACATTCAAGACACAATATTTGACTTATCGCTCCTTTCATACCGCCATGTCTTCCAGGGAAATACCAGAGCATCCTTTCGTAGGTAAGCCCTAACCCTCGCTTATGCCATACTTGCCATGTGTTGACAAACTGTCTCAGTGGATGGTGCACCTCTGCCAAGGAGCTCCTTTGAGACACCATCGCTGAGAGCCATGCGCGCCACGATGGACTTCGTGACGGAGCCTCGTGACAACAAAATTCCCACTGGTAGAGCGACATCTCCACGTAACTTCAGACTCGGACGTACATTCACGACTTTATCGAGCCCACCAAAGCCGTTGGGCCAGACGCCGAGTAATATCCAGAGTTTAAAGGCAGCCATTATGGGTTCTTGTTAGTCTTCGTGGCCTTGTATCCCCTCCCGATTCTTGACAATTTGCACAGGGCTCAATCTTCTCCTTGTGTTCATTCCCGTCTCCGTGAGTAAAGCAAGTATAATAAACGGAGTGTCCTGACGCCCTTTGCCGCCAAAGGGGGCAATGCACTTTACCAAACAGAACGACATCATTATCTTTGCTTGTGAATGTGACAACCGGCGCATCAAGCATCCCCGATTTTCATTTATTTATATCGCCAGTCTCTTTTTTGGCAATAATTCCTTTGGCAAAAGTAAGCCAAACACAATAAGTTTCACTTTGATTTACGCTTCGCAGCTTCTAGGATTTGTTACCGAAGAGCTGTCCATGAGAGTCGGTGAAACAATTGGGGGGCTTCTAAATGCAACATTTGTGGGTCCATGCTTTCGTTTGGATCCAAACAGAAATTCATCGGGTCCTTCTTTCCAAGGGCAATGCGTAAGTCTGTGCCAGTCTACTGCCTTTGCCAATCTAATTTCTATTTTTAGCGTTGAGCTGATTGTGGCAGTATGTTTGGTTTTGGTTGAGGGCACCTCGTTTTCAGACACACTGACCCCTATGGCCAGGTTATCGCCCTGAAGCAGTGTAAACTCTCGATTGTGCAGTCATCCCGTGAGTGCTTAACGATTTGCACACATGTTTCCCGCTGAAATGATAGTCAGTCGTGGGATCTATCCTGTCAAACATATGTGGGTGACTTGTATTGGCTCAAGTGATTCTTGGTTTTCACAACACGATTATGTTTGTTTATCTAAGTTCTTGTTCTTGGCATGTGCTTCTTCGCAGGCGGAACTAAATTCTCAGAACAAGGGTTTCTGGCAAGTAAGTTCAAATTCAACACTTGCGCTATTCCAGCGTTTCACGGAGTGACATCGTCTTACGCCTGCGTAGGCGCTGCCAACGTAAACAGCTCCCTACTTACTATTAGTGTCATCACCGTGCTCATCCCTGCCGCTTTCGTTATGGCAATTAACACTGGAACACCGAATGCAAACGGACAGCAGAACCTGACCAATGCCCAGGAGGGCGCTGCTGTTTTGAAGATGAGTCGAGGGGTCAGTATGTATGATCCCAGTAAATAACTGTCGCTTACGTATTTCCCAGGTTGCCGTAGTGTTGTTATTCAGTAAGTACCATATTTAATTCTCTGCAAATTTTTTTTAGATGATTATTTTGACTAGTTTATGGGTCATATCTCGTTTTCCAACTTTGGTACGTCCCCGCCTGCCCGTGAAACCTCGACACAGTTAACTTTACGTTAGGTCGCATGCCCACCTCTTTGACGAGGACGCGGAAGACACACGAATTCGTTCTAGCAAGTATCCTGAACGGAAGCGCAAGCCAGATGCCGCCAGTAGGGCAGATGATCCAGAGGCCGAACAGGAAGAACCGGAAGAAGTTGAGCAACCGCAGATGAGTATTCCTGCCACTGTCGGCCTTTTGGCAGCCGTCACAGCCGTGCGTCATCCCCACTTGAATCTAACTAATTCGTACTGATTTTCATTTCAACAAACAAGCTTGTGGTCGTCACAGCCGAATGGTTGGTTGACAGCATCAGTGGTCTGACAGAGAAGACGGGTCTGAAGCAACAGTGGGTTGGTCTGATATTATTACCCATTGTCGGAAATGCGGCCGGTGTGTATTTGGAGTCCCCCCCCCCCCCTCCCCCCCCCCTGCCATCTATAGCTAAGTATTTGATTAATGGAACACCGCATGTGACTGCTGTAACTGTGTCTGTCAAGGTGCGCAGCATTATGCTTCTCTGATATCTGCCTTCCATTGACAGTGCTGACATTTTATTGGAAAACAGGATAAATTGACACTCAGCCTCAGCGTTGCGGTTGGATCAAGTATTGTGAGTTCTGTCGCACGATACATTAGTCAGAAGGCATGTTCGAGCGAATAATACTAGCAAATTGCGCTATTCGTCATCCCTTTCATTACGATCTTGGTATGTCCTTCAGTTCATTAACTACCCTGACTAATTTGATCTGGGGATATCCCAGGCCTGGATTATAGGGAAACCATTAACGCTTCTGTTTGACCCTTTCCAATCTGTGGTATGTGAACTACAGTTCGACTCCTCATGCAGAGTGCTGACGAGTGATACAGGTTCTCTTCCTGGCCGGTATGTAACGGCCAAGTGTTGATTGGTTACCATAAAGTATTGAGCAAGTTTATCACGACAGTGATAACTGTCAACTACTGCGTTCAAGATGCAAAGTCGAACTGGCTTGAGGTGAGTCTCGCTAGTTCGCACATCTTCTGCAGGAGCCTGATGTTATCACACTCGCAGGGAATGATATTGATGTGTAAGCCCAATGTTAGATCAATGTCACCCGGCTCACTCGTTATATTAAAAAGGCTTATATGTCATCATCGCGGTCAGCTTTTGGTTCTATCCTGGTGAAGATATTTCGGGAACACTCCTGAGTTGTACATAGCCATATTCACATGCTCAGCTTATATTTTTTTTGGATATGCTCATGAGCCTTGGTATGTACAGTATATACCGTATATACCGCGTATACATCAGTGGTATGACGGGGTACACTGCACAGGGGGCATGGAAACGTTAGAATAAATGCAATAGAGATCTTCCTTTCATTCTATGGCTCAACAACTTGGTAAATGATTTTATTACTTGAAAACACTCGAGACGCATTGTAACTATACCTATGTAGCGGGATACTACATAGTGATCGGTCCATGTACATTATAGTGTACAAGTGTGCCACATACCTCAGTGAATAGGGAATTCACTGAGGTGCTAATACTTCGAGTCCGGTAGAGATATGGACTCGGTCGAACATGACTGAGTCTACTAAAATAGTCTGCTAGTTCTGTGAATCCAACGCACCCCTGCGTTCTACGCTTACCATACCTATCTCCAACACCCCCTTAAGCTGAACATAGTCCAATCAGTGCATTCATATGCAAGACTGAGAGCCTTTGTGAATGTGTTGGCGGCCATGTTACCGGTTGGGACATAGTCAACATGTATCAGTCCCTGCCAAATGGCATGGCGTATGGAATGGTAATGGATACCAATGTGTTTCATCCATGGGTGATACTCATCGTTTTTTGTAATGGAGATCGTGGAAATGTGGTAGATGTGGATCATCAATAGTTTTGCAAGCGGTCAGGCAATCTCAGCGAGGAACATGCGGATCCAAACAACCTCCTTTGCAGCATGAGTCGCTGCGATATATTTGGCTTCTGTCGTTAATAGCGCAACGATAGGTTGCTTCGAGCTCCAGGAGACCGCACCTCCATCAATGGTAAGACATACCCGGAGATGGAGTGACGGTGCTCCTGCGAGGCCCAGTCTGCATCTGAGAATGCCTCGAGCCCTTCTTGCGATCCTCCAATGACAAGGCATGTATCTTTTGTACCTTCCAGGTAGTGAAAAACTTGTTTTACTGCCTCACAGTGCTGCCTCCTGGGGTTCTACATGAACTAGCCAGGAATGAGATGGCAAAAGAGATGTCAGGGCATGTGCCTAGTGCCACGTACATGAGGCATCTGATGGCCTCCTCGTATGGCACGTTATGCATATTGTCTAACTGATGAGGGGTGGAGGGGGACTGGGATGTGATAGCCTATGGTGGGGGTTGGGTGGTGTACATAGCAGATTTGCATCTTGTAAGTTAAAACACTCAAGAATTTTCTGAATATATGCATGTTGCGAGAGCAATATAATACACATCTCATGGCCCCGCTTCACTGGCATCCTTCGAGTTGCCAGCCATTGCAAGGTCATCGACGTCAACAGCAATGATGAGAACCTCCTGGCTTGCGTACCTGTGGAACACTGCATGCTCTACCTCACAGTGAGTGAAGCCAAATCTGTGCATAATACTGCACAGCAGATTGTACCCTCAACTGTACAATTCACGGACTGAAACTGTCTGGCCAGGAGTGTGCTCTGACACGCCGTTCTCTCCTGGTGTGTCATGGACTATGAGGCTTCTGACCATCCCCTTTGACTTCAGGTCGTCTGTGAAATCATGGGAGAGATTGTAAGGGCAACCCTGGCTAGTTGTGGAGACCACAATAACACACAACTGACAAGGGGAAATCCAAAGTATGTATAAATGAACAGAGTATACAAGAGAGGGGATTCTCACCTGACAAGGGGAAATCCAAAGAGAAAAGTCTAAGGACCCCCAATGTCAGCGAGCCCATATTATACTACGCTGCACAGCCAGGGACAACACTTGGCACACGCCATCAACCCTGCATCTCCCTGACCACCCTGACCCTTGATTGACCCTTGATACCACCTATTACGCGAGTTGCTTGATTTCCGACACTGTTCCGCGAGTTGAAGTCGGAAATTGGAGTGGAACTGGCAAGGCGAACAGAACTGGTGGAAGTTCTCCCAGAAGTGGAATCATTTCCAAAAGCGGAGGCGGAGATGGAATCGGAACCGGAAGCGGAGTCGGAAATGGAGTCGGAACTGGGTGTGGTGTCGGAACTGGAAATGGAAAACAGGGTGTCCCCTGACATCACCCCCCCTCTAGCGTGCTGCGTCCTCGAAGCACGGGACACGAGGGATTGAAATGCCAGCGAGTGGATTCGGCGAGGGGCACCGGGGTGTGTCCTATAGAACTCACAGAGTTTGTCTGGAGTGGAAACATCTTGCTCCGGGATCCACGAATTCTCCTCGTACCCATACCCTTCCCATTTCACGAGGAATTGGAGTCGTCCTCGCACAAACTGGCTGTCCAGGATCTGTTCCACCACATAGTGCTCTTCCCCATCTACAATTTCCGGCAGAGGTGGCGGACGAGCCTTCCGACCTGGAATTGGGTCCTCAAGCATAGGGAGTAACTTCACCACGTTGAAGACGGGGTGGAGGCGGGACATGGACATCGGAAGTTGGAGGTGGTATGCATTCCGTCCAACCCTCCGCGTCACCGTGAAGGACCCAAGGTAGCGGTGGGCAAGCTTCTGCGAAGGGCGTGTGGTGCGGATGTCACTTGCATCTAGGAACTGACTCGGGAGCTCTACCGCCTGCTGGGCATAAAGCTGGCTACCACCACAGCGTACCATCTGCAGGGTGACGGACAGACGGAACGGGTCAATCAGGAGTTGGAGCAATATCTCTGCCTCTTTGTAAATGAGAGGCAGGATGACTGGGATGAGTTACTTCCACTGGCAGAATTCCAATACAACAACCATGTCCATTCCGCCACACAACAGACTCCCTTCATGCTTGACTCCGGACGACACCCACGGAGGGGCTTCGAGCCACGCCAGGCTGACTCCCGACTCGAGATGGTCAATGAGTTCCAAGACTGCATGGATATCATGACGCGTTTATTCCTCATAACTCAGGTGCTCTGTCCTGACATTTCTCACCCCATTTCCGTGTTTGTTCCGATCGCTATTGTCATGTTCGGCAACCGATATTCGCTGATTCGCGCCCGCTACCACCGCCACGCCGTTAAACGCACGACCAACGGTTTTGGACTGACTTGACAAGTCATCACTGGGTCTACTACCTCCACTGTTCGACCCTCTTCTGATGGTGTTCTGATAGTTGGATTGTCATGACCAGTGTATTTCCTACACCTTGGTATCCCCATTTTCCCTTTCGCTCCTCCTCCTCGGTATGCGCTCGACTTCACCCTCTACCTCGACCTCTCCTCCACTTGGTCACCTCTGTTCGCCCTTCCTTGCATTTCGCCGAACGGCTAGTCGCTGCTCGCATCATTCGCCAGCAGGCACACCATCAAATACGATCGATGCCATTCACCCGGCATGATGGTCCATCATTAACCCCATCGTCTTCTTAATCCAACCCCATTGGGTGTTCGTATGGTCAAAATGTGTTCGCAGGGCATCCCTTCCATAGGTCGTGCGGAATCGACCCAGTAGACCAAGAGTCCGTGCAGGGAAGCATGTATGCGGGTCCCAAGACATGGTTTTGTCCATAAGTGCCTTCGCCACCTTTACTCTCCGTCGTTTCATGTTCCCCCTCTCCTCACATTCTATTGTATGTTTATTTCATCTATGCTGTACCATGACTGCGCGCCTGTCAGGGGAACACCAATCGCACTGTGAATGATCGCACTGCACTGTGCATGATCGCACTGCACTTTGCATGATCGCACTGTGCGTCGTCGCACTTTGTATGATCGCACTGTGCGTCGTCGCACTGTGTACGATCGCACTGTGCGTTATCACACACTGCATCATCGCAGCGTGTTGTTGGTGGCCCCTGAGCTTCTCCTAGCCTTTAGCATCCTTTTGTCTTGTGTTCCATTTATTTCCCTTTCTGTTCCGGCCCCTTCCGACATCATTCCTTCCTTATCTGTCCAGCCCTGTTATCGCTGGCATGATTGCTTATGTAACTCGGGCATTCGGTGATCGGGCTAGCATGCCCGTGTTTGCTTATCGTTGTAGTTAGGTGGCGAAGGGGTTCCTTAGAGTTTTCTCTTTGGATCCCCCTTCGCCAGGTATGTCTATGTCCTGTATATAGTTCTCTATCTCACTTTGGATCCCCCTTCGCCAGTTCGCTGCTTGAGTGTAGAGCGTCTGCCTAGGTTGCCCTTATAGCGCCCCTATCCAACCCTGACTTGTGACGGCCTCTTTCCTATTCGCTGATACCTTACGAGCATTCGATATAAGTAGTTTACATTCGCATGTATATTCCCCAGTTCAATTATCATACGTCGTCCATCTTGTGCAAACTTGACCTCGCTGTGATCATCGTCTTGAGCCTCTCCTTGAAGATTTCTATCTTCGAACAGCCAAGGACTTAGGCATCACTGGTGAGTTCTCATACTTCATCTTCGTTACCTTAGCCTTCGAGCTACTTTCTGTGCTGTTGGTGAAGGGCTCCGAAGGAGCACCTTCGCCAGTGAAGGGACCATCGAAACTTAGACAGCCCTTCCGCAATATCTTGCACGTTGCGTCGTCAAGTGCTGCGAGCTGTTTCGCTACGACTGTAGACAGGGCGAGCCCCGTTCGGGCAACCCCTTTGTTTCGTGAACATTCATCGGTTCACTTATTCGCCGAACGGCATACTTATTCGCACAAGTTATTCGGGCATTCGTTGTGTTCACTAATACACGATATTAACGCCTAAAAACCAATCTTGACAATGGACTCCACCCTTTCGGAAGCCAAGTCCACCCTTGCGAAGGCCAAGGATGACATGGCAAGGTACTACAACCAATGCCGGGTTCCTGCCCCGGAGTACCAAGTTGGAGATAAGGTGTATCATATCGAAATTGCGTATCACTCTAGGACATCAAAAAAATAATTTGGAATTTTTCTTGTGTCACACTTTGAACATGATAAACGACTTCTATCTTATTTCTCTTGCTTGTGAACAGCCAACCACGACTGATGTGTAGCAGTTGTTCATACTATGTCTTGTCATGTCACTATAACACTAGTTAGATGCTTGCTCAGTAGAGTTTTTCAATAACAATTTCGAATTTGTAGTATCTGAGCAGTAGTTGAGATGCAGTTAGACATGCGCATGGTGTACCGGAATGGGCGCATTAGCACACCTCTATGTAATCACAATTCGATGGCTCGCAAAGCATGAAAACTGAGATATTAATGTTGAGGAGGTCAAATATGTTGTATACTACTTCATCTCTTTACTATGTCAGCGCCACCTGTGCTGCGAACCGGCATGTTCCCAGGCCTATCCGCATTAGGATACTCCTATCTAGTTCCCACTCCGCGGTCCCCTGACCGAACACTCGCATATGCATCCATATGCATAAGTAGCTAGCTCAGTAGTTACAATGAATCCAATGGTTTAGCCCTTCACTCCCATGAGGAGTCTGGTTGAGCAAGTTAACAGTTTCCTCGCTAGTGTTTTGTCTCTTGCGCGTTACGCATCGTGTTCTATTCCTTCTCCGTCTTCATCTCCCTCCTTATACCCCAATAACAAAATAAAGGTGCAAACCTCAGTCCAGGACGGGGAAATGCTGCGTCAACCTGCATTGAGTCTCAAAGTAATATAGGAGGAATAACGGTGTGCGTACCTTGTCAAGGGTGATCATAATCCACAATTTGGAGTTGCCGTCTTTCATTGTAGCCCTGTCCAGATGACAATCGACCCAAGTTGCAGATACAACAGATGGCGGTGCTTCCAGACTATTTGGTGACTGATAAATGCCATGGATGTATGTTTGTATATTGGACTCGGGCCTGAAAAAAAAAAAAAAAAAGATTATTGAGATATTTCTATCTGAACCTGTGTATGAATTTCACCGGTGCTTCCAGGTGGGTCTATATTGAGGCGGCATAGGAGCAGGGATCATCCATCAGATCTCTAGAAAGAGTTGCTGCCCACAGCCCATTTGATAGTGTTTGACGGCCGCTTGTACCTCGCCATAATGAGCCTGACTGTTGATTTGCATCCTGACGAGTGCCATGTGAGCCAAATGATGGATTGCTTCGCTTACAGGAATTATCCACCGTCCATCCTTGATAAGATACTTATAGAATGTTGCTACAGAGTTGAGGATATTAGACTGCTGTGTGACACCAATGTCGAAAGGAAAGATGATCTGGGGCAACCCTGCCTGCGAGTTGTAGTATCGGTGCAGACCCTTCGAGTGGCTTTGCTGAGAGTTTTGTTTGTAGTAACAGCTGCCCCTCGAAGGAGGGGGATGACATGTGAATCTGGAAGCAGGCAAGTTATTAAGCACCCTGAAATTTGACGAACTCATAGTCATCGATCTTGGTATCTCCCTCCTGCCCTATAGCACCTATAGCAGCAATTGTACCTCGTGATTCCAAGCTGTCTCTGATGTAACAAAGGGCAACTGTTTGAGCGGCCGAAGATGAGGATGTGGATACATATTTGACCTGCCCTCCTTATGTGAGCGGTCGGTGTTACAGTAAGCATAGATTGATACATACTAGTTCCCGCACTTGGACTTCCTGCCCCCAGGCTTGCATCATTGAGATTTCCAGCTGTCCATTACCCCAGTTATTCAATTCAATAGCCTTCAGCAACTTATTTAGCCGTTCATCGAGGAAGCACGAGAATCTTTAGACAGGACCATAGTCTCAGATCTGGGATCCCAGATGAATGGCCCAATGGTGGTTCAGCTTGAGGGGAGCATTGGGCCCGTACACCTGCATCGAGAGTTTAAAATAGGAATAATTCCAATTATAATGTCGCACCTTTTTGAACTCCAAGATATATTCTTGGTACAAGATCCCTGCCCACGTAATATCTCCGCTGGTTAGTTCATATGATGTGTAGATCTTGATAGCAGCTGCAAGTTTCATGAACATGGCATCCTCTCCAATATGCATCCGCTCTTCTGGCCATTGTGGACATGCTGGAATTTTGGCCTCGCCTTTGCCTTGCTTCTTTTTAAGCTCCTTCTTGTGTTTCTGGGATGTTGATGCTGAAGCGGCCTCTGCGACGACCTGAGGATGATACCTCTCCCCATTTTTTTTGCCCATGTAGATGTGTTGGTTTTCCAATGCTCTACAGTGTCATCGTGATCCACTTTGTGATCATGGATGTACTTGTGCCATATGATGGGAATCTGTTGTACCATCATATGGGGGTGTGAGACATTCAGATATATTGGAGCAAATGTTAAAACTCACAATTATTGGTCCATAAACCGTTTCAATAAGTTTGTCAACATCTGCAGTCAAGCTTCCTCCTGCAGGCTCGCCAACTTGTTTTACAAGCCTCCCAATAAAGATAAATGACGGGATTTCAAACTAAGTGATCATTAATCCATGAGTACAAAGCATAATAAAGGAGCTTGCCATCTCAAGATATTCATGTATCATATCAAGCTCTCTCTTTTTCTTGCCTGTTGCCACTCCCAAGGCTTTCCTTTGAATCCAAGCTGTGTACCACTGATTCTTCACAACTCCTTAATGATGATTCTTGTATCAGAGAGACATATAAACGTTAGATATAAAGCACACGTACCTTGCAATATATTATGCATTGGATCTATAATAATCATACAGATGGGATTGAAGTAAGGGAGTTGCGCCAGTTCAAACCACCGCACGCCATGTCTTTTGACGTAGGCTTCTGTCAGGATTGGTTTTTAGGCATTAATATTGTGTATTAGTGAACACAGTGAATGCCCGAATAGCTTGTGTGGAGAAGTGTGCCATTCGGTGAATAAGGTGAACCAATAAATGTTCAGAAGGTAAGAGGGCTGCCTGAATGGAGCTCGCCCTATCTACAGTCGTAGCGAAGTAGCCCATGACACTTGACGATGTAACATGCAAGGTGTCACGGAAAGGTTTTCTAAGTGGCAACAATCCTTTCGCCGGCGAAGGTCCTCCTTCGGAGCCCTTCGCCGACAGCGGAGGTAATAGTACGAAGGCTAAGGTAACGAAGGTGAAGTACGAAAACTCACTAGTGGTGCTTAGGTCCGCCTCTGGTCAAAGATAGTAATCTATAGGAGAAGGCTCAAGAGGATAGTCACAGTGAGGTCAATTTTTGCACAAGATAGACTTATGACAATTGAACTGGGGAATATACATGCAAATGTCGACTACTTATACTGAATGCTCATATGATGCTAGCAAGTAAGAAAGAGGCCGTCTTGAGTCAGGGTTGGATAGGGGTGCACAGTCAGGATACAAATAGATGAAACACATATACAATAGAATGAAAGAGGAGTGCGAACATGAAACGACCGGGAGGACAGAGGGCATGTTTTCGTACATAGGTACCTTCACCTTGAGCCCTGCATACATGTTACCCTGCACGGACTCTTGGTCTGCTGGGTTGATCCCACACGATCTATGGGTAGGATGCCCCGCGAATGCATTCCAGCCATAGGAATGCCCAAAGGGGGTTGAGTCAAGAAGGTCGTGGGACCAGTGATGAACCATCAATCCGGGTAAAGGATGTCAATCATTTTTGATGGCGTGCCTGTTGGCAAATGATGCGAGTAGCCAATGGTTGTTTGGCGAATGCGGCGAAGAGTGAATGGAGCGAACATAGAGGAGGAGTAGTGAAAGGAAAGCGTGAACTCAGGCGAACATGCAGGAGGAGTGGCGAGGGGAAAATAGGGATAGCTGGATAAGGAAAATAGACGGGTCATGACAGCTTCACACTCCTTTGAGTCAGCTATTTCTCGCCACTCATATGCATGTTCTGAGTGGGGTGAATGGCTACGTTCAGGGAATTCTGTGGGTGAATCAGTTACGTGCCTCAATCCAACAAACATGATTTGTGAGTTACCATTGCGGAATGATGCACCTGAATAAAAATCCACTTGCATGACAGTGCAACACATGCATGGTGACTCAGTGTGGGATTTGTCCGCAAAGCCACAAACCTTGACCATTGCTGGATGATCGCAAACCATGCCTACGAGTACAACCCGAACTATCCAACCTGTATGACAGTACAAAAGTAGTTTCAACACCTGGATAATTTATGCTTACCTTCCAGGTGAAATGGTGTGACAATCCTGATGCCCTCGTTGTACAAACGTAGGAGGTCATCAACAACCAACAACAACCAACAACAACCAACAACAACCAACAACAACAGTTGTTGCAGCTGCTCGGCCGTAACCTCTCTTGGCCCAGGTGGCAAGCTGCAGACAAGAAGATTTTGAGGCCAATAGCTTGATTTCCATGAATGAGCTGCCCTGTATGCAGAAATAAATACATAAACTCACCGAAGATGGTCAGGAAGGTTGGCGACACAGAATGACAGAACACCAGACAACTGGTGGGGACCCGACTCTGACCTTGATATGCCAAACCTGTACATATTTCAATATGCACATGTATATATAACTAGACAAAATGACAACTCACCAGTCAAGACTTAGCGTAAGACCAATCTGAAGCTTGTTAGTTTCCAGGTTATGCATGAAAAATAACTTCCCATCGGGGCCCCTCATGGTGTTCCAAATGCGGCCATCCATTATCTCCTTGTAAATTTCCTCCTGCCTTGGATTGGACTGCCATTTCTCAATGGCCTCTTCCATTCCAGCGCATGATAAAAAATCAGAAAGCAGGGATGACATAGATTGAAAGGGGGTCAAGAGCTTAGGCTTGAAGTTTGTGGTGCATTTGCACATAAAAAACTGTGAGACTTCGAAGTTAGTTACACCAGTGTAAAGCCTAGAAGCACAGAGGGTGCAGAGATCAGCAGCCATTGTATTTGGATTCGGCCATACTCCATTGAAGCAGTTACACTGCGAGCCTAAGACATACATCAAGAAGCGGTATTCAAGCAAGAGACATTTGAGAGAGGTCTGCAGGGTGGTGGGCATAGAATCCTCAAATGGGATCATGCCCAGAGCAACAAAAATTGATCGCATGGTGAATAGAATTAGCCCACATGCACGAAAGGAAACATGATGGCTAGTATGTAGGAATGCAATGAGAAGCAAGGTCAGGCGGATCCACCAGTGATTGGGGTGCAAGTTATAGTAACATGTTTCAGCTGTCGGATGAGGTTCTGGTAAATTGAAGCAATATGAAACAGAGTTATGCATGGGGGGTGGTATCACTTCAGAAGCAGGTGCCGACTCTTCCTCAAGGTTGGTGCCATTGTCGGATGAAGGACACGGTGAGGGTGAAGGCGAGAATATCTCAGGGCAGTCATTCATTCGGTAAACCCTTGGTCCTGACTTGGCCTGGTCCATATTTGTGCTAATGTCAGGTGATTGTGACCTAGAGTCAGAGGCACAACCGTCGGCCAGGTCACCGAGGGCTTCATAGTATTGATTGCATATGGCCTCGTACTTGTCAGTGAAAGCAGGCGCATGGGCCAGGGGTTCCTGAAGCGCCCCAAGGTTAGCAAGATGATCCTCATCATGAGAAGGATGCAAGACTGAGAGATGCTCAGGAGGGTCGACATCATGATCCATGCAGTTGAGTAGATTGTGTGTCTGGGAGCTTGGTTGATTAGGATGACTCGTAGCAGCTGATCGGCCAGGCCCATGCCTTGATGACAAGGAACGCCGAAGAGCCAAAGCTGCTTTGCCACATAAGGGCAGGATAGACTTGTTGTCTACCACATTAGCCTGCGCTGAACCAGAATATCAGGTCATTCGACCCTGTTGATATACTTGACAATGCCGGCAATGCTCGGCTTCCTCATGAGACTCTTGTTCTCCTTTGGAGATATGGCATCCCCCAGGGTTTTCCGCTCTGCATGCCATGCATATACACAAAACAACGCGTCTCCAGGCCTTAAACTATGTGTACTTGTATGTCAGTACTACTGCCCACAAGTTGATAGAATTGCTCACCACTCGTAGTTTTGCGTTGGAAGGCATGGAAAGTATGTATTTTGGTTGGGATAGTTGTGGTGGTGATGGTGGTAGGATACAAGGACAGTTAATGGTTGTAGGAGTCTCAAATATCAAGCTAGTGGGACATGAATCATATAACTAGTCTAGACAGACCATATATATACATAATACATCATGATTTATGTACTTATCATCCCGCGAACCATAGCCCTGACCTCAGGACACATCATTTCATCACAATACTCACGGGCAAGCTTCCTCACAATCAACTTGATCTCGATCTTGTCCTTCAACATCGCAAAAACAGCCTTGATCGCATCTGAAGGGTGGCATTGAAGCATTAATGTAAATATTCATCGACTGATCCGGTGAGACTGGAGCCATTTCATAATCGGACAACACAAATATATCTTCACCAGAGTGCGCACTGAGGCAGATCTAGATTATGTTAATTAGTTGTTCATAATATATTTCTCATGGATTCATGACCGGAATGACTGTTCGATTGTTTCTGAGCAAGTAGTTACCGTATATGTGCTCGCTGTTAGAAGACAACACATACCTTTTGCATGGTCTGACCCGTGAACTTGGCTTGGCCTTGGCAATATTGCTACGTGGCATTGGCTCTGATCATCATGGTGGTTGTGGAGAAAGCTTGGCAAGATGAAAACCCCATATGGTGAGGATGTCATTGAGGCTGGCACTGGGCTAGGGCGCCGAGTTATTAGGGCTGTTAAAAAAATCATGAAGTGCTTTCTGAGGAAGATAGAGCTATACGTAGACCGGAGACACCGCCTGAATGGACCTAAACAGGGCTGTGATGAGTCAATATCTTTGGACCTCTGATAAGGTACGTAGCCAGACCTGGTCAAAGACCTTCTCAGCTGTGACAAGGTCTCCCTTTCGCTGTGCTGCCTCTGTATGAAGGCCTTCATCGCGTGCAGGCTGTCGGAGTTCCTGCAGTCGCAATATATATTGACGATGAGTATGAATCCGGTATGTGTTTTGATCCTAATGGCCGTGGCATCTGGCGTTCCCATGTCGGTTGCGGCATGAGTCTGTGGCTATTTTCTTGCTGACCAGAATCATTGTTCTCGTTTTCTTCTGTCTGTCTATGTAGTGCAACTTGGGATAGACCATGTACCAGTGGGAAGTTGCTCTAGTGTTTCCGAGGAAGTCCAAATAGGGCTCTTGTATAGCGACAATATCGTATTTGTCGGGTGTAGCGGCGGATAGCAGGTCTGCGGTAGCTGTGAGGGATTTTTTCGTGTTCTGTTGTCTGATCCGTAGCCGTTTTATCGTGTCTTTGTTTTCACTCATCTAGTCTGTGGTTCTCGTCATCTCTCCTCTCCCGTTGTTCCTACTCTCCCATGGCTCCCTTCGAATCGTTCCGTGTCTTTTATGTACCTGAATAGAGGTTCCATCGCCCTCGGATTTGCGAGCAGGGTGTTCACCGCTCTCTCTCCAGCTCCTCGCGTGTGCCGCTGTACGCTGGGCACCTGAAGAGGTAGTGGTGCACCATCTTGTCGGTGCCCCTGCATTTCGCGCACATTGGTGAGTCTGCCTTGCCAATTCTGTGCAGGTGCTTGTTGAGGGCTACATGGCCGGTCCTTATCTGGATGAGCAGGGTGGCTTGTCTGTGCGCTAGCCTGTCTGTCAGTCTTGCGAAGGCCGCTGATGGCATTGTCCTGTTGATTTTGTGTGCTGTGGCCGCTCTTGGGGATCTGGTGAAGAGTTCGCTTGCTCTGCGCTTGAGTTCTCTCTGATGCTTCTGTAGCTCGGCTGATCTGCTTATTGGCATCAGCCATCTGCATTCTATCGGGATAAACCTCTCTTCGCTACTGTCCCCCTTCGCTGCTTTTTTTGCCTCTTGGTCCGCCCTCTCGTTTCCCCGGATCCCTTTGTGTCCTGGTGTCCATCTCACGCAGATGGTGGTGCCTGGTTGTGCCGCTATGACCCCTTCTAGCAGTCTATGGAGGGCGTCGACTATGTATTGGGCTGACATCTGTTTTTCTTTCCTCATGGTTAGTATGGCAGCTTGACTGTCCATACCTATCATATATCTGCTGCTCCGTTCGCTGTTCAGCAGCTTTGGGCCCATTGCGGCCCCCACCAGCTCCACCTCAAACTGTAAGGGCAACCCTGGCTGGTTGTGGAGATCACACTACCACACAACTGACAAGGGGAAATCAAAAGTATGTATAAATGAACAGAGTATACAAGAGAGGAGATTCTCACCTGACAAGGGGAAATCCAAAGAGAAAAGTCTAAGGACCTCCAATGTCAGCGAGCCCGTATTATACTACACTGTGCAGCCAGGGACAACACTTGGCACCCGCCATCAACCCTGCACCTCCCTGACCTCCCCGACCCTTGATCGACCCTTGATGCCACCTATCATGCGAGTCGCTTGATTTCCGACACTGTTCCGAGAGTGGAAGTCGGAAATTGGAGTGGAACTGGCAAGGCGAACAGAACTGGTGGAAGTTCTCCCAGAAGCGGAATCATTTCCGAAGGCGGAGGCGGAGATGGAATCGGAACCGGAAACGGAGTCGGAAATGGAGTCGGAACTGGGTGTGGTGTCGGAACTGGAAATGGAAAACAGGGTGTCCCCTGACATCACCCCCCCTCTAGCGTGCTGCGTCCTCGAAGCACGGGACACGAGGGATTGAAATGCCAGCGAGCGGATTCGGCGAGGGGCACCGGGGTGTGTCCTATAGAACTCACGGAGTTTGTCTGGAGCGGAAACATCTTGCTCCGGGACCCACGAATTCTCCTCGTACCCATACCCTTCCCATTTCACGAGGAATTGGAGTCGTCCTCGCACAAACCGGCTGTCCAGGATCCGTTCCACCACATAGTGCTCTTCCCCATCTATGATTTCCGGTGGAGGTGGCGGACGAGCCTTCCGACCTGGAATTGGGTCCTCAAGCATAGGGAGTAACTTCACCACATTGAAGACGGGGTGGAGGCGGGACATGACCTGTGGCTCAAAGAGTCCTCGGTTGGTGCGGAATGCGGCCTTCCACTCGTCTCCCTCCCGGATCCGGACATTATTGAAGCCCCAGCAGACATCCAGCTTAGTGAAGTACCTCGCCCCGCGGAGTTGGGTGATCAGTTCAGAAATGAGTGGAATGGGGTACCGGTTCTTGATCGTGATCGCATTCAAGGCCCGGTAATCCTGCACAAGTCTGAGCGAGCCGTCCTTCTTCTTGATGAAGAACACCGGAGATGCCATGGGTGACTTGGAGGGGCGAATCCTCCCTGTATGGAGGTTTTCTGGAAGGAATGCATCGAGCTCTACCTGCTCCTTGGGTGACAGCGGGTAGACTTTGTAGTTGGTGGGCTTTGACCCAGGCTCCAACTCAATGGCGTGGTCCCACAGCTTCTGTGGAGGCAGGGCATCAAACGACTCCTTGGAAAAGACGTCCTCGAACTCCCACAGGTACTCCGGAATTTCCGCCTCCACTCTATCATGCCTCTTGGAGGCTTCAGCAAGGCGTTGGGACATATTTCCGGTGGCGCGGATGTGTTCCGCTTCTGGTGGAACATTTACGTACAGCAAGCGCTGCCCTTCCGCCAGAGTGTCTTCCGGGCCGAGTCGGATGATTTCGGAGTCGGAATCGGAATTGGAAGTGAAATCCGGGTCAAATTCCGCTTCCGAGTCTTCTTCTGCAAGCAGGGGTCCAGAACGACATGTCTGTATGAGCCGTTTGGTCTTCCGCTGCTCCTGGCGCTCCTTCCGCACTTCCCACCGGCACATGTGACACTTGGCTGGACATCGACTCATCAGTACCTTCCGAGTCTGCCAATTGATCTCCGGGTTGTGCTCCTGAAGCCAGGTAAACCCGAGGATGATGTCTTGCTTCCCCAGGCTGGTGACTGCAAAGGAAGTGCGTTCTGAGTGCCCATCGTAGCGGAGAATTGTGTCTACTATCTCCGTGATGGACCCTGCCTCATTGGGGCTTCCATCCACATTGAACACCGGGATTGCACGTTGCAACTTCCGCGTGGTCAGTCGGTTCCGTTCCACATAGTCCCGGTCTATAAACTGACCAGTGGCCCCGCAATCGACAAGGGCAGGTCCGGATTTGACTTCCGCCGTATCTGTCGTCTGGATCTCCACCTTAATGACTAGTGACTTGGGGCCAGGGGTGGCAGCAACAACATAGCGCTTTGGAAGGCGTCTCTCCCAAGGGCGGATGCGGGATGGATGGGGTGTCGGATTTGGTTTTTGTGTGACTTTATCCGGTGGGTCTGTACGAAGTGAGGGGAGTGGGGGCTTTTCATTCTCTACTTCAAGACAGGCAAACCGGTTATGTACAGGCAGCAGGGGCACACATCTCACCCGCTGCGCGTCACAAAATCCGACGCATCTTCCGCTTCCGGTGGACCATGTTCCGCATTTTCGGAAATCCCTTCCGCAGTGGGCACTCTGCTTATGTCTGCGAGTGCGAGGAAATCTGGAAGGAGCTTGAGTTTCTCCTCTGTGGTCATAAGCCGGATATCAAAGGCTTGGGGGCACTCGCGAGCATAGTGGCCTGGTTGTCGACGTCGGAAGCAGGTGATAGTTCCGCGGCCTTTGCCGCGCATGCGGTCAACATCCATCGGGGCAGGGCCACTCTTCGAGGGAGGAGGGCTATGGTTCCTACTAGGAGCAGGCGGAGCAAGCGTCGGAAATATTTTCCGTGTGGGAATGAATGCGCTTCCGGGTTTTGGCACAGGTGGAGTAAGACGAGTGGAACTGCGTGTCATGTTCCGGCTTGTCTCCACGAAGGCTTCATTTGCTTCCCTGTTCCGGGACACCCTCTGCGCAGCTTGGTACCACCCTTCCGGGTCATCAAATCCGGAGCTCCATCCCCAAGCAGCGCAACTTGGTTCTGGAATGTCGGATCAAGTCCTCGTCGGAATTTGATGACGATCGTCTTGTCGTCATCATAATCCGCAAGGTTGATGAGCTCCTGGAAGCGATCGATGTAGTCATCGACCGGATCCTTGGCCTGGTACCAGCTGGTCCCCTCGAGCTTCGTAAGGGCTGTGAGCTGCTCGTTTTTCGGGCAGAACTGGTTGTAAAATGTTTTCTCGAAGGCGTCCCAGTCCCGGAAGTAGTTCCCCTTGCCCTTTGCTTCATGTCGGATCACCTTGTTTGCAAAACGGGCTGCGCGGTCCGACTTGAAAAAGGACAATGCCCAGGGAATCCGAGCCTGGTCGTTCGGAAAGAGGTCTCCGACAATTGCGAAGTAGATGCTGCATGTGTTGAAGAATGCGCATCCCTTCTCCCGATCTCCGTCAAAGTCCGCCGGAGTTGCGGGTTTGACCTTTGCTAACTTCGCGGAGACCCTCTCTTCCGCTACTTCCGCTTTTCTGAAATCCGGATCGTCCAGCATTTCATTTCCACCACTTTGTGGAATATCTAACTTAGCCAAAATCGCTTGTAAGGCTGTTTCCATCGCGTCGGTCTTCATCCGGTTCCACGTCAATTCCTCCTCCATATTCCGAAGACGATTGTCCGGATCCATGTCGGAAGGAGAAATATGGGACGGGATTTCCAGGGTTGGGAGCTCAACGTAAGAAGAGGGGCTGTCGTACGCTGTGTGTGCGGAAGAGGTTGGGATCTCCGAGTCGCTGTCTCCGATTCTGAACGCACCTATGGCGAATGCAACGCGCAGTACAACCACCGGTCCTCTAGGGGAGAGACTTTTCTGCTGTAAGGGCAACCCTGGCTGGTTGTACAACTGACAAGGGGAAATCCAAAGTATGTATAAATGAACAGAGTACACAAGAGAGGGGATTCTCACCTGACAAGGGGAAATCCAAAGAGAAAAGTCTAAGGACCCCCAATGTCAGCGAGCCCGTATTATACTACGCTGCGCATCCAGGGACACACTTGGCACCCGCCATCAACCCTGAATCCTCATGACCTCCCTGACCCTTGATCGACCCTTGATGCCACCTATTACGCGAGTCGCTTGATTTCCGACACTGTTCCGAGAGTGGAAGTCAGAAATTGGAGTGGAACTGGCAAGGCGAACAGAACTGGGGGAAGTTCTCCCAGAAGCGGAATCATTTCCGAAAGCGGAGGCAGAGATGGAATCGGAACTGGAAGCAGAGTCGGGAATGGAGTCGGAACTGGGTGTGGTGTCGGAACTGGAAATGGAAAACAGGGTGTCCCCTAACAGCGTGCATAATCTCGTGTAGCGGTGACCGGTGACATTTCACGTATCTCTTCGCCGCCCTGCTGACTTTCTTTGCGAGTGGATGGTCCTGGGGTAGACATGCTAGTCTTCCCGCCGCTCTGTGTACTTGCTTGGCTACTAACAACAAGAATGGGAGTAAGTTCGCATGTGCATCTAGCGTGTCGGTAGCTGTGGTTTTGAGGGCTCCGGTTATGTCCAGCGCCGCTTGGTGCTGTATCCGCGCTAGTTTGTTGATGTGACCTTTGGTCCCTTTTTTTCTCCTTGTCACTGGTATAAGAAACACGTCAGCTGCATATAACATTCTCGGTACTGCGACCGCTAGGTAATATGCTCTCATGTGCTTAGCTGCAGTGCCCCCCGTTGGCTTCGCAAGTCTTCTGTATTGGCTTATGTACGCCTCTCCCCTTTTTAGTGCGTAGTTCACGTGGTCTTTGAACCTGAGTTCCTGATCTATTATTACCCCTAGTAACTTGTATGTCACCGTCGGCTTTATCACGTGCCCACTTATTGTTATTGACGGCCTCTCCACTGGTCTCATCTTGTTCGGTTTTAGTGGGTCCCTTTCTCTGTGTCTGGTGAGTCCCATTAACCTGAACTTCTCTATCGAGAACTGGCAATGGTGCTTCTCGGCCCAGCTGTACCCTCCGTCCGTTCTGACCATTATGTCTGACAGCTTTGCGAAGGCATCCTTCAGGTCCGATCCTTCTGCTATGATGGTTGTATCATCTACAAAACCTAAGCTGCCCTCCCCTTTATTCCTTTGCACGATGTCTATGAGATCCCCATTGTAAAGTTGATATGCGATCGTGCACAGGGGGCATCCTTGGTCCATGCCCCTTTCTATCGGCCTGGCTGCCGAGGCGTAGTCGTCGAAACAGACCGTGGTGAGTCTGCCTCAAACCTTTCTGGATATCCAGTCTGTGTATTCCTTCGGCACCCCCCTTCTGCGCATATACCGCTCTACGTATTTGCTCATCGGATATTGGTTGGTACTTGAACGCTGGTGGGGGTACTCGTAGTCTGGCGGTATGGGTTCTACATCAGCGCTGGGTTCTGGAAAGAATGTGCTGAAGGGCATGTCTGCTTTCTGCTCGTTCGTCTCCTCCAGCGCCCTTGTGCCATTTGCCCTTTCTTCCGATAGCGTCGGTACTCGCGCTCACCCTCCATTGTTCGCATCTTGCAATGCGTACTTGTGTGCTGTCCAGACCGTCTTCTGGTCTATTTTGTCTAGGAAGTCCCTCTAGTGTTGTTTCTTCGACTTCTCTATGGCCCCTGCATACCGGTTCCTGGCGTTCCTGTACTCACCATGTATTGCGTCTTCTGGGTTGTCCCTCTCCGCGTCGGACCTCCTGCCCAGTCGTCTTGTTCCTGCTCTGGTCTGAGTCAGCTGCAGGGACCACCACCGCTTCATGTAAGGTGACTGCCTGCTCTTCGGCACCATTTTGTCTGTTGTGGCTATTATGGCGGTTGTCAGTGCGCGTAGGTGATGAGGAAACTGTTGCTTAGTGAGTGGTGTCGGCATTCTTATTTCGCTCCGCAGTCTTGCGTCGAGTTTCTCATTGTACTGCATCCCGTCGTGCACCCAGTCGCTTGTACATACATCGCAAAAAACCACCCCCTACACGAAATTCCGGCACAATGCGGCACGAGTGAAAAAACAAACACAGAAAGCGATTCAAACACCTCAAATGGAACTGATGACCATCTAAGGAAGAGAGGGACAAGGCCACGCAGGAAGAACTGCAAATAGCAGATAGCGCTCCAGGCGGCGGCGTAGAAAGGGTATAATATAGGGAATCCTGCAACATCATACATTCTGCATCCCTTCAGCCGACGTCCTGCAACCCTCTCCTCGTAAATGGTCGCCCACCGCCGCACCGAAATGTAGTCAAAGCCTGAACATCATGAAGTGCATGCCTCATAATGTGCTCATCCATCTCTGTGATAATTAATGCTGAGCCTAACATATGGTAGGTGGGATCGCGGAGTGCAGCATGCGAGTGTAATGTTCCCGCTCAACCGCCACCAGGATAATTGGCTATAATAACCCGATACACCACGGCGTCACCTAGGGGAATTCCACCAGTCCAGTGTGTGGATGGCACTACCACCACCAAGAAATAATACGACTGATGCAGAGCTCAACCAGAGAAGAAGTGACATACCATTTGGGCTCGCATTTTCAGTCCCTTCCATGTGAGCATCTGTATCAGCCACCTTTGAACTCGGGCAGGGCCTCAGTATGGGTAGCAAGCGAGAGACGCAAGCTGCCCAGGATCAGGGAAAAGAACATCCATGCATGATGTGCCCTCTTGCGCGTCAGACTCCAAGTAGACGCAGACTCAGAACGGAGTCGCGTATGGCAGGGTCAAGCTAGGGGGAGATTGTGGTATTGCGCGTGGATTATGCATGCTACGCGTTGGTGTGGTGCATGATGGAGAGTCTTGACATAAATCATCAGAATAGGGCTGGGGTCAGGCCATTTTGGGTGGTTGTGAAACAACTAGGTCGCGAGTCACGACGCACTGTACAGCATAGCTTGGCTCCTCAGAAGCCACTGCCACCATAAGAGCCCATGGAGAACCGTTGTGTATATAAATAGACCGATCATGCCCCGTATCCCCATGGCACCCACTCGCGCACACTAGACTAAAGCCCATCGATCCCGACGCTAAACCTGAACATTACATAACATCTGCACCTCGGCCTCGGTCGTCCTCTGCACGGTGCGTGCTACTCGCATGAACACCTCACTGCTTCGACGGAAGCAGAACAGGCAATCAATGGAAGCATCCAGCGCCAAACTCAAAGTGACAACAGAAGCACGACAGAGTTGCCAAGATCAGGGGAAGAAGCGCAGTAGCGAGGAACCCAAAGCTAGGAACCTGGAGCCAGGAACCTGAAGTCAGGAACCTGAAGCCGAAGGAACGAGCAACGCTCGTGACACGTGCCCGCCATGCGCACAACTCATCTCTCAAGCGGCGGATGGGTCACGTGGGAGAAACCGTCATCTGGGGAGCACAGCAGAACCTTGGATACGCAGAGCAGAGAGGACAACGTGGTATGAGTCTGCTTCCTCATAGCGCATCCGGCCCCCTGAACGACACAACACCGCCCACGCCCATCCACTACATGCTGCGCATCTCAGAGTCCATGCGGGTGCGGGCGTGGGCGCTCGCACATCCGAGTCGTCCCACTCCACATCGGCTCATGTTGTCCTCTCACTGTGTCGTTTCATTCTAACCGTCTTCAACATCACATCCTCTATCTCCAGCGACACTCATCAGCACCATTTAACTCCCCAAGGGCCTATACAAACCAGGTGAGTTAAAGACAGGCGGACGTGAAGCAGCCTTCGACGCTGTCGAGCTGGCTACGGCTACCAGGTATTACTTGCGTGGAGCTGCTTACAGCAAGCAATAGCGGGACGCGAGGGTTGAAGGGTGTGGGTGAGAGCTTGTACTGCGCCGCTGGTCGTCGACGTGTGCGAGGTTCCCAGGGAAGGACACACTGCAGAATGCCATCCTAGGTTCCGCCCGACCTGACGCTGTTAGACAAAAACGCGAAATGGCATTGGGATGCAAATGTTGGAAGGGAGAGAATGCCCCGCCTGAAGCAACGGTGGACCCAAGCAACACCACGACACGCCAGGCACGTGGCGAGGACTGCGAACGCCGTCTTGCGCTCTACAGGTAGATGTGATGATGTAGTATGGTGGAGGAGGGGGTGAAGGAGGAGAGTAGTGCGGATATGGCGAGGAGTTACGTGATGGAACATGATACAGGCCAGGAAGCGGCATGCAGAGAGACAGAAAAGAAACGAGAATACAGCAGCAACAGGAAAGGTGCAGTGCCAAGAGGCAGATTGTACCAACTCAGGGTGAACAAACTCGCACATCACCAGGGACCCGAAGTGGGGAGAGACAGCAACAGTGGAGGGTGGACGCAAGGACAGATATAATCTAGGGTGGGAGGTGTAGGAGGAGAACGCGTAAGCCAGGGGCAAACCGCGTCACCCCGTGTCACCCCATTGTGACACAATATGCGCCGCAGTCTCATTGTTCCACTCGTCTATTGTTCTACGTGCTTATTGTAGTCTAGATTCCATTGTTCTTTTGCACTATATAGTAGGTAGCTAGAAGCCCCTGTTTTCCTCAGTATGTTGCACTCGCGCAACTACTGAGGTAAGACATTCGGGGATAATTCTGTGTGGCAACCCCCCGTGGGAAAAACAACCCCATGGCTTATCCAGCAACCCCGGTGCAGCATCGGCACCACCAGGTACCGCCAAACTCTGGGACACAAGCCGAATATCGGCGACCACCGCTACTGTACAGGTCCCTGCGAGGTAGCTAAAGGTCACACCATAGGTCTACTTCGCTGTATATACCGTAGTTGTCTCTATGAATTATACACCATTCTCTGGCCTAGTCTACTTTCTACTTTCGCGCCTCCCTTCGTAATTCGTTCTCGCGTTCAACCTGAATATCATAGCAACGGCGGCGATCATGTCCTTCGCGATGGCACAGTCCACACCGCACGGGGCGTCGGCGTTGCTTTGGTGGTGATTCAGTGACAGGGTTAGGATCAACAGAAGGATGTAGAGGGATTGGTTTTTCTGTCGCACTAGGGTTGGGCCGCTTCGTCCCACCACCTCCTCTTGGAGGTCCTTCTATTGCAGAGGTGAGGCGTGTGGTGCGGGGACGGCCTTTATGAGAGATGACTGGTGGGTCATGGAGAACTGGAGCCGGGTTGGCTTGCGATGCACTACATGAAATTAAATAGGTTAAATCTACTTTGGTCTCATCGCCATACCTGATCGTGCCGAGTCCATGGATTAATGTGTCCAGCTGTTCTTGAGTCTGGACATTGTTCAAGAGAGGTTTAAGAGCGGCTTGTGCTTCCTGGAAGACGGTACGGGCGTTGATTGACTGTGTGGATGGAGGGGGGGTACAATTTCTCGTGTGTGCTCTATCCAGTGGGTTTGAGACTGGTGCAACAGGTAGCGGGCGTGCACGAAGACTAAGCCGTTTTTCTGGAACAGCATGGGTCAGTGTGATGGGCGGAATTGAGCCAGCATCTAGACTAGGGTCCTGCCACCACCTACACCATATTTCAGATGCTGTTACTGTGGAGAGAGGTATGACTCACCTTTGACGCACAAGCGCTATGTGAAAAAGCATCCCTTGCACTCGGGATAAAACGGTAAAGTAATGGCGGCACGGGATGCCTAAATTACTGCCCATGCAGCAGTCACATACGTACCGTCCTGCATCCAGAATCACCACAAGATGACTAGCACCTGAGCTTAGGTGTATCACTCGAAGGAGATGGGTGACCGGCAAGGCTTGCTTCCGAATCAACTGTTAGCAACTAGGGGCTATGGCAGGGAAGGTTCGGTAGAGTTCTTAGAAAGCTAGAATCAAATATACTCTCTCAGTGAATTTATTGTCACTGATATATTAATACAATACCTAGAATCAAATATACTACATGATTTTCAGTCAACATGCTATGTAAATATGAAAGATACTACTCGCCTCTCTCAGTCAATTTATTGTCACTGAGAGAGGAGTGTAATCCTGTCTCAGAAGGCATATACTTGCACCCGGCCCTTTAGCGCCCAAGGGTTCGCGCGTCGAAGTCATTTCAAACTCCGCTGGGTGCAGCCGCCTGTGAAAGTAGAAATAACAGAATGAAATGGAGAGATAGGGAGTGACTAGAAAATTTCGAAAATAAGCAGAGAAGTGGATGCATAGTACAAGAACAATATAAGAAAATATTGAAACACCACACAATAAAGTGAATATATTATGCTTGATTTTGGTGCAGGAGCATAAATGCACCCAACACGCCCCCTCAAGCTTAATATATTCCGATTTTCTCGTTGAGGATTCTCACTCTAGGACTAGGAAGTCCTTTAGTGAGAAGATCGGCTAGCATGTGTTCCGTTGGTAGGTACACAAGCTTAATTTCTTCATCTTCGACTATATCTCGGATGAAATATAATCTAATGTCGAAATGCTTGGTCCTCGTGTGTTGTTGAGTGCCATAGACGATGGCAATGGCTGATTGATTGTCTGAATAAAGTTTGATGGGACAATTCAGCGGTTGGAACACTTCAGAAATAAAGTGGCGCATCCATAAGGCTTCTTTGCTCGCATGAGTCAGAGCAACGAATTCGGCTTCAGTTGATGATAGGGCTACTATGGATTGTTTTTGACAACTCCATGATACTGTCCCTCCATCAATCTGAAAAATATAAGCCGAGTATGAGTGCCTGTGCTCTTGAGAAGCCCAATCCGCATCTGAATACCCAATGAGGCCGTCTCGATTCTTCCCAAGTGTCAATTTGTAGTCCATCGTGCCTTTTAGATATTTAAAGACACGTTTGACTGCATGCCAATGTGTTGGACCTGGGTTTTCGAGGAATTGAGAAAGTAATGACACTGCGAACGCAATGTCCGGTCGAGTGGCTACTGCTGCCCACATCAATGATCCTATCGCTTGTCTGTATGGAATTCTTGACATCTTCTGTTTGTCTTCATCTGTGGAAGGGCATTGGTCCCTGGATAATTTAACGGCTGGGTCGAGAGGCGTGGAAAATGTTTTGGCATCATCCAGATTGAATTTTTTGATGATTTTTTGGATGTATGCAGCTTGTGATATTGCAATCGATTTGTTATTCCAATCTCTTTCGATTTTGAGGTTCAAAAGCCAGTGAATCTCGCCTAGATCTTTCATACTGAAGATCTGGGCAAGATCATGCTTTACCCCATCGAGGATTGGTTGACTCTCAGCTGTGATAGTGAGGTCGTCTACTGCTGTCGCAATAATCACATGCCCTCTCGGTCCACGTCTGCAAAATACAGCTCCATCCGAAGCTGATTTAGTGAATCCTAACTTGAGAAATTCACCACTCAGACGTTTGTACCATTCCCTTCCAGATTGTTTGAGGCCGTAAAGTGCTTTCTTCAGCAGGAGGACATCATCTTTGTCTCCGGTCTCATATCCATACGGCTGTCTCATGTAAATAGGTTCTGGCAGTGTAGCATTCAAATACGCACTGTCCACATCCATTTGGTGAATAGGCCAGTTGTTCCTGGCAGCAATGGCACATATAATCCGTAAGGAAGTCATCCGAGCAACAGGTGCATAAGTTTCATTGTAGTCGACTCCAAAACTTTGTGTAAAGCCTTGGGCGACCATCCTCGATCTAGGTGTGATGGGTTCACCTTCTGGATTGCGTTTCCAGAGGAATACCCATCTATTTCCGACAATATTTGCCCCAGGAGGTGGTTTAACCACTTCCCATACACCTTTGTCGAGTAGCACCTTGTACTCTTTATCCATCGATGCTTTCCATATAGGATCATTTAAGGCTTCATCTGCATTGCTAGGCTCAGTCTGATTCAAATCCGGCAGCACCTTATCTTTGTTTTGATCGGAGGTCGAAAGTGTACTGATGGCAAGGTTATAATCACTGATGCCGTCAGTGACAGAGGATAAATCTTGTTCGAATAATTTGTCTTGATGGTCCTCAATGTCCTCGTAAGCTAGTGTAGTGATATCTGCACCAGCATGTCTCTTAACTTGAGATCTTGTTACGGGACCACTTGGGGCCGGCTGCACCTGCTGCTGACGGATCCTTTCACTTCTTCTTGTTGGAGCAGCTTCTTTAGGTCTGACATCAACAGTCTGACTGGGTTGCAGCTCTTTCAGACGTTCCTCTGGTTCATCATCATCAATTTCTTCGATCTTTGCCTCCTCGCTGACTAAGCGACTAGGCATAGGTGCTGGCGCCGAGATGGCCTGTACCATTTTTCTGGACGTAGGTAGCTGTGACTCTTCAATAGAAATGATTGGAGCTTTGCCCCCCTTCATCTCTGAGTCAAATATAACATTCCGCTCGACAGAAACCTTCTGAGAGTCAGGCCAGTAGATGCAGTGACCATGGCTCTGTCCAGAGATTCCTATCCACCGGGCTCTTTTGGCACGGGCTGCTAGTTTGTTTCCCTCTTTGACTTTAACGTAGACTTCAATTCCCCACACGTGTATGTCTTTCAGGTTCGGTTTCTCGTGATGGATCATTTCAAAAGGGGTTTTGTCTGGCAAAGCTCTTGTATGTGTCCGATTCCTAAGATAGTTGGCGTGCAAAATTGCATGCCCCCATAGAGTCTTAGGAAGACTTGATTCCAATAGCATGGCACGAGCTCTTTCAACTAGAGTTCGGTTTAAACGTTCAGCAACACCATTTGACTCTGGGGTGTCGTGCACGGTTAACCGATGCTTCGTGCCTTGCTTGGCTAAATGCTGTTCAAATTCTGAGCTTGTATATTCGCCCCCTCTGTCGGAAACAAGTGCTTTAATGTGCACATTCCTCTGTCGAAGCATCAAGGCCTCGTAGAGTTTGTATTTTGAAAATGCTTCCGATTTGTTTGCCATCAAATAGATAACCGATTCCCTTGAGTAGTCGTCGATGAAAGACACATAATAGGATTTCTTGTCAATTGTGGAGTGTCTCGCTGGTCCCCAGACATCAGAATAAATTCTGTCACCGAATTTTGATGATCGGCTTCTGGGTTCCTGAGGAAGTGATTTGCGTGCAATCTTCGCCTGAATGCACGCATCGCAAACAACCTTGTCACCTTTTGAGCTCAATTCAATGCCTAATATCATGCCACGGTTGAGCAAATGCTGTAGGGACTTCTGTGAAATGTGCCCCATTTTTTGATGTATCTCCATGGCTGATGCGCATACATGCGCTTCGGCACTTGTGTGTTGTAAATCAAATCGATATAAGCCATTCAGCTTCGGTGCTTGCATCAATATCCTGCCTTTACGATTGGATATTGTGCATTTCTGATCAGCTATTTGTGTGTTATAGCCTGCATCATCGCACCGGCCGATCGAGATGAGGGTAACAGCCATTTTGGGCGCGTAGAACGTATCCTTCAATGTAATGTTCACAGTCTTATCTCCAACCTTATTAGATAGCACGAGTGAGCCTGAACCAAAGGCATCAAAAGTGCCTTTGTTGGCTGCACGAATTGTGCGCGGCTGTGAGAATGGACTGTAATCCCTCAATAAATTCTTGTGAGGGGTCATATGTGCGGTCGTTCCAGTGTCGAGGATAACAACAGTGTCCAGAGATAAACTACTCAAATTGGAGCAGTCGAAGTTGGCGAAAGCGGCTGGACTGCCACTCTCATCCTCCTCAGAGGACACTTCTTCGGCAACATTCGCCTTGGCTTTGCCCTTCTTCTTTTTGGCTTTCGCTTTCTTCTTCTGACGTGGCCCCTGGCCTTCTTTACCACCTCCTTTAGCCCAGCAACTCTCTATAGCATGTCCAGGCTTGTGGCAATTAGTGCATGTAGACACCTTCGGGTCTTTCCGGCCCTTCTGCCCTTTCGTAGATGAACCAATAAATGCCTGCTCTTCTTGTGAAATATTGAGGGTCTTTCTCCTGTCGTATTGAGCCTTTAGTACTCTGATAATATCATCAGGCACTAAGGGCATTCCACATTCTTCGAGCGACGTGGTAAGGGCATTCATAACTGCCTCATAGGAGGGTGGAAGTGATGCAAGGATAATGTCTGTGAACTCTCCTTCAGAAATTCTGGCTCCCATCTCATTGAGACGAGCATAGAGGTCTTGGGCCTTGTCCAAGTGATCTCTCAAGTCTCCATCCTCAGGACACCTCATACTGCGAAGCTGTCTCTGTAGGTTGGTGAGGACCATCTTGGGCTTTTTGGTCATCTCATTGACCAATGCATCCCAGACTTCTTTTGCTGTATGTCTCTTCTGTAGCATCAGAGCTAGTGACTCTGACACTGAGACGATTATTTGGGTTTTGGCCTGTCCTTCTCTGGCAAGATACTTCTCCAGCTTCTCCTCAGCCTTCTCAATCTGAGTTTCCTCAGCTTCTGTGAGAATATGGCCTGGGGGCATGACTGGAGGATCAGGAGGTCGAATGGCTCTCCCTTCTATATGCCTGAGTAGATTTTTGGACTCAAAATAACTTGTGAGAGTAGCTCGCCACAGAGGCCAATTACTTCCATCTGTTGCAAGCTTCTCCACACCCAAAAGCTTCTGCGAAGTGTCTGCGGGGCCCATAACCCTTGTTAGCAACTAGGGGCTATGGAAGGGAAGGTTCGGTAGAGTTCTTAGAAAGCTAGAATCAAATATACTCTCTCAGTGAATTTATTGTCACTGATATATTAATACAATACCTAGAATCAAATATACTACATGATTTTCAGTCAACATGCTATGTAAATATGAAAGATACTACTCGCCTCTCTCAGTCAATTTATTGTCACTGAGAGAGGAGTGTAATCCTGTCTCAGAAGGCATATACTTGCACCCGGCCCTTTAGCGCCCAAGGGCTCGCGCGTCGAAGTCATTTCAAACTCCGCTGGGTGCAGCCGCCTGTGAAAGTAGAAATAACAGAATGAAATGGAGAGATAGGGAGTGACTAGAAAATTTCGAAAATAAGCAGAGAAGTGGATGCATAGTACAAGAACAATATAAGAAAATATTGAAACACCACACAATAAAGTGAATATATTATGCTTGATTTTGGTGCAGGAGCATAAATGCACCCAACATCAACATCATAAACCATTCTGTCGAGATGAGACGTGTATCATTGGTGAATGGGTCATGCATGTGCTAATTTTCTGAATGAATACAACATGGCGAATATAGCGTAATCACATACCTTCTCTTCATTGCCTTGCCACTCGTATACCATCTCGTTCTCAACATGCACTGCATATTGCGTCTAGGCCATACACTATATCACTTACAAAGAAATGATATAAATAGTTTGTCTCACCCATGATGTAACACCGTCAGGGAGTTGCAGAACCTCAACTCTGTAATACATCGATAGTCCCATCTCACGGTAACAAGTTTGCAATGCAAACGGCCCTGCATACTGGCGTAGAAGTGTGAGTACTTTTGCAAAGAGCCGTTCGAGATTGGATTCGTGTTGTTTGCGTGATGACTACTGCATGTTTCAGATTGTTAATGGTAATAGAGACAAGATGACTGACCTGTCGCACCCGTTCCTGTTCCTTAAGACTCTGACTTATGGTACGCTCATTCAGGGAATCAAAAAGCATTTTGGCTGACACCTTTGGCCCCCCGAAGACCTTGTTCACCCGGTTCTCAGACTCGCAACGTCCGTTAGTTCTGAGACCTGCCGTAAACCTAGGTGCAACCCAGGCATGGGCCCACTTCTCTCGGACAGGGTATAGCTCTTTTTCAAGATATCTTCAGCTAGATGGAAAGCGATCTAGAAGAGACTCCCAGGCTTGTTCGAACGCTTCGGGTGACACAGCTCGATACACTTTCCAAAATCCTTGAGTGAACCTATCCCAGTGCACTCCAAGTGTTCTGCGCAGGTTAAGTGTGACATTGCCATCAAGGTGATGGGGACAGAGCACATGAAATGTGCTTGGCAGTTCTTGAGCTACTGCTTGAAGTAGAGCGGGGTCACGGTCGGATCCAAGCACTTCTGGCGGGAGCCGTGCAGTGAGGAGATGGTTCCGAATAACCCATTGATGAGTTTGTATGTCTTCACGAGCTTGAAGCGCATACCAGATGTTGCGTGAGTTGGCAAAATTGTCAATAATTATCCCAATGTTCAGAGGATAACGATATTGATTACGGTTTGCTGCATTGTCCGTTATAAGGATATCTGAGAACCTTCGTGCCAATGCGGCCTGTTCAGGCGACTGCCACCAGAGCCCTGTAACTTTCCCAATGTCGTCAAGATTCAAATAATAGTGCCAACCCTCTCCTGTTGCACATTTTTCCTGGAGACTATGAATAATGGCAGCAAAGTCCCCACCTAGTTCATCTATGTCATTGCGACTCTGTGCTCGGGCATCGTTGATCAGATTGGATACTTGACGTGGTGTGAGGTCATGCTCGGGAAAGGACTGTGAAAGGATGGCCTGAATCTGGCGCCGAGAGAAGGATGGGTTGTTGGCATAGGTCTGTATGAGGGCACGCTGTGCATCTGTGGCTGGACGTGGAGCTGAGGCACCCACTGCCAAATTACGGTTATGGTTATGTGTGTAATCGGCCCAGGTCAGAGTATAGACAGTTGCGCCGACACAACGGTTAAGATTATAGTGCGCTTTACAGTCTGTTTTGATTGTCTTGCCTTGCCGGTGGTCACTCGGGTCAATAGCTGGGTTGTGCATTGGCTGGTGAGTCCGATAGCTGTGACACCGCATCGTTATTTTTTTGGGAAGCCCGTCCTCATCACCTTCCATCCTCTTGCTCTGACCAATGCGCATCTTATATCCTCGTTTCTCCTCGTAGCGGATAATCTCCACCTTGGCCTCATGCAGATTGGAATATGTTGTGCCAATACGTGGGGCACCAGATGGGACCGCTTCAGTTACTGGGTAGCCATACCTTTTGGCATATGGCTGCGAGTGAACGGTTAGAGCCAACGATTTCGAGTGTGATGATTTGGGCATAGGAAAGGCCAGTGGGGAGTCTGTTAAGTCAATTGGACTGTCATTGAGCTGAACTTTTACATAAGAAGACTGTTTCTGTGGCGTCTGCAGTGAAAGTACATTCATGTGATGGTGCTTCTTGACCAGCCTTGATGTGTTCTCGCTATCTGAAGTATCATATGACCGAGTCTCCGGGCTCCAATCCAAATCCGAGTCCGAGTCAGAAACCTCTATAACTGACATTTCATGCAATCCTGGCGATGATTGCATGCCTGTCAAGTCTATTACAGAAATGGGGGAGTCTGGAGCCACTGGCAAGTTGAGTGTGAGATCTGCTGGACCGGGTTCCATTTTAGCTTGCTTCACTGAAGGTACTATTATCGCATCTAATTGGGGATCACGACCTTGGAGTTTATCCAGTGAGACAAAAGCTATAGGTGGTGGTTTTATGTGCAATGCTGGCTGAAATACTCATTACGGAAAGTTAACACATAGACGGACATGAACTTACTAGAAGTGGTGCTGAGACACTTGCCTTAGCGTCAATGCGCTTCACGACCTGGTCACTGAACGTGAAAATGGGATGTGCAAACTACATAATCCACCGCTATATCATCATATACCTCTCGGAATCAAGGCTTTACGGCACGTACCTCAATGTCTAACACATTGTAGTCCTGATAGGGAATAGTCACATCAGGCAGGGTATGGTTTATAGGATTGTGGCATAATTCTTCGTCGACGCGACAAGCCCGTGTCCATTCAGAGGGTAGCTACAACAAATTAGTGAGAAATAATAGATCTCAGTCTCAAACTGGAATACATACCCCATGATGCTGCAAACAAAGGTGGTACGTGATCAAATCATATATCCATTGATCACGAACCACTGTTGATCGAGCCGGCGTCCAGGTAGGAACTGTGGCATCCATGCGTTGTTCAATCGCATTGAGGGCGATCAAGGTACAGCTGCCACTGCCGGCAGGCTGCATTGGCCCACTCTCGACAACCACTGCTATAATTTCAGGAAACCTTAAGCCTGACAAAACCCAATTCATGACTGGGAGTACATCAATGTGAGGGGCCTTCCCCATAGAGTCCCGGTGCTGTATAGTGCTCGGACGACTATATGTATATAGATACGCAGACGCATGTCCCTGTTCAATGATTTCGAAGCTAAAACCGCGGATGCATGCAGTTGCAAGTCGGTTACGGATGCCGATGATGTTTTTACTGTATAGACGAGGGTTTTGGTGGTATAGTACCTTTGCATCCTCGAAGAATAAGGTGGGAAATACCAAGTGATGAGCTTCGCGAAGGGGATCTGCTGCAATGGTTCACCAATAGATCATCTCTGAGATCGCATTGACAACATCATCGTAAAGCCAACGTTCTCCAACTAGTGTACTGAGTTGCCACAAGGGCATGCCTGAGGCGGTTGAGAAACCTGACACCATAGTCGTGATCCACTCATTTTCGAACTTGACGAAGTTAGCAGGTGTAAGTAGCTTGGCCTCTGTAATACGATGTACAAGGGCACGCGCAAACATCACATGTGGTGTGTGGTTGTTAATTGAAACATAGAGTCGTACCTACCCACACATATCAGAAAACAACAAAGAAAAAAACTAGTAGGCAGCGGGACGCACTTTTGAGAGATGCACCTGAACCAACCGTCTTTGGTCCTCTTGGTGTATTCATAACCAGTTCAACACCACTGATGCCACCAGCGGATGCCTGCTCCAGGCCGGGTAGAATATCTTGTAGAGAAACGATGTTCGGTATGAACTCGTCAATGGTGACTGTGGTGGACAATTTGGCGGAAGATGGCAGCGACAGGAGATATGTCCATTTGTGGAGAGCATCGGCAGATAAGATGGTGGGTAACGCCAGAGACTTAGCTTCTCGGAAAGTCACAGTTCTGAAAAATTGCTCAGAAAACAGCACATATGACGAGGAAGCATTAGCGAAGAGACCAGACATGTCCTAGAGCACTGAGTGTGGTAGCGTGAAAGGAAATGATTATGACCGTATTTATAGCTCACGAGGCAGCGAAGAAGAGGGAAAAAAAAGGAGAATACGTGTATTAATGGCAATACGGTTTGATACATCGGTCAGGTAAGGCCGCAGCCCTACTCAGCCTGAGAGAGAGACTGTACTGAAGGACATTTCACGGTCAGCGTATTACCAGGTGCGAATTCACTTCATAGCTCACCTAATAGCGAAGAAGGAGAAAAACGAGGACACGAGTGTGTTAATGGCACATGCACAAGAATTTTGATATGTCGGTCAGGTAAGGCCGCAGCCACCCTTAGCTGCTGAGAAAGATATCGCATCGTCCCAGTGTCATTCCATGGTCTGAGCATCCCAAGTGCAAACTGACCTAGTGAGAAGGCGGTGAAAGACTAGGCCTCGGCGCCGCACCGTATACGTGTACAGCCGTACATGGTACGGTGGCATTACGGCCACCTCATCCGTACCGTATGTTGGGTTGCTAGAACACCGACGTATTGCAGTACCAGTGCTCATCGGGTCATTCAGAAAGACCCGATGAGCACTGCAACCGCGACCCATACCTATTTGGCCCTGGAGGTATGATGATATAAGCGGCATCCGAGAATTCCGAGAATTCGGTAGCAACCCCTCGCAAAGTTCATCTTTGCGGATGATTCAGCAGAAAACCCGGGATGTTTTTCCCACGGGGGGTTGCCACACAGAATTATCCCACATTCGGTATATTTCTTATGTTCACTTTACTTATACGCATGTATAGATTACTTCTATAGGTGAACTTATATCAGTATTTTGCACTCGCGCAACTACTGAGATTACTTCTATAGTTATAATAACTCTTACAGGAGGGTAGAAAGACTCTAGCAATGGGCGGCTATTGAGAACCGCCACGGGAGCCACGATGACGCGCATCACGGCCCCGATCAGGCACGCGCCACCCGATCACGATCACGCCACGCGGACACAATTACGCCACGCGGTCGCGATCACGCGGCGATCAGCCATCACCCCACGCGATCACGATCACGCCACACACATCAATCCCTGCCCTGATCGGTGTGTCGAATCGGAAGCTCTCGGTATATATATATCGGCTACTCGAGCTCGGTGACATAAGAAACAAGCATTTCTGGGTCCCATACCCGGTGACCCGGATCGTCTTGTCATCGGATCCCGAGATGATGCGTTTGCTGTCTGGAGAGAACGCTACCGAGTAGACACCTGATGGAACATGTGTCTCCGCGCTCATGGACAAAAATGGGTTGCGCCGTACAGAAAGTGGGGACCGGAGCTATATCAGGCACACGGAATCGAAGCGGCAGCAAGGGAATCACTGGAAGCATCCAGCGCCAAGCTCCGATTGGCACGACAGACAGCGGCAAGTTGCCAAGATCAGCAGGAAGAAGCCCAAGGAGTGAAGTAGCCAGGAACCCGAAGCCAGGAACCCGAAGGAATGATTAGCAACGCAGCAACGCTCGCGACACGTGGCTGCCATGCGCACAATTCATTTCTCAAGCGCCGGATGGGTCACGTGGGAGGAACCGTAAGGGGACGCAGCCAACCCACGCCACCGTGGGAAGAATCGCCACACCATGGCATAGACCCCGCTCATGACGCATGAAAAGTTGGTGTGCTGATTCAGAGTCTGGGTCTTGGTAGCCAGTCTCTCGGTCCTGTTTACAGTAACCGGCCAGCCAGAGCCCAGAACTCACATATTGCTGCACGCGAGGCGCGTCTCATGGATATTTGTAGATCAAATCTTGAAGGCCACAGTGATAGGTAAGTATATTTTGGCTATGTCTGACAAGCTACTTGTTGCAGGTAATTCAGTTGGTACTGGAACAGGCATCACAGGTCTTGTTCAAGATATTCAAAGTCAATTGTCCTAGATCAGGTCCACAATTTCAGAAGAAATTATGCCAGGTTAATCACTAGGTCGTGCAGCAACACAGGGTAAACCGAACCTATGTACAGTGATACATGCGTTGTTCATTAGACTTATCGCTGCCAGAATAGTACAGGTACCCAATACTATGGTACGGTCATCCACAAAAATTGAGTTTGAGAAGAAATACTGTCGCATGCATTTGTCAAGATTGGTTTTCAAGCGTTAATATCATGTATTAGTGAACACAGCGAATGCCCAAATAACTTGTGCGAATAAGTATGCCGTTCGGCGAATAGGTGAACCAATGAATGTCTACAAGGTAAGAGGGTTTGACTAAACGGGGCTCACCCTATCTACAGTCGTAGCGAAATAGCCCGTGACTCTTGACGATGTAACGTGCAAGGTCTCACGGAAGGGCTGTCTAAGTCTCGACAATCCCTTCGCCGGCGAAGGTGCTCCTTCGGAGCCCTTCGCCAACAGCACAGAAAATGGTTCGAAGGATAAGGTAACGAAGAGGAAGTATGAGAACTCACCAGTGATGGTTAAGTCCTCTGCTGGTCGAAGATGGGAATCTCCAAGAGAAGACTTAAGATGATGACCACGGCGAGGTCAAAGCTGCACAAGATGAACGATGTATGATAATTGAACTGAGGAATATACATGTGAATGTAAACTACTTATATCGAATGCTCGTAAGGTATCAGCGAATAGGAAAGAGGCCGTCACAAGTCAGGGTTGGATAGGGGTGCGCGGTCATGATACTAGGTAGATGGAATAAACATACAATAGAGTGAGGGGAGAATGAGAACATGAAACAACAGAGAATAAAGGGAGCGAAGGCATTTATGGACAAAACCATGTCTTGGGACCCGCATACATGCTACACTGCACGGACTCTCCGTTTACTGGGTTGATCCCGCACGACCTATGGAAGAGACGTCCTGTGATCACACCTTGGCCATACGAACACCCAATGGGGTTGGATTAAGAAGATGATGGGGTTTATGATGAGCCATCATGCCGGGTGAATGGTATCGATCATATTCAATGGCATGCCTGCTGATGAAATGCGCGAGCAGCGAATAGCGGTTCGGAGAATGGGGCGAACAGCGGGTAGGGTGGACGTAGAGGGGAAGTGGTCGGTAGGTGGGGCGAACTCTGGCGAAGATGCTAGGGAGTGACGAGGGGGAACATAGAGGTAGCGCGGTAGGAGAAATAAACCGGTTGTGACAGCATTCTACGGGCACATAGATAAAATGTCTTCAGCCGGTGGAGCTGTGCTGCGGAAGCTGGTCCTGAACCATGTCACCGATTTTTGCACACGCTGTTCACCACCGTCCCTGATATGGGAAGCAGGAACATCGGGAGCATTGCCCGCGATGGCAGGACGTTCCCCATGACATCTTATTCCATGTTTTGACGGAATGAACGCCTCAAGCTCATAGGATGCTACCTTGGTCCGTTTGCGATCTCGAGACGATCCGCTTGTCGTCCAGCAACAACGCCACAGAGCTGACTGCTTTGGTGTGGCCCTGGAATGGTCCAGGAACGACCTCGCCAGTTGTGATATCCCTCACCAAGATCATGTTACGAACCCCTGAGACGATGTGTTTGCCGTATTGACAGAACACCACAGAGTCGACAGACAAAGTGTGGTTGAAAGGTCCTGAAACAAGCTGGCCAGTGTCTACATCCCATACTCGGGTCGTGCCGTCCTGAGATCCTGACATGATCTGCTTGCTGTCAGGCGAGAACGTCACAGAGTTAACATTATGGGTGTGACCTTCGAATGGTCCTGAAACGGCATTGCCAGTCTCTGGGTCCCACACGCGGATCGTCTTGTCATTGGATCCCGAGACAATGCGCTTGCCTTCTGGAGAGAACGCTACCGGACCAATTTCGCATGTGGCATGTGAATGGCCTAGAAATGGCCTTGCAAGATTCCCCATCCCACACCCCCTATCATAAGGTCCCCAGACGATACGTTTGCCGTCGGGCGAGAATGCCACCGAGCTGACAACCCACATGTGGCCTTTGAATGGACCCGAGACAAGCAATCCGGTCCCTGTATTCGACACACAGATGGTCTGGTCCCAAGAGCCCAACACGATGCGTTGGCCATCCTGAGAAAAGGCGACAGACCTGACTTCGTCAGAATCACAATCGAACGACCTTGACATGACCTCGTTCTCTGCATCCATAATCAGATCGTGCCGTCCTCGGATCCCAACACGATATGCTTGCCATCCTGTGAGAACGCTACAGAGTAGACAGGTCCGGCGTTGGCCTCTTAATGGTCCTCAAACGAGCTTGTCTGACTTTACATTCCATACGAGGATCGTTGCATCATGAGATCCCGACACGATGCGCCGGGAATCCTGCGAGAACGCCACAGCCTGCACCCACCCAGTATGGCCTTCAAATGGTCCTGAAACAAGCTCACCTGACTCAGTATCCCACACTCGGATCGGGTTGTCACCGGATCTTGACATGATAGGCTTGCCATCCGTGAGCAGAGCTAACCGGGTAAGTGTGGCCTTCAAAGGGTCCTGAGATGACCTTGCCACTGTCTGCATCCCACTGCGTTTGCCATCCTGCGAGAACGCCAAAGAGTAGACCTCGCCAGTGTGGCATGTGTATGGTCCTGAAATGACCTTGCCCGTCAAGAACGCGACGGTGCTGCCAGGGACATCAAGGTAGTGGGATATCAACGATGGTTCTGAAATAAAGGCAGTATTGCCTCTCGCAGATACCTCAGTCTTCTCGACATCCTTATTGACAAAGAGCTTTGCGCAGTAGTTACCAGGATGTTTGCAGAGCAGTCCGACATTGGGAAGGTGCCCGCATTCGAGGCCTGTTGTCAACTGGCAAGAGTCAGTATGCAATAGGCAACGCAAACGAAAGAGTCTTTCCAGCAACTTGGATTCTGTGGCAGGAATTCTTCGGGGTGGAGAGTGAACGGTTGGCTCACTAGAGAAGTGATGAGGGACTTACGGTGCTGTCACAGTGCCCTCTCAGCGTTGTTCGTCGTGCGCAGTGTTCGAGGTGGTAGACAGAAAAAGTCCGTCACATGTGCCCGGCGTCAATGTGAAGCGCCCGTCGATGTGGCTCCGTCTTCGTAAGTGCAGCTGGTCCGTGTGTCAGAGGGTGCAGGGGGTGAGTTCCGTAGACGCCTGGGCAAGTTTCGTGGACCCGTTGTCGCGCCCACAACCCGCTCTCATATGAGGTCGCACGTTCACCCATGCAGTTTTGTCAACTTGTTCCCATTCCCAAAGCAGCGCTACCTGATCTCCAAATGCGACACTTGTCCCTCCAATCCATCTTCCCTCCCAGTTTTTCAAGCTTTCCTAGACCCTCCAATGCTCCACGTCCCGTTTCAGCATTACACCCTCAGCGGACAGCGATCGTACAGTCCCCAGGGACTCCTTCTCCAAAATCTGTCAAGCTCTGAGAGCGTCCGACGCCATTCACTTCCGAATTGTCCAGTACCAAACCACCCCCAAATGGTTCACCCCTCGTTCCTCGCTAACGTGTCCCTCTGTGACCCCCCAAGGCGCTGCCTTTACGGGCGTTTTCACCAACCAAATCCAGCCACTTCCAACTCCCAAATCTCCCAAGGCTACGACAACTCCACCTGGTGGCAGCCCCACGAAACATAGTGCCACCCTCTCATGGTAGCTTCAAAAAGCCATCGCCCAATCATCCGTGCGGAATAGGATTCGATTTGATTCATCACACTCGTCTCCTATCCATCTAGCAGTTCCGCAATAACCCGGCACCTTCAAGCGCCATATTCTCCATCCACTTCTCAGCCGACGGTTGGGACCCAACGAGGCTCGGCGCAGATACTGATACGACACGGTTACCGGGGAAAGCCCTGTACACACGCGGTACGAAACCACGCGAGAGGTGGAACATACCCGCACTACGTCACATCTGAAACTGTCCAGTACCAAAAACAAACACAAAAAACAACAACACAACGAAACACGACCTAGGGGCCGTTGACCAGAAACTGGTCGGCGGTTCCACGGCCCATGGCAGTCGAATCTGGTCCACCATAATAAGCGCCCACTGACCCCATCTCCTTGTCCCACTGGTGGATCCCAACAAAGACTAAGAGCGGATTCCCCCCACCTGCGAATGCCCTGCCTCGTAGAAGTGCCAGTGTGCAACGTCTATCTCATCTGTGGCGTCATGCTGCTTGGAAATCTGCAACCTCTGGAGACTTCAGGATGGCATAAATAACGTCGGGGTGTTCCTCCTCAATGTCACGAGGCACCCCTTACGTGACTACTAGTATACTTCGTGTCAAAATTTTTGTGAAACTCTCCAGCTCCCGCTTTGGCCCCACTTTCGCGTCTAGCGTCCTGCTTCTGTAACTTCAGCGGCTCCCACGTGGTGGCGCACCGTACACACTGTGGGTAGTCAACCCAATGAATCCTATTGGGTGGACCCACTGAGGATTCAGTATATAAACCATTATAGCTAGTGTAAATACCAATAGAACCTGTTGAAAATTCAATGAATCGGTTTCAGTGGAAAAAGTTTCGTTTCAATGAGTTGGTTTCAGGGGTTGACTCATGTGTATTCAGGGATCCTACAATGGAAGACCAATGGATTGAACCAGGCATTCCGATTCGACGACCACTGAGTTCCCATGAAATAGTCACTTACGACCCCGTGGTTCTATCACCACATTTCAGAGATGCAGCAACTGAATGCCCCATTATTTCAAGTCATAAATCAATATATACAAGGGAAAATACAGATGAAACAAATCACTGAAATACCGCATTTCAGTCCATGAAACCTGGGAACGGTGTGCATCTGTTCTTGGCGATGCAAGACACGAGAGCAATCCAAGACACAAGAAAAAGTAGATGACCTGCATAACAGCTGGTACCAAAAAGAAAAACAGAATCAGTCGTGGCTAGCAACCCCCGCTGTCGGCCCCACGCACCTGACTCATGCTCAATGATCACTACCTTGGGGGATTCCGCCAGCTCCCACACCGCATCCAATCCACCAGCACAACGTTTCCGAGTCCACAATCAGGATAAGCTTGCCCACACGTATGGTGCGCCCGTTCGCTGCCCACGGCATCCACCGCCGCCCGATCTCCTCAAATGTCTCCTCGACTGTCAGGTGCAGTGTGCGCTCCTCGAGGTCGAGCCTCACATCCGCAGCCGTCAGCGCACTGCTCGACGTCGACGTCGTGAGCGCGGTCGCACCTGAGCGTGCCGAGTTCAAGCTCGTGCCCACACCCGCACCCACCGCCGCGATAGGGTTTCACAGAAAGGTGCTTACCGGTTCTGTTAGTTCTCAAAATACTAACGTACCTCAGTGACATGCTTGTCAGAAATATTGGAGGAGGGATCGCTGATGTACGTGTTGTACACAGGGGATGGGTTGAGCGAACGCCCAACTCACCATCTTCCTTTCCACAGCCTCAATCGGTCTCTCTATCAAATCGTGCGACAGCTTCCGTCACGAAGAACAGCTGGGACAGGTACCTGGTGTGGTGGTGGAGAACCTGGGATCACTCAGGTTGCGGCTGAGCATGCAGGCGATCCGGTAACCGTGCAGGAGGGATCAATCTCGCGTGTGCGGTCAGGCTGAGTTCAAGACTCTGCCCAACCCGGACACGGGTGTAAGGAGGGAAGTGGGAGAAGAATACTACGTGCACTACTGGGCCTAACCCTGGGCTGGGCCTGCGCATCGACTCGGCTCGGAGGGAATCGGAATGGGAAAGGTTCTGCGGAAGGATGGATGACAAATAGAACAGAAGCGCAGACTCAGGCTGCTCCAGCTGAGGCGGGGTGCGAAATCATCTTGATGTCATGGTGTAGATCAAATGACGCTGTGGGCTGAGTCCATGTAAGGTGGCGCCGTACTAGTAGGGCTGCGAGTGGAGCATGCCACGCTGTTTGGCAGTGCACCTTGTCTTTGTCAAGCAGTGTGAGCTGTTGCGTCCATCACATCACTTGACTTACGAAAGCCCAAGACGGTCTATACAGTAAGCAGCAAGTAGTGTGATCCCTGGAAACAAACAAGCGGACCCTTGGGCCATCCATCTGAGATATCCACGGGCTGGTGGCATGACTCGGAGACAAGGGAAACGGAGAAGTGGAGCGCGGCCGTGGGAGCATACAGATATTCGGGCAGCGGCGATTTGAGGGGCTGACCGTGGTGGCGATGGCCAGAGTGAAGGATGAAGAGCGCGCATACATTTGTTCTTGCATTAGTCAGCCAGGTTGTACTCCGACTCGTCCTGTGCCTTTCACCTTCCGTGCCTTCCGCCAGAAATCGATTATCTTGCCTACTAGGTATTAGCGCAACTCGCGATCATACCCCAGACACTTGCACTAGTACTTAGTTGACTTCTGGAGATTGATCATGATTAGATAAAAAAAAAATCTCATTTGTCATTTGGACTTTGCAATTTTTCCTGTACCTAAATTTCAGTACAAGTCAGTACTGTAATTTAGCTGTAGTGCAGGCGGAACTGAAATATAGCGCTTATTCTTTCTACAGTGTATACTTAGTGCTGTATCTCAAAAGCAGTTGTCACTTGGGGCCGTAGTAGCATTCCAGCACCTCAAGCATGGAAATTCATTGATATGTTGTAAAACCGGTCATACTTGACCGATCCCCGATCCCCCTTCGCGCATTGTTCTCCTTGCGCAGTCTCCGCAGTTTCCCTTTGTTTAGCATCTTATTGTCTTATCCTATTGTCCTCATTCCTATTTTAGAGTACAAAGGAATTATAGAGTATAAGTAGCGTACGCTTGCTCTACGACCTCTCAGCTTACACTGATGTCGTCTTAGGTACTTATTACTTCTCACTAATACTAGCTTACACTGAAGTCGTCTTAGTGTCTATCTAGACTACTGCGCCAGCATGATACATATATGGAAACTTCAGTATATTTGCCCAGAAATATATATATTAATTCACTGGATTTCACTGAATGCTCCATGAGCTATCTTGAAAATTTTTAAGTGTGCGCACAACGGCAATCCAGGCCTTCGAGCACTGAAATTCTCATGATAATTACATTGAATCTGTAGTTCCTATGGCACGGAAACTAAGTGACAAAGCCACTGAAAATTCTACTGGTCCAACCACTTGAATAATTTCATTGGTTTTTTCTAGGAAACCCGGTAAGCTCAAATCTCATTGGTTTGTTTCAATGGGGGCTGTTTCAATGATGTACCCACTGAAAACAGAAACCCCGTGGGTAAACCCACTAGGTTTCAATGGATTCGCTATCCACAGTGTATATACCCCACATTCGGAGCCCACATCCGAACCACTCAGCGGTCCATTGCGTCGCAACAGCGACGCCTGATTCCGGAATATGCTGCATAAGGTTGCATAACATGCAACGCTACCATGGGCTGAGCGTAAAGTCGATAATTCTGGATCGCATCCATTCATGTCAGCACTCAGGCGCGCGAACGAGGAATCCCCTCGGACTCAGAAACGCGTCACTGGACGAGAAATAGAAGCCAATCGTTTGAGTACCACTACGCGTATTGGCAAATAGCCGGTGGTTTCAGGTGGTCATGCGGGTGGAGGCAAAGCATCACGATCATGATCATGTCGTAACGAAAACTGCAGTACTGTCAACTCGAAAGTACATGCTGAACACAAACGTATGGACAATTCGAGTTCATGGGTGTACGCCCTACGGTTGAAGTACACTCGTCAATCAAGAAAGGGACACAGAACGGAAAGTAGGAGGATACGGTGATTGCAAAAACGGGATGTGAATTAGGCCCAACACGTCGTGGTGCGCACCAGGGCGTCCCAGACGCGGCCGCTGTACCCGCTGTACCAGCCTGATGATACGGGCGCCTGCGTTTGATCCACCACGCCCTCGACCTCTGCTTGATCCATCAAGCCTTCGGCCTCTGATGTAGGCGGGCCATAGGGAAATATCGGGGGACAGCCTACTTCCGCAAATGGCAGATGGAAGAATACGAGATTACGTTTCAAGGCCGTGCGCAACTCGCCAGTGGGGTTAGGATACAACCTGAGCACCGTGTTTTCGATATAGTCCCCGTAGATCCAGCACCAGGTGATGAGAGTTGGAGAAGTCAAATTGACCCTGTAAGTGTCGATACCGTCCTCGTTATGTCCAGGTAGGACGATGGGGTATTGACCCCATAGCGCTACGACTTCCGCTGCAATTTCGAGCATCCCGATGGGTAGGGGGGCACGGTGAAAACCGTCGGGCATCTTTCCATCTTGGAAAAATGTACGAATGACGTCCATTTTGACTGCTGGCAGTGCCGTCCACGGGTGTCTGAAAAGGAGGTATGTAAAGACAGACTCCGCATAACCGGCAGGATAGCGGATGTGATTGAAGGCGAATTTGGGGTTGCCCGAGATGCCATCTTTGATACGCTTGAAACGATGTTTGGCGGCGCTACGATATTGAACGTGTCAAAGATGGGATCCGCTTCAGCTTGCATCTGTGGGATGCTTCATGAGTGGTGTAACATTCGCTCGGCCTATGCGCATCTTACCTTTTGGAAGAGAGTCTCATTGAAACTGTGGTTATCGCCAAAAAACGCGTCGCCTTGGAGAGAAACATGAGTATAGATTGTCTGATAAACCCATGTCACCGATGGCTTACCTCGTGTCATGCTTACGTCCCCTAAGAACATATGACCGTCAGCTTGATACTTGGACGTAGCGAAACAAACTCACCCTCGAATGTGCCGTGAAAATTCAGGCCACGACTGCCATCCCGAGCTCCACCAATGCTGAGCTTATCGGTAAGCGAGTTGCCATCGCCTAGATGGGCCGCATAGGCAACCAACGCGGCGATGTCAGCGCCCATATTGAATCCTAGCACATAATAATGTCAAAAGAAAACATAAGGCGATACACGAACAGCACATACCAGTCATAACGGCATCCACGATTTCTTTAGGGGATGCCACTCCGTCGTGGGGTAAGTACTACGATTTGCGAGATAATTAGATTCTGACCAATTACAGGGAAGTAGCGTGGGGTGATGTGATACGTACTCCATGGTTCGCAAGTGTGTTCAGACCAGGGCATGGTCCTCGAATATCGCCAGGGCCAGGTGGTACATACGGATGGTCCGCATCATTGACAAGTACCGGGACGCCTATGTTGTCTGGCTTGGCGTGAATATCAGGGGGAGGACCTTTACGGATCTCCAGTGTCGGGATAATCATGGCAAGCTCCTCTTCCGACAGACCTGCCAGACTGCCGTACGCAGGAAAGGCAAGCACTTCGGTCAGGTGGGAAGTGAAGGTAAAGATGAGCAGAAGAACAGTGGTGAGACGCGTCATTCTGTCGTTTGGCATACAAGAGAAGACTGGATTGCGTGAAGAACATCTTGCAGCAATCAATGGATCTTTTATAGTCAGCATAGGCGTCTGTGCAAGCAAATGGGCGTAAGATAAAATCACCGTAACCGCAAGTACTGTATGGATTCGTTCTGAACAATGGCATGTAGGCTGGGCTTTGATGTCCCTGGTTTCGATTTGACTTTATATTCCGCCGTTTGAAATAGACACCTGGTACTGGTCGGGCACCGTACTCAATTCCATTCTTTGAGCATCAAAATCAGTTGAAACTGGAGATCGTAGAGCTCAAGGCAGCGCATCCCTGACCCGGATTGATGCGACCCGAGAAGCCCCGCGCAAATTGGAACGGACGGTTCTAGGGCTCCGCTGAATTACCACTCAGTTGTCCCCGAACGCATGCCGAAACCTATTTGCAAAATCATGTCGTTCTGTGCCGTGAGTCCTTCTCACAGCTGAAGAAATATCCTCCCGGGGGTAATGTATGGTGCCGGTCACTTACACACGGCTACTTGCCAATCGCAATTCCAGCTGAGAAAAAATCCGATTCTTCTTATTCCTTATAAAGTGCATCTTTAGGTCAGATCGATCGATTGTATAGAGCGATTGATCTAATTTGTAAAACTGATGGTGTTATTTTTCGTTGTCACGTCAATTTGGCGGCACTGCCATATATGAATATCCCATATGAACGTTAAGCTCCATCGGACGATAAGTACAATGAACTGTGGCTACGCAAAACAAACCTTGGCTGCTTCTAGTTTGACACAAGTTGCGCCTCATGTCACTGAGCAGGAATGACAGCTTCTGAAATCATTAGCTGGAGCCACTTTCGAAAATCAACGAATACACACACCCATTAATAAGTGAATGCGGGGCCTGTGATATCAAGTATCTGAATAGTACAGCATCGGCTGCAACTAGTCAACGGTCCATTTAGTCCCCCACTGCTCCATGCGTGCACTTCCAAAAAGAGAAGAAATGTATTAGCCTCATTCCCGTTCATTCCGAAACTAGTCCACTCAAGGTTGCGCGGTTGCTTCAAGGACATTCGATAGGACCGGAGCTCGTTTTGTTGTCCCAAGCGAGTGTGTGCAGGACAATGGGACAGCTGTGGACACTAAATGCCACGCCGCAGGTTTGTCTATTCATGCCGTTTGACCTCTAAACAACAGAGTCGACAGTGTTTTCCAAGTCCCGGCTAAAGACCAGGTCTAGCCCGAGCCGGGCCGGGCCCAAGCTCTCGTCCAGATACAGAGAGCGCCGGGCCCGAATAACGCGGCTTTTGGGCACTTCTCATTAACGTAAGTCAGGCACATGTAATGAGGGGTTACTATTTCCAGCGACAACCACTGATCTGAACGATGAACGATACTCTCAATTGAAGTTGAATGTCGGCGTTACAACTTCGAATCCTCGCCTGACAGTGTGACACTGCTCGGGCACCGTTACGACTCAAACACGCTTACGCGTCCGTGGCACAGGTGTAGCATTCGTGGAACGAGGCGAGTCACACACTCGACTTCTCTTCTGCGCCTGCGACCAAGGAATTCAATCTTGTATATTTTCCGACGAAGCACGCTTTGCAAGACTGTCACACGTGCCGACTGACGTCAGTACCCTCAAGCTCAACGACTTTCCAGTTCGTTACAGCTTCGCCCTGATCGAAGTGACAAATGATAAAGAGCGCCCCTCCGAAACTCGCTGAAAGAACGTCAAACTTTGAATACACGCCCCGTTCAGCGGACAGCGCGACAGCCAGAGTATCAATAGGTGCATGCTAGGTTGTATAGACCCAAAACCACCATGTCTCGTCTACACGCCAAACTTTTCTTTGTGCTCTGTCTGTCTGCAAGTGCAGTGGTGCAGTTTGTCACCCTCGACAATGCTACGTTCGTTGGTACCACTCTCGGATTGGTAACTAGGTACCTGGGAATTCCATATGCAGAGCCCCCGTGAGTCTCCTCGTCTGTTCTTTTGAAAGAGTAATCTCGAAGCATTTCTGTGTCCGGGACTGGAGATCGGCGGTTCCGATTGCCAGTTGCAAAGAGCTATACAAGCGGCACCTTTCCGGCAGCCGTCTTCGGCCCCTCCTGCCCACAGCAAGCAGTCCGCCTGCCTAACCCTAGTGGAGTCCCTGCAAAGACGATTAACGCTATCACCGATTCCATCTTCCGAATGGTTCTCCCAGATTCGGAAGACTGCTTGTATATCTAACATTTCCTCTTATGTATCCTGTTCGCGCACGTCTCGCTGTTCTTTTAGGACAGTAAACGTAGTCAAGCCTGCTCTGATCCCTGCGGGAAGCAAGCTTCCTGTCGTGGTAGTGAGTTGGTCTTTGGCTTTGATGCAGGCTGGCACATATTTGACGGATTTTCCCCTACCTGTCAGTGGATTCATGGAGGAAGCTTCGAGCTGGGATCCACTTCCACATACGATGGTCAGCTCTTGGTATATCGGAGTGAACGGTCGCCCTGATCGTCCTGCTGAAGGGGGAGCAATCGTACAACGTTCAATATCTATGGGCAAACTGGTTATCTACGTCAGCATGAACTACAGGTATGACCTCCTAATTCCAGCCATGAGATACTGGTTGAAAAGATTTGCGGGAAAAATAGATTGTCACGTACGTATCCAATACTACTCTATCCTCGCTGATGGAGCCGGTTTGCTTGTAGTTTTTGGCTTTCTTGCCAGTAAAGAAGTCAAGGCTGAAGGAGTAGGGAACCTTGGCCTGCAAGATCGTGAGTACTTGTACGATTAAGGCGCACGTTACTTTGCTTATCTTCTCCAAGAACGCTTGGCGCTGCGGTGGGTTCAGAAATACATTGACAAGTTCGGTGGAGATCCCTCCAAAGTTACCATGTAAGAAGCATATGATTATACTAATCATATCAATAACGCGCGCGTCTTTCAGCTGGGGCCAATCCGCGGGTTCTATGTACGTGCGCACTTATCTAGAGCTGAGGATGGTTTAACATAGTAGGCTATCTCAGATCGGTGTCGTTACATATGCTCACCGACGGCGGGAACACCGAGGGATTGTTCAGAGCTGCATTCATGCAATCCGGTTTTCCGCTTCCCGTGAGTGGTTTCTTGTGTCACGTATTTGAGCTCAGGCCACCCCACAAGGTCGGAGACATCACGAACGGCCAGCCATATTATGACGCCATTGTCAGTGGCACGGGATGTTCTTCAGCACCAGACACCCTCGCTTGTCTGCGTGCTGCCGATTACGAAACGTTGCTTCGTTTGATGAACGATTCTCAGAATATCTTTTCTTACCAGGTGGGTTTCCTCATACTGCCATTCTCGAAGTTGATGGGCCGCCAGAATAGTCGTTGCACTTGGCGTGGCTTCCGCGCACTGACGGTGTATTCTTGAAAGACACGCCTCAGAAATTAGTCGCTTCCGGGAGCGTCGCGAAAATTCCAATCATCGTCGGTTAGTGACACTATATTGTGATTGGCAATTCTCAGTTGCGGTTTTAGGGCATTGCGACGATGAGGGAACGTAAGCCACCAACATTCCCTGCCCTTAACACATAACGCATGTTCTGAGGGAATATAGGTTGTTTTCATTCACAAATCTTTTATTTATTTTTTATTTATTTATAATCCAATTTTAAGTCTTTTGGGGCAATGCCCTATGTAAGACTTGTTTCTACAAAGCGCTGGTCTACAGAGATTATCTGACTTTCCTTTCCTTCTCTATCCCCGCTTGTGCCCCATGGGCGATGCCCTGGGCGTGTCCATGCCTAGTTAGGCGAGGTGGGTATCGTTGCGCCTGGCGCTTGTTGCCGTCCCTTCGATCTATCTGTTCACCCCCTCCCCTGGCTCCTGTTGCAGCTGGAGATCTCCGTATGTGCCCTGTAGTCTCCCGGTCTCGTGCACGTATCTGAACAGGTGTTTCAGTGCTTTGGGTTTTCCGAGGATCGTTCTCGCTGACATGGTGCCGCGTCGTAGGTGCCGTTGCATCGTTTTCCTCTGCTGACCATAGGCTGGGCATCTAAATAGGAAGTGATATACCGTCTCCTCTGCTTGTTTGCACGCTGGACATGTAGGTGTGTCGGCCTTGCCTATCTTGTACATGTGCTTGTTGAGGGCAACGTGGCCCGTGCGTAGCTGCACCAGCAGGCTGGAGTGTCTGCGCGGGAGTCCCTTGCAGAGTCTGGCGTATGCTGCCGATGGCATGGAGGGGTCGATCTTGTGAGCGATTCTAGCTCTGGGGGACCTGGCGAACTTCTCCCTTGCTTCCCCTCTGATATGTTTTTGGAACTTCTGTAATTCCACCGCCTTGCTTCTGGGAAGTTTTCCCCTGCACTTGATGGGTATAAATCTTTCCTCGCTAGTCTCCCCTCTCGCTGCCCTCTTGGCTTCCTCGTCCGCCCTTTCGTTCCCTCTTACACCCTCGTGCCCCGGTACCCACCTTATGACTGTCATGAAAATATCAGTAAGCCATCACCACCATCACAACGCTGCATATACGCTGCCCCACGTCTCACATACACTTCCACTCGCACCACCCACATCTACCTGAGCCCACACACGTCCGCACAACACATTACAGCATTCCCATCGCTCCACTGATTCGACCCTGACCCAACACCCGTGGATCCACCCAACCCGAGTCGAAGCCCGAGCCCGAGGGACGTTGATCCACAGAGGAGCTAATTGCTGAACCGCATGTCCACATATCTTCCATATATGCTTCCCTCCTAAACACAACTCATATTTCTGATACATATGACTACCTACACCCATTCCCATTCGATAGACCAATCTCTTACCTACCGCTGCTTCTGGACCACCGTAGCCCCGAGTCCAGACACCAGAAGTCGATCCACATGCCCATCTTCTGCTCTTCACACCGCAGCACACTATGTAGTTAGATAAATAGTTCAGCTCGTGTATCCACATCCCCTAGTCAATCAGAATTCACGTTGAACCACACTGGTATTTTGGGATGCACAGAATTGCGTAGTTGTTACTGAAGAGGATACACACACTGTAAGGGCAACCCTGGCTAGTTGTGGAGATCACACTACCACACAACTGACAAGGGGAAATCCAAAGTATGTATAAATGAACAGAGCATACAAGAGAGGGGATTCTCACCTGACAAGGGGAAATCCAAAGAGAAAAGTCTAAGGACCCCCAATGTCAGCGAGCCCATATTATACTACGCTGCGCAGCCAGGGACAACACTTGGCACCCGCCATCAACCCTGCACCTCCCTGACCTCCCCGACCCTTGATCGACCCTTGATGCCACCTATTACGCGAGTCGCTTGATTTCCGACACTGTTCCGAGAGTGGAAGTCGGAAATTGGAGTGGAACTGGCAAGGCGAACAGAACTGGTGGAAGTTCTCCCAGAAGCGGAATCATTTCCGAAGGCGGAGGCGGAGATGGAATCGGAACCGGAAACGGAGTCGGAAATGGAGTCGGAACTGGGTGTGGTGTCGGAACTGGAAATGGAAAACAGGGTGTCCCCTGACATCACCCCCCCTCTAGCGTGCTGCGTCCTCGAAGCACGGGACACGAGGGATTGAAATGCCAACGAGCGGATCCGGCGAGGGGCACCGGGATGTGTCCTATAGAACTCCCGGAGTTTGTCTGGGGCGGAAACATCTTGCTCCGGGACCCACGAATTCTCCTCGTACCCATACCCTTCCCATTTCACGAGGAATTGGAGTCGTCCTCGCACAAACCGGCTGTCCAGGATCCGTTCCACCACATAGTGCTCTTCCCCATCTATGATTTCCGGCGGAGGTGGCGGATGAGCCTTCCGACCTGGAATTAGGTCCTCAAGCATAGGGAGTAACTTCACCACGTTGAAGACGGGGTGGAGGCGGGACATGGACATCGGAAGTCGGAGGCGGTATGCATTCCGTCCAACCCTCCGCATCACTGTGAAGTGCCCAAGGTAGCGGTGGGCAAGCTTCTGCGAAGGGTCATCCTTGGCCTTTGCAAGGGCCGACTTGGCTTCCGAAAGGGTGGAGTCCATGTGGTCTCGGAACTCATTGACCGTCTCGAGTTGGGACTCAGCCTGGCGTGGTTCGAAGCCCATCCGCAGGTGTCGTCCGGAGTCAAGCATGAAGGGAGTCTGTTGTGTGGCAGAATGGACATGGTTGTTGTATTGGAATTCCGCCAGTGGAAGTAACTCATCCCAGTCATCCTGCCTCTCATTGACAAAGAGGCGGAGATATTGCTCCAACTCCTGATTGACCCGTTCCGTCTGTCCGTCACCCTGCGGATGGTATGCTGTGGTGGTAGCCAGCTTTATGCCGAGCAGGCGGTAGAGCTCCCGAGTCAGTTCCACGACAAACTGCGGACCTCGGTCGGAAACGACTTGCTTCAGGAGCCCATGCAACTTCCAGACATGTGCAAGGAACAGGCAGGCCGCTCCGAGGGCTGTGATCGTCGTGTGCGTCGGAATGAAGTGGGACACCTTGCTTACCGAATCCACGACGTTCATGATCACATCGTAGCCATGAGACTCTGGGAGTTCAACGATGAAGTCGACACTGATGGTGTCCCAGTGGGATTCGGGAATCGGGAGCGGAACAAGTTCTCCGACGGGCGGATGTCGTTGCACTTTGGTTCGGAGACAAAGGTCACATGGCTTCACGTACTGTCCAACGTAGCGGGACATCTGAGGCCACCAGTAATTCCGAGCCACTAACTCCAGCGTCTTCCACCTGCCAGCATGCCCAGCGACCCGCGTGTCATGGTGCTGGGACACGATGCGGCGGCGGAGGTCTGCCCCACCTGGAACGTAGACCTTTCCCCTGAAGTGGAGCAGCCCATCACGTTCCGACCATTCCGCTGCCCGTACCGACAGTGAGTGCCCTTTCCGAAGTTCCTCCACTGCCTTCACCACCGACTCCTCCTTCTCTCTATTCCGGTACTGTCTCCGGATATCCCGGAGCATTACTGCGGTCACTCCTTCTAGGGCGCGGATTGCAAAGAGACTTGGGCGGAGTAGTGTCATATCCGCATTGTCTCCACTTCCGCTTCCATGATCCGCGCGGCGGGATAGGGCATCGGGCTTGCCCATGGTACGGCCGGGGCGGTGGTGGAGCATGAAGTCAAACCGGGACAGGTGTAGGGACCACCGTGCTTGTCGTCGGTTCAACTTCTTAGACGTGCGGAAATACTCGAGGTTCTTGTGGTCTGTCCAGATCTCAAATGGGAATAGAGCACCCTCGAGGAAGTGTCGCCACTCCTCCAGTGCTCGGATGATTGCCAGCATCTCCTTGTCATGGATCTCATAGTTCCACTCGACCGGACTGAGGCTCTTAGAGAAGAAGGCAATCGGATGCCACCCCCCACCATCTTCCGATGACTGTTGTGACAAGACCGCTCCGGTAGCTGTGTCGGAAGAATCCGCCTCGACTCGATAAGGGCGAGAGTCGTTGGGAAAGATCAGGACCGGGGCGGAAGTGATCAGCTCTTTGAGTTTGTCGAAGGAAGCCTGTTCCGGATCTCCCCACCGCCATCCAACCTCCTTCTTGGTGAGGTCGAAGAGGGCACGGGCGTGGCAGGAGAAGTCCTTGATGAACCGCCGGTAGAAATTGACAAACCCAATGAAGGACTGGACCTCCTTCTTGTTCCGCGGAACGGGCCAATCCGATACCCCAGAAACTTTGAGCGGGTCCATTTCCACCTTTCCTTCCGACACAATCACCCCAAGATACTCTATCCGCATCCGCTCAAATTCGCACTTTTCCGGCTTGAGACACAGGTTGTACTCCCGGAGCCATTCCAGCACTCTCCGCACGACTTCCCGATGTTCGGACATTGTTTTTGTGAAGATGAGGATGTCATCGAGGTAGACGCAGACAACCCCTTCTGCTATCATGTCACGGAAAATGTCATTCATCATCGTCTGGAACGTGGCAGGACTGTTGGTGAGGCCAAAGAACATGACCTGTGGCTCAAAGAGTCCTCGGTTGGTGCGGAATGCGGCCTTCCACTCGTCTCCCTCCCGGATCCGGACATTATTGAAGCCCCAGCGGACATCAGCTTAGTGAAGTACTTCGACCCGCGGAGTTGTGTGATCAGTTCGGAAATGAGTGGAATGGGGTACCGGTTCTTGATCGTGATCGCATTCAAGGCCTGGTAATCCTGCACAAGTCTGAGCGAGCCATCCTTCTTTTTGATGAAGAACACCGGAGATGCCATGGGTGACTTGGAGGGGCAGATCCTCCCTGTACGGAGGTTTTCTGCAAGGAATGCATCGAGCTATACCTGCTCCTTGGGTGACAGCGGGTAGACTTTGCAGTTCGTGGGCTTTGACCCAGGCTCCAACTCGATGGCATGGTCCCACAGCTTCCGCAGAGGCAGGGCATCAAACGACTCCTTGGAGAAGACGTCCTGAAACTCCCGCAGGTACGCCGGAATTTCCGCCTCCACTCTATCATGCCTCTTAGAGGCTTCAGCAAGGCGTTGCAAATATTTCCGGTGGTGCAGATGTGTTCCGCCTCCGGCGGAACGTTTACGTACAGCAAGCGCTCCCCTTCCGCCAGAGTGTCTTCCGGGCTGAGTCAGATGACGTCGGAATGGGAATTGGAATTGGAAGTGGGATCCGGGTCAAATTCCGCTTCCGAGTCATCTTCTGCAAGCAGTGGATGGGGGCCGGAACGACATGTCTGTATGAGCCGTTCGGTCTTCCACTGCTCCTGGCGCTCTTCCGCACTTCCACCGGCACATGTGACACTTGGCTGGACATCGACTCATCAGTACCTTCCGAGTCTGCCAATTGATCTCCGGGTTGTGCTCCTGAAGCCAGGTAAACCCGAGGATGATGTCTTGCTTCCCCAGGCTGGTGACTGCAAAGGAAGTGCGTTCTGAGTGCCCATCGTAGCGGAGAATTGTGTCTACTATCTCCGTGATGGACCCTGCCTCATTGGGGCTTCCATCCACATTGAACACCGGGATTGCACGTTGCAACCTCCGCGTGGTCAGTCGGTTCCGTTCCACATAGTCCCGGTCTATAAACTGACCAGTGGCCCCACAATCGACAAGGGCGGGTCCAGATTTGACTTCCGCTGTATCTGTCGTCTGGATCTCCACCTTAATGACTAGTGACTTGGGGCCAGGGGTGGCAGCAACAACATAGCGTTTCGGAAGGCGTCGTTCCCAAGGGCGGATGCGGGATAGACGGGGTGTCGGATTTGGTTTTTGTGTGCCTTTATCCGGTGGATCTGTACGAAGTGAGGGGAGTGGGGGCTTTTCATTCTCTACTTCAAGACAGGCAAACCGGTTATGTACAGGCAGCAGGGGCACACATCTCACCCGCTGCGCGTCACAAAATCCGACGCATCTTCCACTTCCGATGCACCATGTTCTGCATTTTTGGAAATTCCTTCCGCAGTGGGCACTCCGCTTATGTCCGCAAGTGCGAGGAACTGCGAGGAACTCTGGAAGGAGCTCGAGTTTCTCCTCTGTGGCCATAAGCCGGATGTCAAATGCTTGGGGGCACTCGCGGGCATAGTGGCCTGGTTGTTGACATCGGAAGCAGGTGATAGTTCCGCGGCCTTTTCTGCGCATGCGGTCAACATCCATCGGGGCAGGGCCACTCTTCGAGGGAGGAGGGCTATGGTTCCTAATAGGAGCAGGCGGAGCAAGCGTCGGATATACTTTCCGCGTGGGAATGAATGCACTTCCGGGTTTTGGCACAGGTGGAGTAGGACGAGTGGAACTGCGTGTCATGTTCCGGCTCGTCTCCACGAAGGCCTCATTTGCTTCCCAGTTCCGGGACACCCTCTGTGCAGCTTGGTACCACCCTTCCGGGTCATCAAAGTCCGGAGCTCCATCCCCAAGCAGCGCGACTTGGTTCTGGAGTGTCGGATCAAGTCCTCGTCGGAATTTGATGACGATCGTCTTGTCGTTGTCATACTCCGCAAGGTCGATGAGCTCCAGGAAGCGATCAATGTAGTCATCGACCGGATCCTTGGCCTGGTACCAGCTGGTCCCCTCGAGCTTCGTAAGGGCTGTGAGTTGATCGTTTTTCGGGCAGAACTGGTTGGAAAATGTTTTCTCGAAGGCGTCCCAGTCCCGGAAGTAGTTCCCCTTGCCCTTTGCTTCATGTCGGATCACCTTGTTTGCAAAACGGGCTGCGCGGTCCGACTTGAAAAAGGACAATGCCCAGTGAATCCGAGCCTGGTCGTTCGGAAAGAGGTCTCCGACAATTGCGAAGTAGATGCTGCATGTGTTGAAGAATGCACGTCCCTTCTCCCGATCTCCGTCAAAGTCCGCCGGAGTTGCGGGTTTGACCTTTGCTAACTTCGCGGACATCCTCTCTTCCGCCAGTTCGGCTTTTCCGAAATCCGGATCATCCAGCATTTCATTTCCACCACTTTGTGGAATATCTAACTTAGCCAAAATCGCTTGTAAGGCTGTTTCAATCGCGTCGGTCTTCATCCGGTTCCACGTCACTTCCTCCTCCATATTCCAAAGATGATCGTCCGGCTCCATGTCAGAAGGAGAAATGTGGGACGGGATTTCCGGGGTTGGGAGCTCAACGTAAGAAGAAGGGCTGTCGTACGCTGTGTGTGCGGAAGAGGTTGCGATCTCCGAGTCGCTGTCTCCGATTCCGAACGCACCTATGGCGGCTGCAACGCGCAGAACGACCGCCGGTCCTCTAGGGAGAGACTTTTCTGCTGTAAGGGCAACCCTGGCTAGTTGTGGAGATCATACTACCACACAACTGACAAGGGGAAATCCAAAGTATGTATAAATGAACAGAGTATACAAGAGAGGGGATTCTCACCTGACAAGGGGAAATCCAAAGAGAAAAGTCTAAGGACCCCCAATGTCAGCGAGCCCATATTATACTACACTGTGCAGCCAGGGACAACACTTGGCACCCGCCATCAACCCTGCACCTCCCTGACCTCCCCGACCCTTGATCGACCCTTGATGCCACCTATCATGCGAGTCGCTTGATTTCCGACACCGTTCCGAGAGTGGAAGTCGGAAATTGGAGTGGAACTGGCAAGTCTGAGTATGGATCGTGTCTTTTCTTACGATAGGATCAACTGCGTTTCCTAAACCTCGGACATTGACACATTGCTGTCTCCTTGACGTTTCACAATACTTCAGTAATATCATCAAGCAGCCAATAATGCTTTGCTGACCGGAATGACAAGTTAGATTATAGCGGTCTTAAGCTTGAATGCGAAATCCTGGCCATACACGGCTCACCTTTATATTGTTCGTTTACTCATATTGTTTCGTTTATATACCTCACAAATCACCACTCATCCTCAGATGCTATCCAGCCACTCCATCTCCAGCCTATCTACGTCTATCCGTTCCCTTTCCAGCCGCTCTTTCTCTAGCCGTTCCTTTTCTAGTCGCTCGTCTTCTAGCCGTTCCTGCTCCAGCCGCTCCGTCTCCAGCCGCTCCATCTCCAGCCGCTCCTTGCCCAGCCGCTCCTTGTCCAGTCGCTCCTTGTCCAACCGCTCCTTGTCCAGCCGCTCCTTGTCCAGCCGCTCCTTGTCCAGCCGCTCCTTGTCCAGCCGCTCCTTGTCCAGCCGCTCCTTGTCCAGCCGCTCCATCTCCCGCCGCTCCATCTCCCGCCGCTCCATCTCCCGCCGCTCCCTCTCCCGCCGCTCCCTCTCCCGCCGCTCCCTCTCCCGCCGCTCCATCTCCCGCCGCTCCATCTCCCGCCGCTCCATCTCCCGCCGCACACACACTCTAACCGTTCCCTTTCCTTCCATACAGGGCTATCCGGAAACTAGGGTGCGCACTACGTTTTGTGCACGCATCACCTACTAGTAGCCCATACAGCCTATCCACTCTAGATGGGGCCACTTCTCCGCCGTTTGGCTTGTCCTGACTCGTGAGTCAACCATGAACTATGTATCCAAAGTTGCGTTTTCTGACACGTCACTGCTCCCTGTATCAATTAGTGATGGCCGCTATGCCGCCCACAAGGTGTCCTCCGCAAAATACAGTGGGACCGCGAAGGACGAGATATCACTTCTTATGAAGGCATGACAGTGAGCCTCCAAAGCTGTTGTCTCGCGACATGGCGACACTGAATTCGTAGAACATTTGGGCGCCAGACATGACATCTCGCTTCTTGATTATTTCTCCACTTGTGGACGGTCCAGAAACGAAAGTCAGCGGGCACGGAGAGCTCGCCGGGGTCCTGATGAACCTGGTCGGAGTGATTGCCAAACAAGTATTAATGGGCCTTGAGTATTTGCACGATGAGTGTGGATTGGTTCATACAGATATCAGACCTAAGAACATCTGTACGCACCCAGAGTATCCTCTGAACCATCCCATTATGAACAGAACAATATTGATTTTAGTTGTCGTCTACCAAATACACAGAAGCATATACGTACCCAGCTCACGTCATCCCCAACTCTTCCTGGTCTCTGTGTCATGATCCCCGGTGATCGTTCAAAATGTAGGGATCTCCTATCATGAACACTAGGTGCAAGTCACTATTTGTTTACCATAACCTATGGCAATAAATAGTGAAAAAGAGGAAATCTTGTAATAATTTGAAACTATGGCAAATGGTGAAGAATACTTTCTTTTTGTTTACAATTGAAAACATCAAGAAAATCTGAATAAACACAGATGAACATTTATAAGAAAAAATTTGTGAAAAAATAAATCCTATTCACTGCATAAGGTGCAAGAAATTATTATTTGCCTTTATTCAGATTTCCTTGATGTTTTAAATTGTAGACAAAAAGAAAGTATTCTTCACCATTTGCCATAGTTTCAAATTATTACAAGATTTCCTCTTTTTTCACTATTTGTTGCCGTAGGTTATGGTAAACAAACAGTGACTTGCACCTAGTGGAAGATATGTTGAAATGAACTGCTTGCAGCCAATTCCGAGCCGGCCGTTGCCTATTGCTCTTTAAACTCCCACCCTTTAAACTCCCACCACTCCTCAAATTTGTTGTCGCGGTCACGATCACGCGGCACATGATCATGGCACCGTCACCACCATCCCATCAACGTGCATATTTTGGACCTTGGAAACGCAACACCGGTCAACCGGCACTACATATTCGGCATGTTTATTCAGATTGATGGGGGCACTATTTCATGGAGTTGCCAGAAACAATTGATAGTGACCCTCTCATCAACTGAAGCCAAATTCGTCGCCCTGACCCATGTGGGCAAAGAAGCTCTTTGGATGCGTCATTTTATTTCTGAAATATTCCAACCACTGAACAGACCTGTCCAAGTTTATTCAGACAATCAATCAGCCATTGCAATTACTTATGGCACTCAACAACACACGAGAACCAAGCATTTCGACATCAGGTTATATTTCCTTTGAGATATAATCAAAAATCAAGAAGCCAAGCTTGTGTATTTGCCAACCAACCAAATGTTGGCAGATATTCTCACTAAAGGACTTCCTAGTCCTAGAGTGAAGATCCTCAATGAGAAGCTTGGAATATATTAGGCTTGAGGGGGGGGTGTTGGGTGCATTTATGCTCCTGCACCAAAATCAAGCCAAATAAATTCCACCATTCATATTTCTTTCCAATTTCTTTTCAGATCGTTCCCCTATGATCAGTTTATTCTTCCGAAATTTTCTGAAATTTTCTATCAAAGATTTGTACTTCTATTTCAATTTGTTTTTCTTTTTTCACAGCCAGCTCTCTTATGTAAGATAGTGGACACCAGGAATCAGTGAATCCCAGACAAGGAGACTCAGCTTCAGATCCCATTGGCTGCCCCAGTTACTTGGAAGCAGCCCCAACAGGTCTTTCCCTTTCAAGAAATGGTCCAAGAGAACTCAACGCTGCCCTTTTCAAGCGATGTGGATGCCGGTTTGTAAGTTATTGTGGACATACCTTTGGTCCCTAAAAAACCCATTCTACAGCGGCGAGGTAAAATCAAGTTGAGTTAATGGCTTGCTACCTTGAAATAACTCTTATTCTTCACATGTAGGTACATACCTAGCTGCTCCACTTAGAACCACCCCAGGCCAAGCAAATACAGGAGTTATATGACTCTGGTGCCAGTTTCCATCAGCTGTACACTGATGACATCACCTCACAACATGCAGCCGCTACCATTATGAAGGAGCAAGGAGTTGCAGTGCAGAACTTGGAGGATCTCGGCAATGGATGGAGTAAGCAATGGAGCACCTCTGAAGGAAAAGGAAACAAGCAATATATTCGTGTTCTACACCAGTGGTAGGAATGGTCTCTTCAATATAACATGTCTCATAGATTGCTAGACTTGAAGCCAATGTGGCATAAGTACTGGCGCATGAAAGGCAAAAGATGACCAATGACATGAACTGAAGGGGATTCCTGTTAATAAAAAGGAATGGACAAGGAAGTCACCCTATGAGTTTGTAGAATGCTTAGCACACATTGACATCACTTATCGCTCTACAAGCTATAAAATACTGCAAGTGACTGGCATTCTTTCACACAACGAATGATGCTTGTCTGAAGACATGAAGCATCTTCCAGCTGTTCCACTGCATGATAAGACATGCAGTACCCTACTCGATCGAGGGCTACAGCATGTTTTGCCGTCTGCATGCATGACTACACCATTCAACAACTTTGCAAATCCGCATGGTTAGCATGCACATAGGTGTTGAGCCGGTCAGCATCATACTTCCAACAATGATTATGGAGAGGATGAGGGAAGGTGAGGGCCTCTAAGTTTGTTGGTGTCAATTAAGGAAGGAGGGATGAACAACTGACAGTGTGCTGTTTGTCCTCTCTGAGACAAAAGCAGACCTAAGGGACAATATCTAAACCTTCAGTAAGTACAGAATACAAAATTGAAAGGACAATAACTTACAAATGGGCATCCACGTCGCTTGAAAAGGGCAGCGTTGAGTTTGCTTGGACCATTTTGAAAGGGAAAGACCTGTTGGCACTGCTGGCAAGTAGCTGGGGCAGCTGATGGGATGGCGGCATCCAAAGCTGAGTCAGCTCCTTGTCCATGCTTCAGATTCGGAACCAGCAACCTTTACATAAGCAAGCACTTAGATCACATTACGTGCCAAATCGAAAGACTTGGACCTCAATTTTTCAAAAAGTGTGCCAGAAAATTCAATTTTGATATAGAGAAGTGTAAAGTTTGTATCTAATTACTATACTTGTGATTGACTTGCTAATATGTTACTGGGCAAGGGACTCTGTCCATGTTTGACCAATTCGCTGTGTCATGTGGCACATGACCTCCCAGAATGGTCATCCATCACTGAGCACCAATGTCTGAGCACTGAGAAAGCTGACAAGTCATGTCACATGGCACGCCAAATGTTGTGGTTGGAAAATACAAAATGTGTCCCAAACAGTTCCAACACAAATAATAAAGTATTTGGAAAAATTTTCTTAGTCTGCACTTCAAGAGTATATAACTCAGCTACCCTGCATTATTTAGCTAAACCCTTTCCTACAAATTCAAACTAGACATATTGAGAGAAACTCTTAGGACTCAAATAAGTTAGAACTTAATGTATGTGGTGGAATTGAGAATGTCGGAAGGCAGCTGCTACTGGCCTGCTTGCTTACATAAAGGTCACTGGTTCCTGGTGTCCACTATCTTAATCATTTGCCTGCCCGCTGCTGTGGGCGCTCAAGGGCCAGGTGGTAGTATATGCGCAGTGAGAGACATTTCTGACCTCTCTCAGTGACAAATAAATTCACTGTGAGAGGCAAGTAAATTAGTCTTGTTTTCTTGCATTTGAGGATGTCGGAAGGCGGCTGCTACTGGCCTGCTTGCTTACGTAAATGTCACTGGTTCCTGGTGGCCGCTATCTTAATCATTTGCCTACCTGCTGCCATGGGTGCTCAAGGGCCGGGTGGTAGTATATGCGCAGTGAGACACATTTCCGACCTCTCTCAGTGACAAATAAATTCACTGTGAGAGGCAAGTAAATTAGTCTTGTTTTCTTTGATTTATTGACCTAGAAATCCTGTAGTGAATTAATTTCTAGTCCATTCTTTTGAGTACCAAGTCCAGTCCTACTGCCTATAATTCCTGTCCTCTACAGAACAAGTATTAGGAGAGGATCATTTCATAGACTATTGTAGGATGTCTTTCCGCCAAGGATATCACACAGATGTGGTAAGTTGATGTTGGGATGTGAGTGAGAGCCACGCCACCGATGGCAAGGATCAACCATGTATGGGTTGCATATGTGGTTAGGCATCATATAAGAATAAGGGAATGTAAGGTATGGGGGAGATGTTGCAAGTCTTTCATTCAGTCTGCTTACACTGCATAAAATCTGTCTATATTCTGTGAAAACCTGTACTACTTATACTATGGGAAATGCCAAGCCGATCTAAAGAGAACAAAGAGATGGTAAATGGAACAATGGCAAAATAGAAATAGCAAGACAATTGTCAAAGAAATGTGGACAAAGTGTCATTGTCCATCAGCTAGGTGTGGGTGCCTGTGTATGCAACTGATTGCTCTGTTATATGGTATGTAGCTGGCTAGTTGAGGATACTATCCTCAACTAGACAGCTACATACCATGTGTTATACTGTAAGGGACAAAATCTGGAACAGAGGATCGTTCGTGCCATCAGCGCATTCAGGCTTTAGAGTGCGACCAAGAATCTCCAAGAGCATCCTTCCTGTCTGTAGTCATGGCTGTAGAAATGAATGCGCAAGCTAGTGACAAACCGCATCACCCCGTGTCACCCCATTGTGACAAAGCAATGTGCGGTTCCATTGTCCACAGCATATGTGCAGTCGCAACATATGCTCTTTGTTTTATATTCCCATTGTCCCTTGTCCCTATTGTTCCCTAGACACTATAAAGTAGATAGCATGCTTCCACTCTACCTCTGTACATTGCAATGAAGCATTTACTGAGGATAGAGGCCTATTATTAGTCTCACATCTATTCCAACTCATCTATGCGTATTTGTAGTAAACTCTCATATAGGTAATCATATATTAGTACATTGCAATGAAGCATTTACTGAGGTAAGAGGCCTATTATTAGTCTCACATCTATTCCAACTCATCTATGTGCATTTGTAGTAAACTCTCATATAGGTAATAATATATTAGTACATTGCAATGAAGCATTTACTGAGTAAACTCTCGTATAGTTCATATAATTTTCACAGTTCTTGCAGGTTATTGGGCCCTGCATACATCTCACTAGCTCGTTCCCCGCTGCTCCTGCCCTGCCATGTCCACTATGACTCTCACCACAACTGACCTCCTTCCTTCCTCTGTCCCTAAGCTCCTAGCCAACAGCCTAAACTGGATTGCATTTTCAATGTGCTTCTAGGATACTGTTGAAGCAAAAGGGTTATGGGGCCATTTCGATGGCACCATGACTCAGCCAATCGTCAGCACTCTACCTACAACCTATGAGGAGGAAGCTCTTACAAAATGGGTCAAGGACGATCGTATGGCAAAGGCCCTTCTCATGCACTGAATTCCCAACTCCACTCTCATAGGTGTACATGGCAAGGCATTGCTAAAATACTGATGGGACCTCATAGTAACCGAATTCTCATCGAAGGGTGCGTTTGTGCAGGCTGACTTGCGTTCTCACTTCATGGAATCGAAGTGCCCCGATAGAGGGATTGTCCACGAATTCCCCAATGGTCTACATGTCAAAAAAGAGGAATTAGCCACCTTTGGAGTTGATATTGAAGAGAAGGATTACCGCTCTACCATTATAAAATCCCTCCCACCTCACCTTTCAGCCTTCGCATCAAACCTCCTGGCAGGCGCCAAGTTCTACAGTTTTACCAAGACCCTCAACCCTGACAAGCTTATCATGCTTCTGTCAGAAGAGTTTGAGTGACTTGCTGCTCACAAGTCTCGTCGTCCTGCGCACACTAGCAGAAAGGCTGAGGAAAGAGACAAAGCCATGTTTGTATCAGGACATGAGAAGGGAAAGAAGTTTGACAAACCAAAGGGGACTTGCTGGAATTGCGGAGACAAAGGACACTATAAGAACAAGTGCCTAAATATGATAAAGAGACAGGTGACAAGAAACACAACTCACCTAGAGGTGCAGGTTCTGCCAATGCTGCTGATGAAGATTGTGCTGATAACTGGTTTTCTGAAGTTGGTGATGACTCAGAAAAGGGTCATGAAGCCAAGGAATTGCCTGTAACCGATGAAAGTGATAGTTGTTTGCTTGTCAGCATCAACCAGGGAGATGTGCATGCAGTTTGCACAGAGGTCAACAGTATGGCGGAAAACACACCTCGGACCGAAGTCTATGACTCTGGATGCACAAGGCATATCACTATAAGGGCAACCTAGGCAGACACTCTACACTCAAGCAGCGAACTGGAAAAGGGGGATCCAAAGTAAGATAGAGAACTATATACAGGACACAGACATACCTGGCGAAGGGGATCCAAAGAGAAAACTCTAAGGAACCCCTTCACCACCTAACTACAACTATAAGTAAACTCAGGCCAAGACAGAAGGACGCCAAAGGCTAGGAGAAGCTCAGGGGCCACCAATGACACCCTGCGATAAAGCATGTGATCATGCATGCGATAATGCGCAGTGTGATAATGCATGCGATAATGCATGTGATAATGCGCACTTCGATAAAGCAGATTGTGATAAAGCAGTGTGTGATTGGTGTTCCCCTGACAATCACCCCATATCATGATGGAGTAACAGGTTTTACTGCTATTACACCTAAGTCCTTTCAGGCTGCAAACGAAAAAATTTTCAAAGCCATCAGCATGGGAAAACTGGTCATAGGCGGATGCTCACAACTTTTTATTACCTGTAGCTTCACCCATTTTATTCTCAAATTATAGAAAAGAAGAGGACGAAAGTATATGCCAATCTTATTGTTGGGCTATAAATAATTTTGATTTTGTCCCTCCCCGAGCGGCCGTTCCGCCGACGAGAACGCCGATGCCAATTTTTACGTCTCCTCTTATTTTTTCTACCCAATTTTAATATACACTATATCATTATAACTATTAATATATATTACAAATATCTACACAACTACTATTACTCCATATGCTAGTCTAATACTCTCTCATTATAACTAGTCATACTAATACTCCTACTCATATCTGTTACAAGTATCTCTCCAAGTATCTGTTACTCTATCTTGTAGTCTAATACTCTCTATATGTATATATATCTTCGAGATGTTTAAATATATACAGAATCATCTAATAACATCTATTATTCTCCTTATAAATACTACTATATATTCCTATATGTTGTTATTAGTACTCTTATAGTATATATTATATACTCATATATGCTGTATTATATAACCATTATGAATATCCTCCATAGACATACCAAATGAGATTACAACATCTCAGCTAAATTTAACAGAGGTGCTGTACTCAGCAGACATAAGTTATACACTTATATTGATTAGACAGTTCGATGACACGGGTTTTGCAGTAACATTTGTGGATGGTAAATGTGAAATACAGGAGCAAAACGGAACACCTGTCGGCATGATCCAAAAATCAGGACATGGCCTCTATCGGCCAAAAGATTGGTTTCATGACAGGGGTGAAACTCAACGTACTGTCAACAGGAGAAAACCTCTTCTGTGAATCTTGTGTGTATGCAAAGGCAACCTGCAAACCCATCCCAAAAGTCAGACAGGGCAGTCGAGCCTCCACTTTGGTGATCAAGTGCACAGCGACTTATTGGGTCCTGCCCCAGTCACAACAAAGGCTGGGAAATGCTATTATGTCACATTCACCGATGATATGTCTCGGTTGACTCACCTGTACCTGTTGCACACAGAAGATGAAGCTCTCGCCACATTCAAAAAATACAACACCTGGTGCAGTACACAGCTCAATGCCTGCATTAAAATATTACACTCTGATCGAGGCGGAGAATACCTGGGAAAGGATTTTGAGAAATACCTCAAATCACAGGGCACAGTACAGAAACTTACCATGCATGACACCCCTCAGCACAACGGAGTTGCCGAACGCTGCAATCGCACGATTGTCGAATGAATCCACGCCTTGTTGCACGCCAGCGGCCTCCCAAGGTTCCTGCAGGGTGAAGCAGCAGGACATGTAGTCTGGCTGATGAACTGTACTTCCACTAAAGCCGTCGAAGAAAAAACACCTTTTCAGGCAGTTTTCGGTGACAAACCTAACTTTTTTTATTTTATTTTATTTTTATATCCAATTTATCGTCTTTTGGGGCCGAGCCCTATGTAAGACGGATTCTACAAATACCCAGTCGACAAGTGATTCCTTGCCCCCCTTTCGTTATCAGTCTCTGCTTACGCTCAGTGGGCTAGGCCCCGAGCGATTCCGTGCCTGTGTGGGCGAGGGTTTGTATCTTTGCGCCTTGCACCTCTGCTGTGCCTCCCTGTGTTTCAACCTCTCTCTCTGCCCTGCTCCTGTTGTAGCGTGAGGTCCCCAGGTGTCCTCTCGAACCTGCGTGTTTCGCTGATATACTTGAACAGGTGTTTCATCGCTTTGGGTCTTCCCAGGAGCGTCCTCGTGGACTTCGCCTCCCTTCGCATCTGTCTCTCGAGCTCCTTCCTCGGCGCGTCATAACCTGGGCATCTGAACAAGAAGTGGTAGACAGTTTCTTGGGCTCGGTTGCATGTCGGGCATGACGGTGAGTTCGCCTTTCCGATCCTATGTAGGTGTTTGTTGAGGCCTATATTTCCTGTCCTGAGCTGCACTAGTAAGCTGGCCTGTTTCCGAGGGTCTCTGCTTAGCTTGTCATACGCATTGGACGGCATGGATGGATCGGTCTTGTGCGCCATCGGAGCTCTAGGTGACTTTGCAAAGGCTGCTCTGGCTGTCCGTTTAGTGTCCTGGTGATGTCCCTGGAGCTCGGCTGCTTTGCTTCTGGGCAATATTCCTCTGCACTCAATTGGTATCAGCCTCTCTTCACTCGATGACCCCTTTGCCGCTTTTTTGGCTTCTGCGTCGGCCCTCTCGTTCCCAGCGATTCCTCCATGCCTGGGGACCCATCTCATGAGCACATTGACACCTGGCTGCAGGCTTACCACTCCTTCGATTTGCCTGTGCAAAGCCTCTACCAGGTATTGTCCCGATATCGCCCTTTCCTTCCTCGTCGTCTGTATCGCCGCTTGACTGTCGGTGACGATGACATACTTCTTTCCCCTCTCAGTGTTGAGGAGCTTTGCACCTATCGCTGCGGCTGTCAGCTCAGCTTCGAATACAGTGTGCTCACGCTCGGTGCCCATATACAGCCTAACCACCTTCACTGCCCTATCCCCTCTGTATAACACCGCTGCCGCTCCCACACCTCCTTCCACGCACGAGCCGTCCGTGTAGACCTTGACATCCGCTGCCTCCCTGTTGTTTTCTTCTGCAGCCTGGTCTTTATCCGGCGGGACTCGGGTCTTGAAGGCTGGGGTCCATTTGGGACTGTAGATTACCATTCTGATCTTTTACATCCTCTCTGGCTGGAGCTCGAACGTGTGCAGGATTTCGTGAATGGGCGCTCTATGTCTCTTTATGTATCGCTTGGCCGCGGTGCGTACATCGGAGGCCAGAGGGTGGCTGTCGGGGAGGCAGGCAAGTCTTAGTGCGGCTCTGTGAACTAGCTTGGAGACCAGTAGCGGGAAGGGCAGAAGGTTCGCATGTGCGTCTAGTACGTCGTTCGCCGTTGACCTCAGGCTCCCGTTATCATGATTGCCACTTGCCGCTGTATTCTAGCCAGCTTGTTTATGTATCCCCTGGTCCCTTTTGTGTGCTCTGAACCTGGCACGAGGAAAACGTCAGCAGCGTACATCATCTTCGGAATTGCGACTGTTAAGTAGTATCGTCTCATGTACTTAGCTGAGACTCCTTTCGTTGGCCTCGATAGTCTCCTGTACTGGGCGATGTATTTGTCACCTTTCTTGGGCGTGTGGTTGACCTGCTCTTTGAAACGTAGTTCCTGATCCACGACGACTCCCAGGAATTTGTGCGAGCTTGCCGGCTTTATGCAGTGAGTCCCGATCGTTATGCTTGGCCTCATGATCGGTCTGGTTTTCTTGGCATTGGTGGGGTCCTTTCCTCTGCGCCTAGTCAGGCCCATCAGCCCGAATTTGTCCAGGGCAAAGTCGCATTGGTGCACGCTGGCCCACTCATTGGCGCCCCCGGGCCTTGTCATGATGTCTGACAGTTTGCCGAAGGCCTCCTCGAGATCGACGCCTTCTGCCATGATAGTGGTGTCGTCTACGAAACCCACGCAACCTTCGCCCTCACCGCGCCGCACTACTTCGAGCAGGTCAGCATTGTAGAATTGGTAAGCTACTGCGGATACCGGGCATCCTTGGTCCATCCCTCGCTCTATCGGCATGGCCTGTGTGCTATGGTCGTCGAAGCTGATGACCGTGCTCCTTCCCTCCACCCTTCTTTGTATCCACCTAGTGTACTCTTCGGGAACACCCCTCCGTCTCATGTTGTGCACTAATCGGTCAAGGACAATGCTCGGGAAAGCTCCCTTTATATCCAGGAAAAGCACCCCCAGTACTTTCCCCTTCCTCCATGCGCGCTTTGCAGCCCCTATGGTGTAGTGCAGGGCATCAGTGGTTGTTCTTCCAGGGCGGCACCCGTAGTGGTTGTCCGGGAGTAACTGGTATCTTTCAGCCATCTTGACCAGGTCCTCTGCGACGCAAGCCAACAGGACCTTCCCTATCGTGTCGAGGAGCGCTATGGGCCTATATGCCCCGGGGACTGCGTAATCGGCCTTCCCTGGCTTTCTTAGTACTTTGGTGATTGAGTCCCTCCATTCCGACGGGTATGTGTCGAGACTGAAGGTAGCTCTGTACAAAGGGCCTAGAAACGGTAGTAGCACGTCAATACACTGCTTAATGACGATATTGGGGATACCATTGGGCCCCGGTGCCTTGAAGGGGTTCAGCCTGTCCACGGCTCGACGTATTTGGTCGTCGGTAACGGGCTGAAAATCGAATGCAGGGGTGGGGTATTCGAAATCTGCTGGTACTTGTTCCGCCTCTGCTCTGGTCATTGGAAAGAAAGCAGTGAACAGCATTTCTGCTTTTTGTTCATTTGTGCTGGCCACCCATTTGGTGCCGTCGTCGCGCCTGGCTGTGAGTGTCGGGACCCTCGCCTGCCCGCCGTCAGTCGCGTCTGCCGACGCGTACCTGTGCGCTGTCCATACGGTTTTTTCGTCTATCTCTTCGAGGAAGGCGTCCCAGTGCAGCTTTTTGTTTCTTTCTATGGCATCGGCATACTGGTTCCTGGCGATTTTGTAGTCTTCGTGGGCTTTGTCTGTCGGTTCCCCCCGCCTCGCATAGGCTTTTCTTCCCAGACTCCTGGAATTGGATCTAAGCTTAGTTAGTTCCATGGACCACCATCTTTTCATATAAGGGGACGGCTTAGTCTTGGGCGCAAGTTCCTCCGCCGTTTCCAGTATTGCTGTGTTGATCTCCCTAAGGTGATGTCGGAAAGCCAGTTTGTCTGTGGGTGTCGGCTCGGGGATGCTGTCTTGCAGGCGTTCTCCGAGCTTTTCATTGAAAACCTTCCAGTCTACCTCCCTGTAGTTGGGTTTGGCCTCGGGGTGTATCTGACCGTTGCGAAGGATGTGTCGATTACCGTGTCTATTGGAAGGTGGTCTCTCTTCACTGGCATCTCCTCCGGCACTGTTTTACAACTGATCAGCCCCTCTAATAGTATAGTGGAAATGAAGACGTTATCGGTTCTCGTGTAGTTTCCTGTGGACAGGGCTCGCAACGTGGGTATGGCCCTAGGTAGTGCCATTTGCAAGTCTTGTTCTGCGATTGCCTCTAGTAGCGATTGATCTAATTTGTAAAACTGATGGAGTTATTTTTCGTTGTCACGTCAATTTGGCGGCACTGACTACACCCGTTTCTGTATGCATTTTTATCGCTGTAATGTCTGGCGAGCCTACTTCGATTGCCGTCCATGCACTTGTTGCGATTTTCTTGTTGACGAGCATGGTAGATCTGGTGCGCTTGCCCTTGTCCTTGTAATGGGATCCTGGGTAGACGGAGTACCAATGCGGCGATGCTCGAGCATTCCCTAGGAAGTCCACGTATGGTTCCTGTATGGCTATTATGTCGTACCTGTCGGGTGGGTATTTTGTCAGTAAGTCTGTGACCGCGGTGAGAGATTTATTTGTGTTCTGTTGTCTTATCCGCAAGGTTTTTCTCTCTTGTGCCTCGTTATTCATCCGTGGCGCAGGCTTTGGTGGTCTTCCTCTCGTTGTTGGTCATCTATCTGGCTCCCTCCTATTCCGAACTCGTCTAGCCTTCGCTGTCTGTCTCCTTGTCCAGTCCAGCCCTGGTCTCTGTGCCCCTCGGCGGGTTAGCCCCTCTTCCTTCGTTGCGGCTGTGCCTCCCTGTGTTGGTGCTCAGGCCTCGGGTGTTAACAGGATCTGGCGGTGCATGCCATCCCGGTACGCTGCGCAGGCCTGTCATATTGGTAGGGTTCCCCATTTCTACGCCTGTGTCCGCAGTTCCCTGCTGTTCCCACGTCCACGGATTCTCATCAGGGAAATACTTGTACATGTGCTCAGGGTCGTTTCTCTCTACTGTCTGGCATGCGGCTCTGAAGCTGGGGCAGGTGTGGTCCCATGATGCGTGGCCGTGCGTGTCGCAGCTCGCGCAATGGAATTTGTCCGGGTCAGTTTCCTCGCAGTCCGCAGTCCTGTGCTCCTTTCTGCACGTCCCGCACCTGTTGGGGCCGGGGCAGTCAGCTGCCATGTGCCTGGTGTTGTACTTCTGGAATTTGCCGACGCGGCTCCCTCTTCATCCTTCTCGCCCAGGTACGTTTCCCGGCTATTATCGTTCCCTCTCGGATGCTTTGGTTCGCCGCTTCGGTTGTGGCGAATTTTGCGATCAGGTGCGCCGTTTTTTGTCCAGCTGTTCTTCTGTGGGCCGGCTTTATCCATCGCGTCGCTATGAGGGTGCCGCTTGGCAGCCTGGAGTCGCGTTCTATCTTTCTCATCTCGGTGAAGGCTTCCGGTGAGTGGCTGACGGGTACGTATTCTATGATGACTGACAGCACCCTGTCTTTGATTGTGGCCGTCGCGCTGAATTTTTCCAGGAATGTCACCTTGTTGGCCTGTATCCATCTTGCCACCATGTTTGTGGTGAGATCGAAGACAATCCCGCCATTCGCTAACTTCTTGACCCCTATGAAGCACATCTCTCCCACGTTCTCCGGCATTTCGATCTCGTTCGCAGCTTCGTTTGCTTTGGCGACGAGCTCCTGCTCGTTGAGTTCGTCGAAGGCATTTTTCTCTGCCCGTGGATCGCTGTCTATCATGATTTGGCGTTCTCTAGCCCGTGCTTTGGCAAGATTGGTGGGGTGTGAAAGTGGTACATTACCTCGTAGTGCAGCCGCGTACGTCACTCTGCTCCCCCCGTGTTCCTCTTCTCTGCTCATCTCTCTTTGGCTCCCATGTGTTTCGCTCATCTGTCTGGCTGCCTCTTGCGCCGTTACTTGGGCGGCTTCTGTCAGATTCATCGCCGTCTCCGAGACCTCCTCCATATTGTCCAAGACCGACTTCATCTTCTCGCCCACGTACATCACGACTGTCTCCCCCATGCTCTTCGCTGCTTCTTCCAACATTAAAATGGCTATTGCTCTGGCGCCCTCTTGCAGAGTTTTGATCCTTGCGCTATGGGCTAGCGACTGTCAGGGGACACCCTGTTTTCCATTTCCAGTTACGACACCACACCCAGTTCCGACTCCATTTCAGACCCCGCTTCCGGTTCCGATTCCATCTCCGCCTCCGCTTTCGGAAACGATTCCGCTTCTGGGAGAACTTCCACCAGTTCCGTTCGCCTTGCCAGTTCCACTCCCATTTCCGACTTCCACCCCCGGAACAGTGTCGGAAATCAAGCGACTCGCATAATAGGTGGCATCAAGGGTCGATAAAGGGTCAGGGGGGATGCAGGGTTGATGGCGGGTGCCAAGTGTTGTCCCTGGCTGTGCAGCGTAGTATAATACGGGCTCGCTGACATTGGGGGTCCTTAGACTTTTCTCTTTGGATTTCCCCTTGTCAGGTGAGAATCCCCTCTCTTGTATACTCCGTTCATTTATACATACTTTGGATTTCCCCTTGTCAGTTGTGTGGTAGTGTGATCTCCACAACTAGCCAGGGTTGCCCTTACAGCGACAGGAGGGTGTAGCTGAGTAGTTCCGTGGTAATGGGTTCGTCTCTTGCGAAGTGGCCGTTCCTGTCTAGATAGGTGCGTCACTGCGTGCTCCTTCTTTGGTGCGGACGGCTGCATACGGATCTGCTAACAACTCTGCTCTGGACTTGCTGCCGCCTTTCTGGTTGCTGGCTCGAGTTCGGGGTTGCGACGCCGCGTTTGGCGTGGGGTCTGTGCTGGATGGCATGGCGCGTTTTTGTGTCGAGTGTGTGCGAGTTATCACAGCGATGTGCTAGCGATGCTCTGTGCTCGGTTTTGGGTGTTGGATGTGTAGAAGATAGCGTTTTGTAAAATTTTGGTATGGTGGTTAGCGTGAGAAAGTTCCAAACCTAACTTGAGGCAAGTATGTGAATGGGGTGAGAAGGTACGGGTACATACCGAAACAGGTGACAAGCTTGGAGGACGTGTCCTCGAAGGGCACTGGTTGTGCATCGATGAACGGAGCAAAGGCTCCCGAATCTATTGGCCTGACAAGAAAACTGTCACTGTGGAATGTAATGTCTATTTTGACAATGTGTCAGCTTCTCACCTTGAGGTGGAGAATTGGCACATTATTGAGACAAAAGCTAACACACCCATAAGTGATAACCTCCCCTCCGATGTGACTAAACCCACCACGCTATCTGTGCCCCTCACACGCAACATTGACAAGGTAAACCCATCCGACTCTGAAGATGACATACCTGCCAAACGTGTGCACAAGCCGAGTCAGGATGTTCACAATATTCTAGACAAACACAGAGCCTCCTCTCACCAATCATCAGACCCTATCATTCCAGCAGGAGTTCAGCTGCCCTCCGTCACTGAAAAAGTGCAAGAGATGCCAGAAGGAGAAGGGACTGCTGACCCGATGATGTTAGCCAATGAAGTCAATGGGTATATACTCATAGCAGAAACGAGTGAGGTTGAAGCAATTGAACCCCGATCCCTTGCTGAGGCCAGACGGCGCCCCGACTGGCACCTGTGGGAGCAAGCTATCCATGAAGAATTAGCTGTGCTTCGCGACACAGGAACTTGGGTACTCACCGATGCACCGACTGGCACAAATGTCGTCGGGTCTAAATGGGTCTTCCGAGCTACAAAGGATGCAGCAGGAAACGTAGTAAGGTACAAAGCACACCTTGTAGCTCAAGGTTTTTCGCAGGTACCAGGTGTCGATTACTTTGACACATTCGCTCCTGTAGCGAAATTAGCCTTGATAAGGACAGTGCTCTCCCTGGCAGCTGCAAACAACATGGAATTGCATCAAATTGACATTGAAGGCGCATATCTAAATGGAGAACTCACTAATCATGAGACCATATATATGTCACAGCCGCCAGGATACCATGCACAGAACTCGGCCCAAAAGGTCTGCCTCCTAAAGAAGACACTCTATGGGCTGAAGCAGTCAGGAAGGCGCTGGTATCAAAATTGGTGGATATAACGCTCACTAAGTTATCCTTTTTGCAATGCGATGTAGACCAGGCCATTTTCTTTCGACACACAAACAACTCACTCATGATCATATTGGTACACGTCAATGATTGTACTATTGCTGTGACATCTGAGATAGCGGTAAAGCAGTTCAAAGCAGGAATTTCGAAGCATGTCGAAATCACTGACCTCGGCAAGCTGCATTGGCTGTTAGGCATAGAAATCACACAGAACAGAGAGTGATGCACCATTTACCACTCCCAGCACGCCTAAATCGAGCCCATACTGTTCCAGTATAACTTTGAAGATCTCAAGGCTGCTGCAATGCCGATGCAACCAGGCTTGCTGCTCTTGATGTCACAATTGCCTAAAACAACAACAGAGTATGCAAAAATGAGGGACATACCTTACAGAGAAACAGTTGGCTCCCTCATGTACGCAGCATTAGGAACCCACCCTGACATAGCCTCCACAGTCCAAACTGTTTCCAGATATTCCAAAGTTCATGCCTACACACTGGAACACTGTCAAGAGAATTTTCCGGTACTTAAAAGGCACTACCCACCTATGGTTGACATTTGGACACGCAGATGGAGGACTAACCGGCTACACAGACATGGATGGCAGCATGGCTGAAGACCGACATGCGATCTCCAGCTATGCATATATAATGGATGGCTGTGCCGTGTTCTGGAGTGTCAAAAGGCAGAATGTCATATCTTTATCACAACAGAAAGCAAGTATGTAGCAGCAACTCACGCGGCGAAGGAAGCCCTGTGGATTCACTCCCTTATTAAACAACTCTTCAACATCGAGTTATCTCCCACTACATTGTTTTCTGATAATCAATCCACGATCACACTTACAAAGGATCATCAGTATCACATGTGAACCAAACATATCGACATACGTTACCACTTCATACGCTGGATTATCGAGCAAGGGGCAGTTCGCCTCGTATACTGTCCCACAGATGACATGGTGGCCGATACGCTTACCAAGGCCCTGCCATCAACGAAGGTCAAGCATTTTTCAGTAGAGCTCAGGTTGACTGCAGTTTGAGGGGGAGTGTAGAAATGAATGCACAAGCTAGTGACAAACCGCATCACCTGTTAGAATAAGAGAGACACATGAATGAGAACGCGAGAGTGTGTGTATTTGAACATTTGTCCTGTGAGCTCGTTGGGGCAAACGGATGGTTACATACATGGAATGTAAAGATATATATATGTTCTCAGAACAATAAGAAGGTAGAACAATGAGAAAGCGAGAACAAAGGGCTTGACAATGGTACACGCAAACCTTTGATTACATGGGTGGAATGAACACATAATCAGCTTGTCATAATTCCAACATCACCCTGTGTCACCCCATTGTGACAAAGCAATGCACGGTTCCATTGTCCACAGCATATGCGCAGTCGCAAAATATTCTCTTTGCTTTATATTCCCAATGTCCCTTGTCCCTATTGTTCCCTAGACACTATAAAGTAGATAGCATGTTTCCACTCTACCTCAGTACATTGCAACGAAGCATTTACTGGGGTAAGAGGCCTATTATTAGTCTCACATCAATTCCAACTCATCTATGCACATTTGTAGTAAACTCTCATATAGGTAATAATATATTAGTACATTGCAACAAAGCATTTACTGAGTAAACTCTCGTATAGTTCATATAATTATCACAGTTCTTACAGTGGCACCACAACACATCTCCGTTAGCACTATAGAAGTTGACTGATACTACTTAGAGAAGCTGAAATACAACTCAGTGCAAGTAAAACGAGCACTATAAATTTGTAGCTACCTGAAATACAACTAAACTACTGTTAGAACTTGGAGCATACATGAATGTAGACCTACTCACCTCAGCGCAAGTAACACGAGCACTGAGGTGGAATAAACACAACAGCTAGGATTTTATCCTACAGACTTAGGACTCAGCAAGACAATGCACACAGACTGAAAATAAACAAATACACATAATGGTACACAATGAACCATAATATGCTGCGCATCCACAATGACACGTAGGCTTGTCATATCCTACACTCCCCCTCAAGCCGAGCAGAGGCCAACGTAACTCACGAAGCGTTCAATTTTTGAATGGGGAAGGGGTTTGGTAAGCATGTCGGGGATCATGTCCTAGGTAGGACAATATATGACAGAAATGACACCAGATTCAATGGCTTCGCGAATGAAATTGTAGCAAATATCGATATGTTTGGTGTGTGCATGGTGTTGATTGTCTTTAGCTATGACAATTGCTGGCTGATTGTCGGAATAGAGAGTGATTGGAGATGTTAGAGGTTGTGCAATCTCAGAAAGGAAGGTACATAGCCAAAATGACTCTTTTGTGGCATGCGTGGCTGCAATAAACTCTGCTTCAGTAGTCAAGAGTGTGACGATGGGTTGTTTCTTCGAACTCCAAGAAATAGTGCCACCGTCTATCAGGAAAACATATCCTGAAATGGAGTGATGGCGTTCTTGAGATCCCCAGTCTGAATCAGTGTAAGCCGTTAATCCGCTCTTCTCTTCTCCAAATATCAACCTCTTTTCTCTCCTTCCCTTTAGATATCTCAATATTCTTTTCAATGCTTCCCAATGCGGCCTCCCAGGATTTTCCATAAACTGTGAGAGGTAGGAAACTGCAAACACGATATCTGGTTGCATCCCAAGAGCCACCCACATCAGTTAACCAACTGCCTTGCGATAGGGTACATTGTGCATCTCTTCAAAATGCTGTGATGTTAAGGGGCATTGTGATTTGGATAGGAAGCTATGTGAATTAAGTGGGATTGTGAGTGGGGCTGCGTCTTGTAAATTGAAACGTCTGAGGATGGTGTCGATATAGGCCTGCTGAGCAAACAAGATGGTACGTTTCCAATGGTTTCGTTTGACCTCCATTCCTAAGAGCCAACATAAGTCTCTGAGATTTTTATTTTTAATCTGGATTTTAACTGTTATAGGCTTTTGAGCATTGGCTGTGATAGTTAAGTCATCTACTGCAACCGCCACGATGGTGTGTGCACCGTGAGCGTGTTTATAAAACACAGCAGGATCAGCGGCACTACGGGTGAAGCCAAAGTCATAAAAGGCACGTGAAAGACATTTATACCATTTGCGACCTGATTGCTTCAGGAAATATAATGCCTTTTTCAGTAGGCAAACATGCTTCAGGCTTCCCTCGGTGAAATTTGGTGGCTGGTGCATATAAACTGGTTCTGTGAGAGGAGCATTGAGGTACGCACTACTGACATCCATCCAGTGGAGAGGCCAGTCGTTTCTGCCAGCGAGTGAAGATATGATCTGGAGTGACTCTAGCGTAGCCAGAGGTGAGAATGTTTCATCATAATCTACTCCGAATGCCTGCGTATATCTGTGGGCAACAAGCCAAGCTCTAAACTCCAGGATTTTTCCTTGGGCATTGCGCTTAATTCGGAAGACCCATCAGCAGCCAACTATATTTACATCTTCAGGTGTTTCAACGATGGTCCACATACCAGTATCATGCAGCGCATTGAGTTCTTTCTTCATTGCTTTCATCCACTCTCGTGCATTCTCACTCTGTACTGCCTCCTCCAATGTTTCAGGTTCTCCAAGATCCACTCATGCAGGCATGGCAAAAATATCTGGCTCATCTTCGTTGTCAGTAATCAGGGTTGGGATCTCTTCGATGAAGTCATCGAAGATTGAAAATGGTGGGTCATCCTCTTCATCCACAATCAGGGCCAGCAACTCATCCTCATCCTCTTCACTCTCTGCTTTGAAAAACATAGCAGTGGTGTGTTCTTTCAGCACCTGAAGCCCTTTTGGGAAAATAGGGCCTTTGGGATGACCATCGCTGGTACCTACACCCTCTACAACTCGGTGTACATATTCTGATGGCTTCTTTACTCACAAACCATGTCCTTCTAGCTTGTCAGAATCAGGGGTCTTTTCAAAGTCTTCTAGTGGATCAGGTTCAGAAGGTGGAGGGGCTGGAAGTGGAACAGAAATGGATTTGAAAAGTACGCTTGGATTTTCCAGACCACTACTTGGTCTAATCTCCTCCTCGGGCTGGAGAATAAGAACAGAGGTGCATACTTTCTTTTCAAAAACAATATTGTGCTCCACTGTAACACTGCATTTTGCTGGCCAATAGATTCAATGTCCTTTGCTTTCGGTGCTGAATCCGACCCAATGCCTATCTGTTGCTTTAGCAAAACCTTTTCTCCCCATTTCGGCAACTCAGCTAGGTTTGGTTTCACCGCATGAACCATTTCAAAGGGGGTTTTATCAGGGAGTGCATGTGTGGAAGTGCAGTTCTTCAGGTACGTCACATGCATTACTCCTTCACCCCAAAGGAACTTAGGCAAATTGGCATTGAGAAGCATGGCACGGGCATGTTCAATAATTGTGCGATTGAGGCGTTCGGCTACACCATTTTGTTCTGGTGTATTGTGGATGGTAAGTTGACATTGAGTACCTTGAGTGGCAAGGTAAGCTTTAAACTTGTTGCTGAGGTACTCACCTCCACGATCTGATTGCAGCGTTTTCATTTTGATGTTCCTTTGCATCAAAAGGAGAGCCTCATGAGCTTTGTATTTCTCAAAGGCTTCACTCTTTTTACGCAAAAGGTAAATCATCGTCTCACACGTGCAGTCATCCGTGATGGAAATATAGTAACATTTACCACCTATCGTCTCGACCTGTGCAGGTCCCCACACATCTGTGTGTATTTTTTTTCCTTCAACTTTTGCTTTCCCGCTGACTTGTTCTTTCGGTATGGGCTTTCTTGTAATGTTCGCCTTTATGCATGTTTCACAAAACTCGGCGGGTGCAGATAAGTTGCGCTCTATACCTTCGACTAGCCCATCACTGACTAGACGTTTTGCAATGATAGGAGAGATGTGGCCCATATGAGTGTGCAAATCTGTGAGTGACATAATGGTATGTGTCATATTGGCACTTATTTTCATGTCATGCTCAAAATGGTAAAGGCCTTGAGTCTTCGGGATTGAGGCATAGACTTTGCCAGTAGCACTGTGAAGAGTGCACAAACCTCCACTGAATGTGCAATAGAAACCTGAATTGTCGCAATGTCCAATCAAAATGAGCGTAAAAGCAATTATGGGGGCATAGAAGTCATTCTTCAGTGTAAGGCAAGTCATTCTGTTTTCATTTGGCACTTCAATTTTCATATCCCCTGGGCCTATAGCTTCAAAGACAGTCTTGTCTGCAGCATGGATAGTTTTAGGAGGGATAATGGGGGCAAAATTAGTGAAAAGGTCTCAATACGGCGACATATGAGTGCTTGCACCTGTATCCCAGATTTCAGTGACCTTGTCAGATTGTGATGCAGCTGTTTGAGCAAGAGTTGCTCCATCAAACGTAGTCGTGAAGGCACAATCATCGCCATCATCTGCTGCATTCACTCCGGCTGCATTTGGGGTACTGCCCCCTTTTTCTCTTTTACCCTTGCCTTTACCATGTTTGCCCCTCTTTCCACTTGGCCCCTGACCCTCTTTACCACCACCCTTTGCCCAGCAGTCGCTCTGGAAATGCCCCATTAACTGGCAATTGTAGCACTTGACCTTTGACATGTCGGTGCAATTCAAGCGGCCTTCAGCTCCACATGTGTTTGCTGCAAGAGCATTGTTCTTGTTGCTATTGGTAGGGTGTGATTGAGCCTTTCATTGAGCTTACTCAGCTTTTATTAGGGTTGCAAGTTCATTGAGTTTGAGTGTTCTGCCTGTGGCAGATACAGCAGAGGTGATGGCATTCAGCATGATGTCATAGGACTCCAGGAGTGACACAAGAACAATGTTGTAAAACTCATTCTCATCCACTTTTGCTCCCATCCCGGCTAACCTCTTGTGCATCTCCACAAGGGGGTCGAGGTGCGCACGAACATCACCGCCATCCTCGCATCTCGATGCGTGCATTCTGCACTGCAGATCAACTTGGGCCATCTTCGGCTTTACCTGATACTCAGTGCACACTGCATCTCACACCTCTTTCGATGTCGCAAGATTCTGGATGGATATGAGGAGGGAATCTGAGACTGATACAAAGATCTGGGCCTTTGCGTGACCCTCGCAGGCGAGGTACTTTTCCATTCTTTCCTCTTCCTTCTCAAGTGTCTCCAACTCATCAGGAGTGAGCATATGATTAGGAGGGAAAGTAGTGGGATCAGGTGGGCGACGTGCAGGGCCTAGGACATGCTTTGTCAACACACGCATCAAATGAGGATTCAGTCGTCATGATTGTAAACCTTGTGGAATTGCTAGGAGACCGCGGGAACATTTTTAAGAAGGCTTTCTCCTGTAAGCTCAGCCGCTCTTCTCGGTCCTCAGTGGTATGATGATCTGTTGGCGATGAGGAGCTGGAATCGTCAGGTGGGAGCGTATAATAGAAAATCTGCCAAACGGCGATCCACCACAGTGACTCCAGGTCATGCAGAGAGTTGTGACGAAATTCTTTCGGCATGTCTTTGTATGAAGCGTAGGGATTGAACAAATACATTTCTTCGGCAACCTCACAAGCCATGAAATTGATTGTTCCCTACAGACACTTTTGATAAGGGCGAATGACAGAACAGGAATGTAGATGTACCGTTCGAGTATTATGAGCGGGAGTAACCTCGGACTCCTGCTTCATATATTCCAGGTCACTCAGCAAGCCAACATTTTCACAGACAAGTATGTTTCCTGGGCTGATATCCCTGTGTACCCACCGATATGTCGCCATCAGTTGGAGAGCTGATTGATGAAAATGATAAGTATGACGAATCGAATGGACAGTTAGTACGCACCAATGGCGGCATCTCTCATCGCCAAGAAAAATTGGGGCAGAGTACGGATAGAGTATATCGGCTGTGCAACTTGTGCGAAAATAAGACGATAGTGTGCCTTCGGCCGATATACGCGTCGGAACAAGGGCATAGTTGGATAGGTTATAGGTAACCCTCTGGTACTGACAGAGACGGCTATGCCATCTCGGAGCTCAAGCTCATCCGAGTCAAGTGGAATTTCGTGGCCACGCTGAATAAAATCGAAGGTGTCGTCAATTTGGCCATCGATGAGGACGTCGCCGGAAAAAAGCACAGTGACGAAGTGTTTTGCAATCTTGTCTTTATGCGTCTTATCATTAGAAGCTTGTTCTTCAAACATTGTTCGAATGTCACCTTCCCGAACGCGGTCAGCATCAACCCATACGTCTTTAACGACGACGAGCATGTCGGTACCATCCGATTGCCGCAATAAAGCTTTCCAGACGCGCGTGCCACGTCCACAAACAGCATCGGCACCGAAGTCGGCGATGAGTTCGACTGTCTTGACATATACTACTTTTCCAGTGACTTTATCTTGAACCTGTATTTCATACTGCTCGGAACTGCCAGCGATGGATAGGCACTCGATAGTGGGATCCCAACCCATTTGAGTTTCTGTTGCGAAGCAGAACGAGAGTGCAAAATGGATAAACTTCTCATGCTCCTGCAAGGGACAGGTGCTCATTAATGGCGATGCCGTGTACCGTATGACTGCTGGCACAACTTACTTGTATGAAGTTGAACGACTTTGTAACGTAAACCGTTGACCGACATGCAAACCATATTCTCGTCTGGGTGTTTTTGATCGTGAGCCCATAGGTGAATCTGCGACACGGATCCTTTCGCATGATGTGAGCCATAGCGTACAGAACCTTTTGTATATTCTATATGACAGTGCGCAATGAGACAAGTGTCGTCCTAATAGCTAGTAAGACTCACGTCATCCCTATCACTTTCAGAGGCGCCAAGCTTATACTCGCAAGGCAATGCAATGTTGAACCAACAGTAATTTGGCATGCGTGCCGACTTGGAGGGATCGGTTTCGGACGGTGACTCTAGGTCGTCGGAAGCTTTTAAACGCATGAAACAACCGTCTGGGTGGATAGTGTAATCGCCAGGGTGCGCGGGAGACGTTTTGGGGTGATGTACGAGCTTTGAACATTGCGGGTTTCCAGTGCCACCGGGAATAATGACAGCGACCTCGGCTTGAAAGGCTGCAATGATATGATCCACGAAAAGAGGCAATTTGCTGAAAACGGCATCTTCATCCTTCTTATTCGTTTCACTTATGTGCGCTGGGTCCTGCTCGAAGCAATGCGGTATCGTCCAGGACTGTTCGCCTTCCCCCGACGGTTCTGGAGAAACTGATTTTATTGTACCTTCATTCAAAAGTCGTTCTTTGACCTGTGAGACGCTAACCCGAGGTACCGGCAATGGGGGCAAGATATGCTCCAAAAACCAGTCTATAGGGACCTCTGGAATTTTGTCACCAATGTCCCGCGGTAGGGTGGAGCATTTTCGTTCCAGGTGACGTTCGCTTATCGGCTCATTATGATCCGAATGACGGTACTTCGAGCGGGCAGGTGTATCCTTGATGTCAGATTGCCGACGAAGGGTTGATGGAGGGCTTTGTGGAACTCCAGACATGACGTTTAGACAAGCGAATGCACTTATCAAGAAGTATATGCCAGAGATGACGAGGTTCACATGCAATCGGACTGGATAGACCTAAAGGTTCATTCAATGCATCGCCCTCGATCAATAGATATTCGACATTGAAGACAAATTAGAGGTTAAGAAATACTCACCCAGTATTCCTACAACAGAACTGAAACACAAGGCATATGAATCGGGAGTTGGAGAAGACTCTGCTGGACGTGCTTGCCAGTCAATTCGTCGGACTCACAATTTTCAATGCGCGAGCAATTATATGTCACCACGACCGTGCAAATTACGGAACTTCTTTGCCAACACCGTCATGTCGCCGCTGCAAGTCAATTTATCTTCGAAAGAAATTGCAAATACCAATCTGTTCTGGATGGGACTGATAGAGGTGGGATGTTGTTAACCTCAGACAAGGGTTCAAATGACCAAAAAGTACGTCCTCTCGGATGGCTTTGGAGAGTCACTAATAGCATGCATAAGGTTCAAAGCCAAGGTTCCGGTGGCCTGGAAGGACTTGAAGAAGACTTTTCGGATGGGAGGTGCATTGTCACCATATAACCAATCTGTTGTAGACTTTGAATTTGTTCCAGGATACAGTACGCTTTTGTGCGCGTAAAGATCCCAATGTACGTTCCTTGCCGTGCAGGCAGCTGAAGCAAATCTCACAACCAATATACCCTAGACCTAGCTATCGAAATTTGTAACTGGTGCTGGGATGGTGTACCACAGGCGAAGAAGGGCCTGTTTCGTACGTTGACCAGCAGCTCGGTCATTTGTATTCTAAATTCGTGCTCACAGGCACCCATTCAAGCAGAGTGGGAGGCTATCTAGAAGGGACGCCTGTTGTTGTCGATGCTAGCACCGAGGTGTGTTTCTCCTTGCCTTTTACCTGATGCGCACTCATAGCCTCATTCCGATGTGTCGCCAGCGCTCATCATGAAACGCGTAAGGGACGCATCTGGTGCCAAGTATTCAGTGCACAATGAGGCCACTCGTAGTGCAGACCCTATCGCGCCTGTTGGCACGAATTCCATATGCGGAGCTCGTTCTTGCTTTTGTTTATCTTAGTCGTTCCTGAGGAATGGGAGGCCAGGGTCGCACATTGGGACGGTGGTAGGTGGGACATACGCCAAAGATATTACGCTGGATGGTCGGGAATGCACTGAGCACATGGATTGTTCCGGCCGCAAGACGCAGGGTTTGTAAGATTCGACCATGAATTCAGCGCAGTAGTTATGATACCCACAAGCCTGAAGGATCTAAATGAAAAACTTCCTCTTCAATATCTACTAAGTCCGGATTTGTGCAGTGAGCGCAAACCAAAACACTCAGGAATTTAATATGACGCACATCGACTGACCTGGTCCAGCGGTCCTGTGTCGGCACGACAGGCTGCATGTGTATACCTGTCAAGGCCGTAGATGCTCTCTAGAACTGCGAATAGGAGTGAACCGAACATAACCGAAAATACAGAACTGACTGCCCAAGCGTTAGACAGGCCGCATCCTCGGCCGCGTCGGCACCTGTCCGAGGCTCTTCGCGTTCACAGTTGGCTTTGAATCTTTCTGTATACCAACAAATATAATTTTTATCAGATATTTTAACATTATAGGTGTTTTCTGATATAGTATATTGACCATCCGCGCTACTATGTCAACGAAAAGGAAGCTATTGCTAGCGCCAGCGCGAATACGTCTGGTGAAAAGGACATACCATAATGGCCCAGTCCGGACATTTGTCTGGCATTCATGAGTCAGGAACGCGAAGATCATTGATAGATGCGATGAAACAGAACAAGCCTCCGTGCGTAACACAGCCATTGCGTCCCAGCTGCCCAAGCTAAACGGTACGATCGGACGCCCCCCGGTGTCAGGATCAACACATGTAGACCGATGAAGTTACGTAAGTTGACTCACCGAAGATTTTTGCTAAATGTCTCACTGCTAGATACCCACGGTCCAGGTCCCCAAGGTAAGCCGTCCTGGTGAGATGTGTACACCCATCCGGCGCTTGAGAGATGAGTGCGTTGCACGTGTCGCGAGCGCTAATGCATTCCTTCGGCTTCGGCATCCTGGCTTCGGGTTCCTGGCTACTTCTTGCGCTTCGTCCTCCCGATATTGGCAACTTGCCTTTCAATCGGAGCTTGGCGCTGGATGCTTCCGTTGATTGCCTTTTCTGCAACTTCCGTACTTCCGTGTGCCAGTTATAGCTCCGGTCATCAGTTTCTGTACGGCGCAACCCTTTTTTGTCCATGAGCGCGGAGACGTTTAGGTTCTATCAGGTGTCTACTCGGTAGCGTTCTCTCCAGACGGCAAGCGCATCGTCTCGGGATCCGATGACGAGACGATCGGGTCACCGGTGTGGGACCTAGAGACATGATGGCAGGCCTGATATGGGCGAGGTACAGTAGGTGATGGATTCTCCAACAAGGGACCAAGCTGGTACTCCCTTTCTTATATCGCCGAGCTTGAGTAGCCGATATCCCGAAAGCTTCCGATTCGACACGCCGATCAGGGCAGCGATTGATGAGCGTGGCGTGATCGGGATCGCGTGGCATGATTGATGATCGGCGCGTGATCGCGATCACGTGGCGTAATTGCGTCCGCCTGGCGTCGTTTCTTCTTCCTGACCACCACGACTGCACACCTGTTCGAGCATACTGACCTCAATGGCTCCAGTGACTAAACGGAAAGCTCTACAGGAGATCAATCTGACCCAACTCCCTACCCGTTCCACTGTGCCAAAGAAGTCCTCAACTCACGATGAATCGAGCTCGAGGACCTGTCCTTTGTTGGGCCCTGCACCAACCGAAACCATCACTACCAATCCCAGTTCACGCACTCGCTTGGCCGAAAAAGGACTTGAGTATTGTACGTACCATCTATCTTGAGCTATTTGGGTAATCTACCATGGGATGTTCCAGAAATCCAGGTAGAGGCCGACAAGCAACGACTTGCCCATCAACGGGAACGTTGCCTTGCACGTGAGGAGCAAGCTCGAGCTCAAGAAGCCTTGAAAGTGGATGTCGCTGCTCTTAGGGATGAAGGCCTAGGGACGAGGAAATCGATGAGTTCCTCAACGACCCGAACGTGAATGATTCTGAGGACGAACCTGAGCCCCAGCCGCGTAAGTGTTCCTGTGGCCCCAAATATCTCCTCATTTTTTTCCTTCAGTTAGGTCCCGGAAGGATCCAGGCGAATGAGGTCCATCATCCACATAATCCTTTTTTATTTTTATTTTTATTTGTTAATGCACTCACATTATCTAGTTTGCGTTCAAGGGCTTCTTTCCACCCAATTCCCAAGGTCACCATCACATTGGTTTTCACCGCGGTACGTCCTAAACCCCCGTGTCATACCATTGCCGCAACAATATTCTCGACCAGGTTGAGTATGCCGTATACCAGTGGACGTCTAGCATCCATGTCAAGGGTAGCAACTTTACCGAGGTCAAATATGCCGAGGTTTACCAACGACACCTCAGCGGCCTTGAGGCGTGGCGCACGTACAGTGAAAGGTCTGGCCAGGCCCTGGCGCGTCACCAGCAGTGCCTGCATGATCACGGACAGTGCGTTTTTTCCACCTGTTTATACCTGAACCATTGTCTTACTTCCTGTATCTTGTTACAGTGCGCATGCTGGATTCCCGAACATTGTCACAAACCCTGGAAAGCCGGCGTTCAATGCCGCCAAATTCGCTCGCGCCGCCCAGGCACTCGATGACGACGAGCACTCGGATAGTTAGAGGGCACTAGCTGCATCCTCGTTCCCGTGCAGAGAGCGTATAAATATATGTAATTATTCCATTTGCCCAATCCCAATGACTGTATTATACCCTATCTGCGTGCCTACCCGGGAATCCAAAGGCTGCGCCGCTGTTCTACACAACTATACACACCGTATGGGCATAGCTACACCCAATATGCAGCCATGGGGAGATGCTACTGCCCCCTACGGAGCTTGGTGGCGTGCTACAGCGCACTATGTCGCGCTACGATGGCAGGTGGTCGGCTACGGAAGGCTACATGACAGGGGGGGTTGCTACGACGCTAAAGGTGCTACGTGCACTACGTAAAGCTAAGTAACACCCTCTTTTTTTCCTGATGCCCGCCAGCGCTTGAGAGAGGAATTGATCTTTATTCGAATTCTTGCTCCTCTTCATGCACAACGGATAGCCGCTGACACCTACTCACAGGGATGACGAGAGCCCTTCCGAACCATGCCAAGAGCATGGCCGTGTTGCAACGTGTGCTGCACCGGACAGCTGGGAGATAGTGCAAGCAGCACTGGGACGGGTGCCAGCGCTGCATCAGCCATGTATGGGATAAGAGAGAGCACTGCGCTTCCATACCTTAAGCCTCCGCAGTGCAGATAGAGGAGAATGCGTATGAGGACCTTGTGGATGGAGGGATGTGAGTGGGGACGCAGCCGCCTCAAGTGTGGTGACCACCTTGCTCACAGATAATAGGTGGGTCCCCTGTGTACGCTCAACTGCCCAATAAGGCAACCCATCCTGGTGCTGAGGCCATGTTGGCATGTTTGCATGGCTGCCGACCGGTCTTCAGCTATCAGTCGCATGCTGATGGTGATTTGGAAGTGGGACCCTGGTGAGATTGCAATTTAGTACTTTGGGTTCACTATGAAACTGCTCAAGCACAAGACAGGTTTCGTTTTTCTGTGTATTTACATTCTATCTTACCCACATCCCCGCCACCACAACGCTTACTGAGGGACTGTACTTAGAAGAAATAAATGGGCAGGGAGAAGAGAGCGTGAAGGGAGCGATGAGGAGAGGATGCGCGAACAAATGAAGGGTGAGTGACTTGGCACAGGCTGTAGTATAGTCTGTGAGTCTGTGTAAATAATCACTACCGCCATTGTAATTGGAAAAACCAAGTGTCAGTATGTTCTGAATGCTGAAAAGACTCTATGCTAAGGGGAACATCTGTGCATCAACGGTGCACCCCCACTCGTGCACCCTATACTCAGACTACGCACCACAGCTGCCCCGCTCCACCTGCGGCTGCACACTGCAGGAAGCGCGGGACCTGAACTTCAGTACCTGACGAACTGAAATATCAGTTCTGGATGCACTGAAGTTCAGTTCCGCAGGGCTGAAGATCAGTACGCAGAGATATGGACGGCTCGTTTGACCCGTACTGAATTTACATAGCGCCAATGTCACTTCACGTGCTTTTTTGCACTTAAGTACAGTTCTGGAGACACTGTAATTCAGGTATTTAGAACTGGAAAAAAGTGCAATTTATTTCTATAATTCAGTATCAACTGGATACAGAGCCGGATATCATCATAATCATAGTCCTTCAAGTGAGATACCCAACACCGATGCGGGTGCAAGTCTAGTCAACGAGAGCTGAGCGTGTGCAATGCCAAAGCCAGTGTGAGTCGAGGCCGGAGACCCGAGAGTGTGCAAGAACAAGTGCGCGATGCGAAAGCGAGCAGAAGAGAGCTGAGAGTGAGCAAGAACGAGTGTGCAATGTGAAAGCCAGTGAGAGTTGCCAGTGAGAGTTGACAAGAGCCAAGATTGCACGAGAACGAGTACGGATGTGAGTCGAGAGCCTAATAAGTGCTTTGCAAGAGTGAGAAGCCAGCCATATATCTGGCGTGTGAGGGGTGAGGCTGTGCTTCAAGTCGAGAGCATGATCAATTGCCATTGCGCGTTAGTGTGAGTGCGAGCTGGAACCTACGTAAATTTATCGCGAATGCGGGAGCGGGACGATGAATGCGGAGAAATGTCGGAGTGCCGTGGCCAGACATCCATAAATTCTTGGATTTGGAGCCAGAGGGTGCGTTCTCGTTCATCTGGTGCGTGTGATAATAAGCAGCAAGAACAATAGAGACTCAAGCTCAAGTGAACACGGGCAAACGCACCCGAGAACCCTTTTGGAAGGGTTAGAGATTCTGTTGCTCTGTAGTGCAATACCAATGTGCGTATGAGATTAGCAACAATTTACTTGCCAGTCTCCTATGCGGCCCCGACTCGATGCACTCCTAACGAAGGAACCATACGGTGAGCTAATAACAACGAGAACAAGGATGACTCACTAGAGCGGTCGGAGCACGTCCGGCCTATATTATCTTCGAGCGGCTGGTAAGCATGCATGGATAAATATAAAGTCATATACATCCTTTGGCAACTGCAGTGCCATTGGGTGGCGCTTGACCGTGAGTTTTCGCTTTGTTCCTTGGTTTTGATACCACAATTTGAGTCAGTTGCGATCGTATGAGAGTGTTTGGCTATTCCTTGCCTCTTTGAGCGCACGAGTGAAGTCACGTGTGGCCAATTGGTATTCGTCTCGGAAACAACGCACGATCCCCCACGTGCAAAAGAACGAGCAGGACGTGCGTAATGGTCGACTCAGCTAACTGTCTGCAAGGGCACCTAGAGATCAACAAGACATGAAGTAAGATATAATTCAATGCCTACCCGGAAGGTATTTTTTCATGGAAGTGAACATAGCGTGCATTGGGGTCACTAGGATCTGTACTATAGATTGGCGGCATGGTCTGAGTCTGAAGCGTAACACGCACCGGCTCTCAGCACCCGTTCCGCTATATCATCGAGAGCGCTCACGCCCTGTATCACGATGCTGCTGTGGTGAAAGACGGTGTTCAGGGAAGGCGAGAGTGCTGGGATCCAGATTTAGTGCTAGGCATGACTCCAATAATCCCAGGGGGGGTTGCGGCCGTGGTCCCTGTATAAGATATATGCATAATTCAGTACATGTGCTCAAATAAAATAAGAGGGTCACTCTACAGAGACATTGGGAGGGAGCAGGCTCATTGGGTCTATACCCTGAGCAAAGAGAGAGTTGAGAACATATGGGATGGGTTGCAGAGCAGTGAGGTGCAGTGATGCGGTTATAACACGGCCGGAAAAAACACTTACACCTCCCTTGTTTAGGAACCTGGTTGGACTTGCATTTTTTGGCAATTGGTCAGTATGTATGGCAAAATAAAATCGATGGGACAGGTTGCAGTTGTCGGTAGTGGTTGCGGTGGTGGTGGTATAAGAAGAGAGACGTTTAGCACGTGACGAGCTGAGATTGAACTGACTTCAGGATCTGGTAACGCACGCTAAGGTCAACGGCCATGATCATCCTCCTCAAGTCTGGCAAATATTTTATGGCAGATTAGAAGCAATTTATGACCTTGTACTCCCCTTCTCATGCATGCAGGCTCAACCTTGAGCAACCATCCAGTTTTTTGGACCTGGTCACACCATGTTCGACCAGAGGTAAGGATGCCACGCGCGAGGTCACAATGTATGGGAACTCGACAACTTCGATCATCATCGACTTGCGGACAATGGAATGTGTGGTGGAGCGTGAGTGGCGTACAATTGACCACAGCGGCGACTTCGCTCGGACTGTGTTCGTGGATGCGGAGGATGACGATGACTAGCCGTAGGGATATCCTTTAAGGTGTGTGTCTTATCTGCTGGAATTATAGTAATATTGATGATCATTTTTGAAGAGTAAGCACATGTACGGCTACATTACGGTCTCAACTGTAACGTATCTTAATTCCACCGTATGTTGGCTGCTGGAACGCTCAGGGATACGGGTACGGTGGTCATACGGCGGTCATACGGAACATACGGGGTATGTAGTGCAGGTATATTCCAGAATTAATATTTAGACTATATTATGTTTGGCACTTACACATAGAATTGATCCTTCCACTTTCCCCCGTGGGCTGGCACTTGTATATATAGACCATCGAGGCAAAAAAGTGCGCTTTTGCACTTAAAAAAAGTTCCCGGCGACAGTCTCAAAAGAAAAAAAGGGACTTTTCTAGAGTTCTAATAGGTACTGAAAATAAGTTCTATATTTTCGGAAAATCTGGAACGCTATAACAGTACAAACTGGAACTGATATTCGGGGCAAGTGCATTGGGCGCGTATTTTAAGTTCCGATCTTTCCTACAGTGTGCAGCGCTTCTTCATATGCTCAGTGAGCGCATGACACATGCAGGCACACGCGTGGACAGCTTCGTGGTCGGCCGGAGCGCCACGATCACAAGGGAGAACGACCCTGTGCATCGCCGCATGAAGCGCACCGTGGCCAGCACGCTGGCGGATGCACGCTGGCGGATGTGGAGACAGAGAGGGGGCGGGCGGTGGACAGGGGGGATGACGTGAGTGGGCTGACCTTGATCGCAGACAGCGGGGCGTGGAGTGAGGTAGGGATGGTGGTGGAGAGGTCGAAGGAAGAGCCGGAGGGGGTGGGGCATGGGCACAAGCGAGGGTCGACGGTGTGGGCGTGCATGGGGAAAAGGCATTGGGGGTGGGGGTGGGTGTGTGGGCAGAGGGGGGGAGGGGGTGTGAGGACAGGTGTGGGTGTGCACGCAGGGACGGGGCCGTCTAATTCCAAGAGGGTGCATGCATGTATGTTTTTGCACCGAGGAACTACAACAAATGAAGACGGGCCGTGTCAGCATGAGTGCCTAAAGAAAGTGCGTGTGCTGCGGGCGCGGGGCTCTCGCACGGGAGGTCTAGGTCTGTCCACGTGTGTTATGCCCCTGCCGCCGGACCACATTTCATGGCTCCGTGCCAACGCCGGGGGCATGTGCATGCGGGATGCTGATGGTGTACTTCTGTGGGACGAGAATCGCCGCAATGTGCAGCTCGTTCCATACAAGTTCAATCACCCGCTCGCCTTTGCCCATCCTACAGCGCGCCGCCACCATGCACATGGAGAAGCGCGCGAGTGGGGGACGCACCCGTGCGTGTGCAGCGCATTTGCGAGCGTCATGAGGGTGAGGAGGAAGGGCACCCTCTCATGTAGCATCGTGGGCGCGGGGTTTGCCGGCGTGGGCGATGGTTGAGCACACTTTGGCCTGCTCGAAGACGGTGTCGGCAGCAAGGCGAGCAGAAGAGTGACTCTGGGTCGTCGTCGTGTAGGATTGGGGGAGCCACCCCACCGGTGCATCCGGACGCTCTGTGTGCGTCTGCTCCATCGTCTCTGGCGGACGGCTACGAGGTGGCGGCTTCAGGGCTTGGCTCGGGCTTGTCAAAACTTGAGCCAGGCCCGGAAGCCCGGCACCCCATCAGCTTGGGCCTGGCCCGGCTCGGGCTTTTGGGGGCTCGGCCCGGCCCAAGCCGCGGCCTGGGCCGGGTCGGGCCCATTGATAGAATGATAAGGTTTGAAGTAGAGTTGGGATGCCTCCTATAGCTCGAGGCCGAGTTCGATATAGAGCACAAGAGGCGAACGCGACTCGAAGTTAGACTAACTACTCGAAGTCAAACAAGATATCAAAAGGTTCATGTTCTTCAATCATACATTGCGTACTACTTATAGCTACTCGGTTAGGGTCTCGATACATAGGGACGAATGATGGGGGTAGTGGGGTTGTGTGCATGGTAGGTGCGTACGTACCACCACTACCGTACATCCATGCTGCGGATCGCTCGTTCGGTCTGGCCTGGACATGAGGCGGAATAGAATGTCCTAGTGTGGTGGCTCGAGTGATGAGGCGGGATGGTAGGAGGGACTGGATAGGAATAACGTGCGCGGCTCGAAGGTAATGGAGAATATATGTTGCGTGCCCTGATCACCTGTAGTGCCCGGTTAGTCATACCTTCTTAGCTAGGGTAACCGGCCGGGTTGCAGAGGCTAAGTAGGTATTGTTTGCAGAGAGGACCAGTACTACGAATAATACTACGTATAATTCTTACTTGGCTACAAAATGTGACTGTGGGTGAGCTATGGACACCTGTCCTACCCGTCGGAACCACATCCAGCGTCTTGGGCCACGTCTCAACTGTTCACGTGACCGTCTCCAGCGACCGCCACGTCGCATCAACCACTGCCACCGTTGTCGCACGCAGCGAGCTCAACCGGAAACTCTCCACAGCTCCAAGATTTCCGGATTTTTTAGTGAGTTATGCCTCCTTAAACCTCCAGTATCAACCCTCTTCCATTGATGCATTTGCTTCACCTGATGCTGCCAATATTTCGTCTGTCTTCCCCCGTGCAACATGCAACGACATCTTGCAATTCTTGAAAGATCTCACTGAAGGTTTGTGTGTAACTCTATTGTCCATACCGACACTAACCAACCTGTAGGTATCATTCGCAAACACACCATGTCAGCCCTTCTCATTTTTATCACAGAGAACGCCACACTTCCACATGGCGGGCCCCAGGACCGTGTGCTGGGGAAGCTCGATCTCGTATTATTTGACATCACTGGCACGCTTCATGGTTATTACAGTGACAATACGCAGGTATGTTTTCTATTGCGTATCACCATCGCTGTTCCGCTAGCTTACACATTTTGAAGACATTTGCGCTCGAGGTAATTTATATCCTCTCAGCCATTATCACTTATTGATGCTACAACACCACGATCTGGCAGGCGGCACATGGATATTTCGACTTTTGTGACATCCTAAAGGCGGGTCTTATCTACGATGAATATACCAAGTTGCCCACAAATGACCGAGTTCGCGTGAAATGTGAATAAAATCTTTCCGATGCATTTCGCGTTGGGAGACAAACAATGCATCTAGTCCCAAGGCTCGACGACGTATCCTTCTTCCAATCCATCCAGTATGGTCTGAAGCCATCCGTTCGCAGCGGTTTTGATACCAGAATGTAAATGGTTTGACTTTCTCAAGAGATCGAAGTCAACCACACACCATTGATGCTTGTGGCCGTGATAAGGGCAGACAATACTCTGGTCTGTCGCAGGTGCCGCCAAGATATTTCTCTATCGGATGTCAGTATGTTCGATACTGAATCGACCCTTGTCGCTGTATATTTCACGAACATCCGGTCTGCATAACAAAGGATGTTCAGAAGCATGCATAGTTAGAGCTGGCCAGATGAACTTGAATGCATCCAACGGAACACCTATGGGCATCACGTCCCCGAGTCTTTCTAAGACCAAGACTGAAAGAAAAGTCTTGTCGCTGCGGTTGCACACTGAGGCCGGATCGGCACGAGTTGGTTTGATGATTCGGGCACGTTTATCTCGACGTTCTTGTCTTAACTTCTCCCTTAACTTCCACCTTTCATCATTGCGCTTAAATACCGCTTCCAAGCTGAATTCTTCCATCACCAGATCATCAGAATCTGTCCATGCGTAGAGGTCCCATGTATCCTCCGTGTCACCGTCATCCTCACTTGGGCTGGCCTCACCCCGAACGTCTACCTCCTCATCGCAATCCGCATCAGACTTTGCCCAATCCAATACCTCGCTATTCTGCTCGATTTCAGCGGTAAAGAATCCATAGCAGCGTGCGATGGCTACTCCCTGAATATCCTCCATCTCTTCGTAAAACCAGGCCTCATGAGCCAGGTCGTCAGAACGGCGCCGAGCAGCGACTTTTATTACAAGGGATGGAAGAGTGTTTACAAAGATTCTATAAATTTTAACCACCACGCGACGCGAGCCTGGCTCGTGTATGGCATGGCTCACCATGAGTACCAAGGCGCAGGGCCTGCACCGCACTCGCACCTGCGTCGAAGTTCCGCGCAGGATGAGGACGGACTGGCCGACGATGGGGAGCACAACGCAGGCGGCGGCAGCGGCGTCGGGCCCGGCCCACAAAGCACCGGTGGGATGTCCGCTGAACACAGGTTAGCGTGGAGGGGGAATGTTTGGACACCGGGTGTGAAGACCACGGCTGTGATGAGCTAGTAAGACGAGGATTCATTCAGTGAGCAGCTCAACTACAGGGTGGTTTCACATACTGGTAATCACCTGCAGTGATCGGGAGTTGATTCTCACAGACTGGGCATCGTTGGTTCCGAGCTCTGTGGTATCTGTATCACCGAACCCAACTCGGTTGGCACTCGGCTGTGCAACAAAGGGAAGATATCTTGATCGTCGGACCCTTTCTCCGCGATAGCACTCAACAGCGCGACACAGGGACGTATCACAAGGGTCCATGCTGATACCTGACGATTATAAGATGAGACTTGTCGTCCGGAACTTGATTCAGTACATACCTGTCCGAAAGTCCTCGTAGCGGGACCTGTAAGATGATTACTAGTGCAAACCGCCCAGTTCCTTGGAATGTGTTACGCACTAAAGTCAGCATGGCTACGGCTGATGATAAGTTCCGTCATTGAAACAAAGTACCCAAATATAAATATCCCTGATACTAAAACGCCCATGCGGGTGGTAGCGTTGGCGTGTTAACGAGGAACTAGGAATACGGGGTTGGAGTCACTGACAGTCAAGTATGGCGGGTAGCCAACCCCCACCACGGCGGTATGCATCGAGGACTAAGAGCTGCAATACGCCCCCACCCAGAGGCCGGCACATCCACCCCAAACATGAAGAAGAGAGGGTGCCTCGCGGTTGAGTATGGGGCTCAATCTCGGGGAGAACCTGTCGTTCCTCGTGAGTAAGGCATGAGAAAGTAGATATGTAAATACACACTTTGAGTTTACTTACTGTACCACAAATGGACAAGCTGAGTTGGGTCAAGCAGGAGGCATATTAAAAAAAGCCGGAAGTTTTGGAGCTATAGAAAGTCACCGGTTGAGCTCGCTGCATGCGACGACGGCGGCAGTGGTTGATGCGATGTGGCGGTCGCTGGAGACGGTCACGTGAACAGTTGAGACGTGGCCCAAGACGCTGGATGTGGTTCCGACGGGTAGGACAGGTGTCCATAGCTCACCCACAGTCACATTTTGTAGCCAAGTAAGAATTATACGTAGTATTATTCGTAGTACTGGTCCTCTCTGCAAACAATACCTACTTAGCCTCTGCAACCCGGCCAGTTACCCTAGCTAAGAAGGTATGACTAACCGGGCACTACAGGTGGCCCTGATCGCGATGTGGGATCGACTCGTTCCATCCTGGTACTCGGCTCGTCAACTATACTCGTGCCTCAACTCGACTCGTGATACGGATCGAGGTGCTTGGGAGTAATGTGTTGGTCTCGACTTGACTCAGTGAGTATCAGTGTGTGTCTGTGGTATCGTCTCGTGTCTCGATGGCTCGGGTGTGTGCGTATGTGTCTCGCGGTGCTCGGGGTGAGATTAGATAGTGAGAGAGAGATCGTTAGGGCAATCGTGAATGGAAATCATTGTAATAGACATTACGAGTCATTATTCGTGTGCGTGAAGTCATGAAATGAACCAAGTGAAACTGGAGTCTGTAGCTGATGGGTCTTTCCTCACGACACTCCCCCTCAAGCCTGACGTATCCCTAGAAGTTCTAGGGTATGGAGGTGCTTGCGCGGTGCAAGTGGTTTCCTCAGTATATCGGTGGGGTTCTCGATGGTTTTGACATAGCGTAGATCGATGTTGCCCACCGTGACTTGTTCTTTAGTGTAGTGGTAATGTATGTCGATATGTTTGGTGCAATTGTTACTGACGCTGTCCTTGGAGAACGCGATAGCGGACTGATTGTCGGTGAAGAGGGGAATGGGGGTGAAAGTGTGTTTGAAGTCTTTTCCCAACCGAATGAGCCAAATCCCCTCCACCGTCCCAAACGATCCTGCCACGACCTCAGACTCCATCGAGGACCTGCTAACGAGGTTCTGTTTCTTAGATGCCCAGGACATGGGCGCACCGTTAAATGTAAACACCCATCCTGTCATCGACTTCCTGTCGTCTCTGTCTCCAGAGAAGTCGGCGTCGGTGAACCCCGCTAGATTGTGAATGAACCCCTTTACTCCCTCCCCCTCTCTAATGTACATGATCCCATATTCCTTCGTATTCAGCAGATAGCGCACGATGCGCTTGGCTGCCTCCCAGTGAGTAAGGTTCGGCTTTGACGTATACTGAGCGCATTTGTTGACTGCATAGGCAAGTTTGCCGCACGTCCGGATGTGATATTGAAGCGGTCAGTGATGGTAGTGATAAAGGAAGGTTGTGAAATGTGAATGGTCCCAAGGTCTCATCTTCTGATGATTCGAATGCCGAGTAAGCGCGTCAGATCACCCAGGTCCTGTATGTCAAAGCTCCCTCTTATGTCACTGATCTCACTGATCATCCTCTCCATCGAAGTCATCGTGTTTGCTGCCAAGAGCCCGTCATCCACGTACCACCTGGCGATCTCCACATCTCCCTTCTCCCCAAACCTGAAAAACACCGTCTTGTCCGCCTCCCCCGCCATGAACCCGATCTTTTCCAATTCTCCCCTCAACGTCTCGTGCCACACTCTCACCGACTGCTTCAGCCCGTATATCCCCTTATTCAACCTGCACACCAGATTCTCCTCTCCCGGCTTGATGAATCCTTCAGGCTGGCGCATGTACATGGTATCTTCAAGCTTACCGTTGAGATACGTGCCCTTGACGTCGATGTGTCGTAGCTCTAGGTTGTACTTGCAGGCTAGCGCGAGTATGAGTCGTATGGAGGTAAGTCAGATGGTGGGGGAGTATGTGGCTTGGTAATCGACTCCTGGAATCTGTGAGTAGCCCTGCGTGATGAGCCTGGCTTTGAACTTATCAATTTGGCCCAGGTTGTCGTGTTTGACTCGAAACGTCCATCGACTCCCGACTATGTTCCTGTTGGCCGGCCTTTCGACGAGTCCCCACGTGCGATACCCCTGTAAGGTTTCGTACTCTTCTTCGCATGCCTTCTTCCACCTCTCCACGTGTTCTGACCTCATCGCCTCGTTATAGTTCCCCAGCTCATCCTCCGCCAACACCACAAACGCCGTCTCCGCCTCCTCTAGATCCGTCCTCCCATGCACCATCGCTGCTATCTCCGTGAGCAGTGCCGCGTGCCTCCTCCCCCTTCCGTACTCAGTGTTTGAGGGGTCCATCCATGGGCCCTTCGAGAACTCCTTCGGTGCGTCCTCTCCGTCGTCCTGATTTTCCTTACTGACTCTCGACTCTCCCGTTCCGTTCTGCCCTCCATTTGCTTCTTCAACACTATTCCTTCCGTCGAGCACCTCCGCATGCTCCTCTGCCTGTCCCCCATCGAGCACTTCCACAGGCTCCTTCGTCTGTCCCCCGTCGAGCACATCCACGGGCTCCTTGTCCCTGTCCTCTGCATCGCTTGACTCGTCCATGGTGAGTTTGGGTAATGCATCGTTGTGTTCCCACGTTTCAGCAGGCTTCACGTTGGTGTGTCTGAGGAAGACTGGGATCTTGTTTTCGTGAGTCCAGAGCGTTGGTGTGTTGTCGTCGTCAGTGGCATGAATGGTGACGCGCTCGATGTGTTTCAGCTCATCGAAAATAACATCCCTGGCCTTGATTATTGTGTGTGTGTGAGGAATCCACACCTTGTAGGCCTTCTAATTGTCAAAATACCCAACGAAAATTCCTTCAATGGACTTGTACTCCCCTTTCCTCCTCGTCGCTTTGGGGACCAATGCCCAACACCTCAACCCATAAACATGAGCCCAATCAAGCCTTGGTCTCGATCCCCAAAAGGCCTTGTATGGGGACTTGTTGATCCTGTGGTGCAGGGTGCGGTTCTTGATAAAATTGACCGTATGCACACCGGACACCCAGAATCTGCCTGACAGGTTTGCCTCGTGCTGCAGCATGAGAGCTCCCTCTTGGAGCATCCTGTTATGTCTCTCGGAGACACCATTATGTTCAGGTGTGTGAGGTGAAGTTGTCTCGTGAACGATGCCGAGTTCGCTGCATAGGGTTGAGAACTCACTCCCGACGAACTCTCCCCCGTTATCCATCTGCACTATCTTCACATCCACGTCTCTCTGCTTGCTCAGCCATGCGATGAACTGTCGGAATGAGTTGGTAACTGTCACGCACTCTTTATTTTTCAAGAAGTCGATGCTGACGTAGCGAGTCGAGTGGTCGATCCAGGTAATGAAATACTTGTACCCGCCGATCGATGTCTCGAATGGGCCGCAGAGATCGGAGGAGACTATGTCTCCTATGTTCTGTGGTAGACTCTCGACGTGTTTGAACAGTGAGCGCCTTTGTTTACCAAATGGACAGTCAGCACATTGACTTAACTCCTGCTTTGTGCTGATTCTCAGGAGCCCTATCGGCGTCTGGAGCGTCCACATCTTCTTGAGTGTCGATGGGGCGGCATGAGTGAGCCGATGGTGCCACAAGGTCAGCTCATTAGGCTCGTTTGAGTAGGCAGCTATCTCGGTCTCAGGCCCCGGCGACAGTTGGGCCATGTAAACAAATATATTATTAATCTTTGTCCCCTGAGCGATGATGTACATACTGTAGAGGACAGGAATTATAGGCAGTAGGTATGGACTTGGTGCTCAAAAGAATAGACTAGAAATTAATTCCCTCTCTCGGTGAATTTAGTTGTCACTCTAAATATATTATACACTACCTAGAAATTAATTCACTACAGAGAATTTCTAGGTCAATAAATCGAGAGAATACTAGACTAATTTACTTGCCTCTCTCAGTGAATTTAGTTGTCACTGAGAGAGGGGGAAATCTGTTTCACTGTGCATGTACTACTACCCGGCCCTTTAGCGCCCAAGGGCTCGCGCGTCGCAGTCATTTCAGACTCCGCTGGGTGCAGCCGCTTGTGAAAATAGAAATAACAAGATGAAATGGAGAGGTAGGGAGTGACAGGAAAATTTCGAAAATAATCAGAGAAATGGGTGCATGGTACAAGAACAATGTGAGAAGAGATTGAAACACCATACAATAAATCGAATATATTATGCTTGATTTTGGTGCAGGAGCATAAATGCACCCAACACATACACTATTTACCCGCATTGCCCTTAAGCCAATGCACGCTACTGGATTGCTTAGACAAGCACTGTACAGTTCTTGCATGGGAACCATGCGGTGGTTCCCCAGATCTTACCTTACAACTGTCACTATGTAGCACACGGAATTACCACTAATTGGTCAAGTTCCGCTTGCCCTTGTTACACAAGGCAATAAGATTCACAATCTTACACCTTTTTGAACTTCCTGCAGTTGTTCGCCAAGCGAACAACTTAATTGTGGAAATCCACACGATCTTGAAAAAGATCGCGACATCGACGGCTGTTTACCGTCAAACATCATCCAGTAGGCCCCAAGAAGTGAAGCAGCCAGGAACCCGACGCCAGGATGCGCTTGGGGACCTGGGCCGTGGGTAGATGGCCATGAGACATTTAGCCAAATCTTCAGTGAGTCAACTTAACTTCACCCCTATCGGTCTACATGTGTTGATCCTGACACCCGGGGCCATCAGATCGTACGCTTTAGATTGGGCAGCTGGGACGCAATGGCTGTGTTACACATGGAGGCTGGTTCTGTTTCCTCGCATCTATCAATGATATTCGCATGCCTGACTCATGAATGCCAGATAAATGTCCGTACTGGGCCATTATCGTATGTCCTTTTCACCAGATGTATTCACGCTGGCGCTAGCAATAGCTTCCTTTTGGTTGATATAGTAGCACAGATGGTCAATCTACTATATCAGAAAACACCTATAATATTAAAATATTTGATGAAAATTATATTTGTTGGTATACAGAAAGATTTGAAGATAACTGTCAACGCGAAGAGCCTCGGACAGGTGCCAACATGGGGCTCCTTGACCTCTGTATACTTCAACTAGCTAGTTAATTTCAAAGTTCCATGTAGCCTCAAATGGAAGCCTGTTTAAGAATCCGAGGATGCAGCCTGTCGATCGCTTGAGCAGTCAGTTCTTTATTTTCAGTTATATTCGGTTCACTCCTATTGGAGTTCTAGAGAGCCGCTCTATCTATGTGTACATGCAGCCTCTCAGAGGCATTCTAGCGTTTACAAACCGACCCCTTGCATGAAATGACTCTTTGTGCCGACACAGGACCGCTAGATCAGGTCAGTCGATGTGCGTCATATTAAAGTCCTGAGTGTTTTAGTTTGCGCTCACTGCACAAATTCCTGACCTAGTAGATATTGAAGAGGAAGTTTTCATTTATATCCTTCAGGCTTGTGGGTATCACTGCACTGAATTCATGGTTGAATCTTACAAACCCTGCATCTTGCAGCCGGAACAATACATATGCTCAGTGTATTCCCAACCATCCAGTGTAATGTCTTTGGCATGTTTCCCACCTACCACCGTCCCAATGTTTGACCCTGGCCTCCCATTCCTCAGGAGCAACTAGGATAATTGTCTCCAGAACAAAAGAAAGAACGAGATCTGCATATAGAATTCCTGCCAACAGGCGCGATAGATTCTACATTACGAGTGGCCTCATTGTGCACTGAATACTTGGCACCAGATGCGTCCCTTACGTGTTTCATGACGAGCGCTGGCAACACATCAGAATGAGGTTATGAGTGCACATCAGGTAAAAGGCAAGGAGAAACACACCTCGGTGCTAGCATCGACAACAACAGGTGTCCCTTCTAGCTGGTGGCTCACTGTGCTTGAATGGGTGTCTGTGAGGATGAATTTAGAATACAAATGACCAAGCTGCTGGTCAACGTACGAAACAGGCCCTTCTTCGCCTCTGGTACACCATCCCCACACCAGTTTACAAATTTAGATTGCTAGGTCTAGGGTATATAGGTTGTGAGATTTGCTTCAGCTGCCTCCAGGGCAAGGAACGTACATTGGGATCTTTACATGTACTGTATCCTGGAACAAATTCAAAGTCTACAACAGATTGGTTAGATGATGACAATGCACCTCCCATCTGAGAACTCTTCTTCAAGTCTTTCCAGGCCACCGGAACCTTCCTTGGCTTTGAACCTTATGCATGCTATTAGTGACTCTCCAAAGCCATCCGAGTGGACCTACTTTTTGGTCATTTGAACCCTTGTCGTAGGTTAACACCCAATCTATATCAGTCCCATCAGAACAGATTGGTATTTGCAATTTCTCAGAGAGAAGGAGACCAGAGAGAGAGAGGCAATACCTTCCCCATGCCATCCGGAGTCTTCAGGCTCCTGCTCATCATCATCAATGGTTTTGCAACTGCAAGCAGGTGTACTCTGAGGCAGTATCACAAAAAAGCATGAATATTGGGTTTTGAGACATTGGTTTTCTCTGCGATTGTATCAGCTGAACAGTCACAACCTGTCATGCAAATTGGTAGATTACATGAACTCCAGTTTGGCAGTGCAATGTCAAGATTGGTTTTTAGGCGTTAATATCGTGTATTAGTGAACACAGCAAATGCCCGAATAACTTGTGCGAATAAGTATGCCATTTGGCGAATAGGTGAACCAACAAATGTTCACAAGATAAGATGGCCGCCCAAACGGAGCTTGCCCTATCTACAGTCGTAATGAAATAGCCCATGGCACTTGACGATGTAAGGTGCAAGGTGTCACGGAAGGGTGGCCTAAGCGACGACAATCCCTTCGCTGCCAGCACAGAAAATAGTTCAAAGGCTAAGGTAATGAAGATGAAGTATGAGAACTCACCAGTGATGCCTAAGTCCTCTTCTGGTTGAAGATAGAAATCTACAGAAGAAGGCTCAAGACGATAGTCACAGTGAGGTCAAGTTTGCACAAGATGGACGTATGATAATTGAACTGAGGAATATACATGTGAATGTAAACTACTTATATCGAATGCTCGTAAGGTATCAGCGAATAGGAAAGAGGCCGTCATGAGTCAGGGTTGGATAGGGGTGCGCAGTCATGATACAAATTAGATGAAATAAACATACAATAGAGTGAGGGAGGAGTGTGAACATGAAACGACAGAGAGTAAAGGTGGCGAAGGCACTTATGCACGAAACCATGTCTTGGGACCTGCATACATGCTACCCTGCACGGACTCTTCGTCTACTGGGTTGATCCCATATGACCTACAGACAGGACGTCCTGCGAACGCATCCTGGCCATATGAACACCCAAAGGGGTTGGATAGAGAAGCTGATGGGACCAGTGACAAGCCATCATACAGGGTAGGGGACATCGATCATGTTTGATGGTGTGCCTCCTGGCAAATGATGTGAGCAGCGAATAGTCGTTCGGCGAATGTGAGGAAGGGCGAACGGAGATGACATAGGGGAGGAGTGGTCTAAGTGAGGGGTGAAGCCGAGCGAACATGGAGGAGAAGTGGCGAAAGGGGAAATGGAGATAACTAGGTGCAGGAAATACACAAGTCGTGACAATCCGGTCATAGGAACAACATCGAAAGAGGGTTGAGCAGAGGAGGTGATAGGACCAGTGATGAACCACCAAGTCAGTCCAAAGATGTCGATCGTGCTTTGATGGTGTTGTAGTGCGTCGTTCAGGCGTGGTGATACTCGATGAGTACGACTTAGAGGAAGGCTGTGCGAGTGAGAGGGGGCTCCAAAGAAAGATCTATTCAGTGGAGGCTTGTACTACTTATAGTCTGTGAGAACAAAGAAAATCTAAGAATAATGTGGTTCTTAAGGAACGGTGGACATGATGTGCGTAAGCTATGTGGACAGTGGACATGATGTGCATAAGCTATGTGGACCGTGGACATGATGTGCGTAAGCTATGTGGACAGTGGACAAGAGCGGGCAGTGGACAAGTGATGCTTGTCCACGATTCACAGCTGTGTGTGGGTGCTTGTGTATGCATAATCCACAACTAGACAGCTACGCTGTCTTACATCTACTCCCACCCCTTGAAAGAACCGCTTACTCTACTCCTCCTCCCCATCCACCACCGCCTCCACATCCTCATCAACAGGAATCTCCGTGGAATCAACAACTGCCGTCACATCGATGTAGGTGCGCGAGCGCGGATAATAGGGTATGAGGCGAAACACCACATATGGGAGTTTTGCGACGGCCCCGGTGAGTTCCGCAAGGATGTAGGCCCCGTTGCGAGTTCTTCTGACTACGATCATCGGCCCCAGATAGCGCGGCTTTGACTTGCGAGAGAGGTCGTTTTCAATACACGTGTTTCGGACGAGCACGAGGGCACCGGGAGCAAAGTTGTAGTTTTGTATGGTATGTGCGTGGTCCCCCTCGAATTGTTCAATTGATGAGTAACGTGCCTTCAGAACACGGTCATGAATGGCCGCCAGGTTGTCGTTGCGTTTCTCGAGCTGTCGTGCGTGAACTGCAATCAACTCCGCGTCTGTAAGCGGCTTCTCAAGTTTGGGCACAAGGAACGTTGCCTCCACCAGATCGAAAGGTAAGACTGCCTCTACCCCATGGACCATGTAGAACGGAGAATAACCCGTCGCTTTCCTCACAGTGATGCGGTCTGCCCAGAACGCAAATGGCGCAACTGTTGGCCAGCGTGTTGGGTCCCCACCGCACGCCTTGACGATGGACTCCCGGATCGTTCGATGGCTGCATTCGACGATGCCGTTGGCCTGCTTGTTATAAGGTGAGATCCAGATGTGGTTGATATGTTACGTCTTGCTAAGCCATTCGAGTCCAGCGACTATAGGAGCCCCGTTGTCCGTGACAATCGTCTCAACCCCTCCCCACCTGCACAACCAACTCTCGAAAATAAACCTCCCCACAGCCACCCCCGTCTCTTTCTTCAACTTCGTCCACTCTGGGTAGTTCGTGAGGCTGCAGCGCGCTTGGACCAGATAGCGAAATCCCTGCGCAACTGGGAAGAGAGCCATATCGAAGTATGCTTTGCGGAATAAGGGCGTGGGAATTGACGGTGTTGGTGGAATAAAAAGGTGTGCCGTATTTCTGATCTGACATTCGTGACAAGTTTTGATAAACCAAGCAACATCGTGTTCCAGTCCGGGCCACCAAAACCTGTCCATAAGCATGCGCCGCGTTGAATACAGCCCCTTGTGCCCCAGCTCGTCGTGCGCCTGCATGATAAAGGCGAGTCGCTTCTCCGGATCGATAACCAGCTGATGATAACCTGTCTCCCGCCGCCTCCACAGTCAGCCATCCTTCAAGAAAAACTGACGTGCGTAGCTGAGAAAACGCCGCAATGGCTTCTCCTCCATACATGCCGGCTTCTGCGTCGTGTCCAAGAACTCCCGTACCTGTCTCAACACCCCATCCACCTCCTCGTCCCTCACCCCCCATGGAATCTGCAGGCCTGCGGTGGCCTGATCTGTCAGGGAAAAGACCGGAAACCGCAGAGCACCCTGCACAGAGTACCATCCCACTCCCTTTCCCCCTGCTCGTGCGTCCTCTCTCTCTTCTCCTTTCTCCGCCCCCTCCCTGTTCCCATCCTTGTCTTTCTCCCCCTCCGCTCTCTCCTTTTCCCCTTTTGTTCCCCCTTCATGTCCGTCCTCCTCTCCTGCTTTCCCTGCCCCACTTCCTTGTCCCCTCGCCTTGTCCCCCCTTTCTCTCTCTCCGTTCTCTTCCTGCCTTCTCCCTGCCCTCCAGGTCCTGTCCCTCGCTTCCTCACCCTCATCTCCCATATACCTTCCTCCCCTGCTCGTCCTGTCCTCCCTTTTTCCTCTCCCAACCTCTCCTGTCACGTTCTTCCCTCCTCATACCTTCCCGTTGTCTTTCGTTTCATCCCCATTTTTTCCCTTTTCTCTCCCATCCTCTCCCTTTGTGCCCTCCCTTCCCCGTTCGCTTCCGTCATTCCCATCGTCATCTCAGAATCTCGTTCCTCTCCCTCAACCTGCCTACCCTTGCCATCTTCATCCTGCCAGTCCCCCATCTTTCCGTCCTCATCCTTTCCCGTCCCTTCCTCCCCTATCTTGCCCATCCAGCCCCGCTCCTTTCCCTCAACCTGCCTTCCCTTGCCGTTCTCACCCTGCCTTTCCCCAATCTTTCCAACCTCTCCCTTTATTCCCCCGTTCTCCCCTGTTGTGCCCTTCCTTCTCTTTCCATTTCGTCCCTTTCCCCGCATTCCCTTCCCATCGCTGTCCTTCCCTCACAATTCTGAATACCCCGTCTCCACCAGGAATTCACCCAAACCCCCATGTCCAACATGTCGTCGATCCACTCCTCCACCTCGCCCTCCCTCTCCTCCGTATCCCCTTTCGCCTTCCTTCGTCTGGACAGCCCGTCAGGTCCTTTGTGGTTCTTCGCCGGTATGTGTACTAGCTTAAAATCGAAGAGCAAAATTCCAAGGATCCAACGCTTCATGGCAGCATTTGGCTGAATGTCAGGATTATTTAGCATTCCCGGAATGTACTTGGCGTCCACCTCAACATCGAAGGTCGGTAAACCAACAAGATGGAGCCAATTTGCCCGTAGGGCCCGGAACAGCCCATACAACTCCAGCCTTGCCTGTGAGTACCTCGATTCTCGCGCATTCCATGCTATTGAACCGTACCTCGAAGGACGGCGCTGTCCCTCCCCATCCAATTGCAATAGGATCCATCTGACCGCGAGGACGGATGAGTCTACTGTGAGAATAACACGACGCTGGGTAATATCTTGTCCTGCCGCTGTGTAGTTGATCGCTGATAAAGCCTCCACCGACACCACCCCCGCCTTTAGCTTTGCCATCGCACCCTCCTCCCTCTCCCCCCACACAAACTCCACCTGCTTCATCGTTAGCCTAACCAAAGGTAAAGCCAGCTCTGCGAAGCCAGGGATAAATATCCTGATGACCCCACAGGTTCCCAGAAAACCACGAACTTCGGAGGTGTTCTGACAAGCTGGCCAGTTGACAATCTTATCGATCTTTTCCGTGTCTGGGATTCGGCCCTGGAAGGTACATCGATGTCCCACCACGGTAAGCTCTGGAACCTCTAGAAACAATTTTTTCCCTGATATTGTTGCGCCAGCGTGTTTAAAGCGATGCAACACTTGATTTACATCTTCAAAATGCTCCCACACAAATCTCCGATTGCCAGGATTGTCCGGAATAGTTTCATACGTGCCATCTGCTTTCTCATAGCGAGTTCGGGGCCCTAGTATGGGGACATCATCAATGAAAGGTGGCGCACAGTCTGTTTCGTCCTGTAGTATGAAACAGATGTCGCCATGGAAAATCGGCACCGAATTCGTCCATCCCATCGGTAGTGCCGTGAGGCGGTGAGGTCCGAGGGGTGTTTGGAATGTTGTGAGATCGCGGGAGTGCTTGGCCAAAGGTCTGTGATCATATCCCACAAATATGTCGCCTAATGAATAGATTCCATGCCCCCCACACCTTTCCGCGTACTGTTCCACTGCTGGTGGCAGACTCGCGTCTTTAATCGTGACTGCATTTAAGGGCTGCAGGTCGTGAACGATGCGGAGCGCCCCGTTCTTCTTTGCCTTACAGAACCACTTCGAATGGTAAGATGAAGACGAAGGTTCAAAAACCCCCGAAGCTATTTTGTCCTTGACGATGGACACGACCTGCTCAAAGAGCCCGGGTGGAATAGGATAGTTGCGCTCTGCCCAAGGTTCATGCTCGATTGTCGGGATCACCACTGGTTCGAAGTAGTCATCTCTGAACCGTCCTTTCTCTGCTCCCGTCCATGCTAACCCCTCCTCATTGTTCTTCAGTGCCTCAAACGCTAACTTCACCTCCTCCTCCCATAAGAAACCATCCTCCCCCACTTTCAACGCCTCCCATCTTTCCTTCGTCAACCTTGATCCAAAATCCAACCTCCCCGCTGGCTTCGTTGGTAAAATGGTAAGTGTTTTTAATGGATCCTCTGGAAACCTTCGCTTGACATGACATTCCTCCGGTAGGGTGGTTGCCACGGGTCAGACTCACTTCTCGACAGGCTTATACCTACACATCACAAAAACCTCTGCCGCAGTAAGCATGCCATATACTTCCCTCAGCCAGTAGTTAGCTCCGGCTGACACGTTAGCTCGCAACGCAGGAACAGTCGGTAACAATCTGCCGTACGTGGGAAGCTTCGGTAATGTGGCGAGGCCTAGGTAATGACTGCTATGTCGACATGGTGTCACATGGGGCCGAGTAGGTACGTGAATCCTGTGATGGGTGTGGCGAGGGTCATGGATAACAAGTGTCTCACCAGCATTCATCATGTCAATCTTCCCGATAACCTGGAATGGCCGACCCAGCAGCACATCGCACGGTGCGTTGTCATCGACTACATGTGCATGGACAGGGATCATGATTGAACTTATCGTGATTTGCAGATTTTCCACTACTCCCGTTGTTGAATCCCCTCCACCATTAGCCATGGTCATGTTCACCCGTACATCTGGATTGATGGCAAGTCCCAGTTTCTTGACCAACCCATGGCGGATATTGACTAGTGACGAGGCCGTGTCGAATACTCCAATGACTTGATGTACACCCTGTAGCAGAATATCTAATTCTCGGGGCGGACAGTGATATGGGATAGTGATGTCATCACCCACTCTAAGTACGTCCGCACGCTCCGTAAACAAGGCAGGCGCTGATACCTTGCTCATTTTGAAATTGTCCACCATTCGACTTCGTACATCCGGACAGCTGGCGGCGATGTGTCGAAGGGGCAGTGTGACCGGGGTATCCAACACCGCATTAAAGATATCTTCTGGTGAGCAAGAATCTTCTATCTTGGATCGGAACCTGTATTGAGACATAGCTTCTGCGGCCTTGTATCCTCCAGCCCCCTGCGCACTGGCCGGTGCCACCAATACCGGACGCTCTTCCTTCACTCTTTCCTCCTATCCCTCATTCCTCTCCTCCTCTACTTCCACCACGAAACCTTCTGCCCCGTTCTTAACCAGTATGTCCACCTCCGTTCCAACAAACATGGTCTGCTGAGCTGGGACTTCCTGAATAGATGCACCTGTCATTCATCAATTTTCCCACTCCATGTCGATGACGTGTTTGATCCCTTTCTCATGCGTTAGAATGTGTGAGTTGTCCGGCCAGCGATACCAGTCCCCCCTCTGAATAATTTTTCCTTCCCTGATGTACTGCGCTGCTACCTCACATCTCCTCGTCGCGCACCCGAGCCGCTTGCAAAAGGCGCAAGGCCAAGGGCCATTGGACTGTAAGTTGTATGATGGCTTGTTGGTCCGGCAGGTGTACTCATCGCTGTATTCCCTGTCTGAAACGACGTTGGCGCTGTAAGACGGTCCGCCACAGTCGGGTAATAGAGCACGAGCTTCGCGTAATTGACCGCGTAGCTGGTGTCGTGTACTTTCAAAGAGGTAAGTTTCTTCATCAGGTCATCCAGCAACTCCACTGACTCCTTTCCCTTCTCCTTCGCTTCCACTCCTTTTCCAAACCGCACTTTCCTGATCCTCCGCTCATCCTCCTCCTCCGTCTCCATCCCCTTCTCCTCCTCTCTTTCTTCATCCTCCATATCCTCTGCCCAGGACCGCCGGCCTCGTCCATGCTGTGGCTGTGGGTCTAGGTCAAAAGCCTGGTTGTCAAAGAGGTACTTGGCCGCTTTGAGTACGTCCTTGTAGTCATAAGGTATGGAGATATCGTGACTTGGCTTTGAGATCTGTAGCTGATGTTTTAAAGTAGTCCTCGTTCGTGGGTGAAAACCGAACCAGAACTGTCGGTCACGGTCCTCAGTTGAAATTTTATTTTGAGTGATAAGCCACTGCGCAATAGGTAAAAATGCACGGTAATAATCGTTTAACTCATCTTCATATGCTATTTCACTACGCGCAGCTTTAGCTGTAAATGTTTCCAGGGACTGGCGAGTATAGCGGCGTGCTTTGAAGGCGTTAGGGTACAGGTCGGCCAAGGACTTCTTGAACTCGTTCCAGTCGGCTGGGTCGTACCCATCAAGAACTTCGAAAAGGTTGCGCTGTTTCCTAGTGGCATACCTTCCTATCTGAGCAATACAGTCCGAGTCGGTGAGTTTTGCCGCCTCTGCTAAAGTTTCGAAGTGATCTAAGAAATCCTCTAATTCAGAATCTTTTCCATCAAAGGTTTTAGGGGCCTTCGATGTTCCTGGTGCTGGCATAGCAGCTCATCCGGTGTTAGTAGCCGCCATCGTTGTCAGTTGCCTACTCTGGGCTCGGGTAGTTACCTGTACTGATTGAGTGGCACGCGCTGATGTCGTTGAAGGAATCGGGATTTGCGATCTGCATGGAATGTTGTGAGAGGTAGATGGTGTTGTCCAAGGATTAGGTGAGTGGCTCGTTGCGTTAGAGAGCCTCGAGAGGTGTCGATAAACTGATATAGTTGTAAGGTCTTCGTTGTCGGAGGCGCAGTTCCTCGCGGTGGAGCACACCAGTTTGTAGTGCGTCGTTCAGGCCTGGTGATGCTCGATGAGTACAACTTAGAGGAAGGCTGCGCGAGTGAGCGGGGGCTCCAAAGAAAGATCTATTCGGTGGAGGCTTGTACTACTTATAGTCTGTGAGAACAAAGAAAATCTAAGAATAGTGTGGTTCTTAAGGAACGGTGGACGTGATGTGCGTAAGCTATGTGGACAGTGGACATGATGTGCATAAGCTATGTGGACCGTGGACATGATGTGCGTAAGCTATGTGGACAGTGGACAAGAGCGGGCAGTGGACAAGTGATGCTTGTCCACGATTCGCGGCTGTGTGGGTGTGCTTGTGTACGCATCATCCGCAACTAGACAGCTATGCTGTCTTACAGCGTGCTATGGTGAATGGCGTGAACAGCGAAGATCGGTCACCGAACATGGCAAGGGCAATCGGAACGAAGACGGAGGTGGAGTGGGGAATGGGAGGACAGAGCATCTGAGTATAGGAAATAAACACGTCATGACATGCAACCTCAGAATATCTTATGCAATGCCACCGGCTCTTAGTATTTCCATGTGACTGGTTGCTCCAGCTCTTTGTATAAAACCCACTCATGTATGTGTTCTAGCCTACAATTAGATAACCAACTTCAATATAGATAACCAACTTCAATACTTGACTCCCTCACATCATATTCTTAGCACAGCAAGTACTTGCAAGACCTCTCTGTCTCTCTGTCTTCCAACCTCCATCTCTCCGTCTTCCAACCTCTGTCTTCTGCCTTCTGCCTTCCAACATTTAACTTCTAACTCAATTTCTGAGATTCAGCTTAGATTGATTCTTAAACCCTTCTCTACCTGAACCTCTTCTGACTTCCAAGATCCAATACTTTAAATACTTAGGACAATAGTACATTGGGGCACAACATATACATTGAAGACACTGTCCTTTTAGATCCAAACTCCAGACATCTCAGAAAGCCCATTTCAATGAATGTAAAATATGCCAGAAGTTAAATTACTATGATAGCAGGAGATGCAATATCTGTATGACAATGAGTATTTGCATTGAAAGTTATGAGGCCTCTCTGCACTGGATCCATGAAGTCCCATGCTCAAACTGGCTGAGATCAAGCTTTGTGTACCCTTTCCCAATGACAGCAGTATTCGCTGGCCGGCACAAACCTAACTGAGACCAGGGTGGGACCCAGAACAAAAGTTCTGAGGGTGAGTTGAGTATCCAGCCACTTTCTAGCCGTGAGTCATGTCGAAACCAAGGCCCTGTAGCTGTACAAATGATATTAGAAGATGTCGCCATGTTCGAACAAATAAAAACAACAGCTACTGACTAGCCTGACCTGCAAATGGTGCTGCAATGAGCTCCCCTGTGTCTGCATGCCACACACGGATCGTCTTGTCATCAGACCCGGAGACAATGGGTGTGCCGTCGTGCGAGAACACCACCGATGTGACCGAGTCACTGGGGCCTTTGAATGGTGGTGAAATGGCCTCCCCGGTGTCTGTATTCCACACACGGATCGTCTCGTCTTCAGACCCGGAGACGGTGCGCTTGCCGTCGTGCGAGAACGCCACCGACGTGACCGTGCCGGTGTGGCCTTCGAACGGTGCTGAAATGGCCTCCCCGGTGTCTGCATTCCACACACGGATCGTCTTGTCACCAGACCCGGAGACGATGCGCTTTCCGTCGTGCGAGAACGCCACCGACCTGACCGAGCCGGTGTGGCCTTCGAACGGTGCTGAAATGGCCTCCCCGGTGTCTGCATTCCACACACGGATCGTCTTGTCACCAGACCCAGAGACGATGCGCTTGCCGTCGTGCGAGAACGCCACCGACACGACCCGGTGGGTGTGGCCTTCGAATGGTGCTGAAATGGCTTCCCCGGTGTCTGCATTCCACACACGGATCGTCTTGTCATCAGACCCGGAGACGATGCGCTTGCCGTCATGCGAGAACCCCACCGACGTGACCCAGTCGGTGTGGCCTTCGAATGGTGCTGAAATGGCCTCCCCGGTGTCAGCATTCCACACACGGATCGTGTTGTCATCAGACCCGGAGACGGCGCGCTTGCCGTCGTGCGAGAACGCCACCGACGTGACCCAGTCGGTGTGACCTTCGAATGGTGCTGAAATGGCCTCCCCGGTGTCTGCATTCCACACACGGATCGTCTTGTCATCAGACCCGGAGACGATGCGATTGCCGTCGTGCGAGAACGCCACCGACGTGACAAAGTGGGTGTGGCCTTCGAATGGTGCTGAAATGGCCTCCCCGGTGGCTGCATTCCACACACGGATCGTCTTGTCACCAGACCCGGAGACGATGCGCTTGCCGTCGTGCGAGAACGCCACCGACGCGACCCAATCGGTGTGGCCTTCGAATGGTGCTGAAATGGCCTCCCCGGTGTCTGCATTCCACACGCGGATCGTCTTGTCACCAGACCCGGAGACGATGCGCTTGCCGTCGTGCGAGAACGCCACCGACGCGACCCAGTGGGTGTGGCCCTTGAGTGGTGCTGAAATGGCCTCCCCGGTCTCTGCATTCCACACACGGATCGTCTCGTCATCAGACCCGGAGACGATGCGATTGCCGTCGTGCGAGAACGCCACCGACGTGACAAAGTGGGTGTGGCCTTCGAATGGTGCTGAAATGGCCTCCCCGGTGTCTGCATTCCACACACGGATCGTCTTGTCACCAGACCCGGAGACGATGCGCTTGCCGTCGTGCGAGAACGCCACCGACGCGACCCAGTCGGTGTGGCCTTCGAATGGTGCTGAAATGGCCTCCCCGGTGTCTGCATTCCACACACGGATCGTCTTGTCATAAGACCCGGAGACGATGCGCTTGCCGTCGTGCGAGAACGCCACCGACGTGACACAGTGGGTGTGGCCTTCGAATGGTGCTGAAATGGCCTCCCCGGTGTCTGCATTCCACACACGGATCCTGTTGTCACCAGACCCGGAGACGATGCGCTTGCCATCATGCGAGAACACCACCGACGTGACCGTGCTGGTGTGGCCTACCAGAACGGTTTGAATAGGTGGCCACGTCGTCGCTTTGCCAGTCTGGACCCGTAGTAGTCGCGGAAACCGTGAGAGGTAAGTCTCGCACAGTTTCGACCTTTCAGGTGCAAACGGGAGTGCCGACAAATAGAGATGGGGGGTACTCTGGGATATGACACTGCCAAACGTACGTACAAAATTGAGGGTATCCGGTGCCAATGCTGCAATGTCCTCATCCTGAAGTTCATTAGATTCACGTCGGAGCTCATAACAACTCGGGCACTCACCTGACTCCAGTCCATTATTGACAAGAGCGCTGCTGAAGCATCGGGTACCTGCTTGATCAGACTCAAAACTTCCAGCCATTCGAGTAGCTTAGTCTCGAAGAACTCCTCGACCTTTGCACCTATATGCGGTGTAAACTTGATGTCACGGACATGGTCCGCCCAAAAGCGGCAAGAGTAGGAAAGTTGTGGGGATATATACTTCTTGGTCCGTATCGCCAAGTCGACAACGTCGTCGTTACGCAGATGCGATGTTTCAAGCTGACAAATGTTGAAACGAAGTTCATCCTTCATCACGCGCAAGCATGAGAGTGCAAGGTTGCCATGGTGTGAAGATGTATCAGATGTATCGATGTAGAATGCTTTACTTCGGTCGCGATCTGTCAAGAAGTCACGAAAAGACGTGTGCAGCAGAGTGATTGTGCCAGATTCTTGAGAAGGAAGGCTAAGCAGAGCACCCATAGGTCCAACGATAAGTTGAACCTTGGTACCCGAGTTGCCGCCCTTGCACAGTTCCTGCAGGGCAGACATGGAGAGCGGTTCTCTGGCAGTCAGGATGCAGGCCATCACCGAGCAAAAACGACCCTTGACCTTGTCCGTCAAGCCATCGCCATCCTCGAATATCTGCTTGAGAATACCGAGATACAGGTTATCCATCCCGCGGAACTTCTCGTCTAAAAGTTCATCCAGTTGCTCAACAGGAGCCCGACCACCCTTCCCACCTCCTTGGACAAATCGACAAGCCGTGGACGCCCATTGAAAATGACCTTCGGATTTCTCGGCTAATAATCGACACCAGCGCTCGTCCGGCCATTTGCACTCGAGGTCCGTAATATTACCTAGTTCATGTTTCACAAAGCGGGCGACGTCATCGACAGGGTTCGGGTCAATCTGATATAGGGACATGGACCGCACGTGCTCCTTCCCTTGAAGGGCGCCCAGGATGTCTTTTTCGGCACGGGAGGTGATAAGAAGGCGGAGATTAGACGGCAGTTTTGCTGCTTCCTCGCTAAGGACAGACAAGAGATCCCCGCGAGATTTCTGGTCTCCGCTCTCATCCAAGGCATCAATGACGATCACGGTCGGGCCAACGGCCGTTAGGTCACTGGAGGGGTCTCGAATAAACTTTTGGAATTGCTCAGAAGGTACGCGCGTGGTCCGAAGTGCTTTCTGCTCCCCGACGACTTTCAGCAACGATGCTTTTCGTTCTGGATCCAGATCAGCCAGATCACGAGCAATCGTGCTAAACAGATTGTCGGGGGATCGCTGTACCTGAAGAGCGCGGTCAAAAAAGTACGACGACCCGAGACGTTTGATGCTACTAAGTCGTTTAGCGACCTCGTGGGCAATGGCAGACTTGCCGGCACCCGCAACATCAGTCAAGAAAAATATGCGTGGCGTGTCCTCGCTATCCCGGTTGATCCAATCCCAGATCTCCGCAATAACTGTCTCCCGGGTATCCCGAAGACATCCCTTTTTAGGATTGAACTTAGCACCGTCTGCGTAGGGCATGTCAATCAGCAGAACTGCTGCAGCTGGTTGCAAGATGTATTAGCCTCGGAAAAGGCCCAAAGTCAGAAAACTCACAGAGGTCGCCGACGGTATCCAGAACACGTAGTACTTTGATTTCGGTATGAATGACGGCATGTTCCTGTAACGCCAACCTGAGTGTGTTGAAGGTTCGCTGGTATTGTGTGACAGTGGTGTCGACATCAGACCATAGATTTTTCGCTGTTCTTTTCCCTGAACAAAGATCATAAGTATGGCCACCTGATACACTGGGTCTAACATACAGAGGTTCGTGTCTTTGGCATAGTCCCGAATAAAGTAACTACACTCGAGCGTTTGAATCGTCAAGGATATGATAAGTGGCTTTTGCGATTCAATTTCCTTCAACGGCCCTGCCATGTGGACGATCGCATAGGTGTCTCCAATGAGCTCCGCCAGCGCATTGATGCTATTGTCCCGGTCCCTCTGAGCAATGATCGCCTGGGCCGGACGTCAGATATGTCAACTCAGCTGGCGCGTGGGATAGGTCTACCTTTGATACACTAGACAGGATAGACCATGCCATTTTTGCGTAAGGATGGACCTAGAATCAAGCAAATAGTGTACATGAGATGACCTGGGAGACCGCCGACGTTTGAACATACTTCGGAGATCCCATCCACGATCTCGGTAAACAGCCTGATCTTGTCCAGGAGCGGATCCCAGGCCACCATTGTCGGGATGACAGAATTATTGGTGGTGGAAATGACGCCATCGACCACATTCCCTGCTTCAATAATTCCGGACGGCGCTGGGTTCATACTATCGACCACTTTCACGTCACTGACTGCTTCACTCAACTGGGCCTTCCGTGCCTCGTCGAACGTCGCGAAACACGTGATGGTGAACTCTAGGACAGTCTGAACATCATCCATGTTCCCTTCCTTATGCAATTTTCGGAGTTTCGGAGCAACAGCTGCTGTGCTCGGTGATTACGCATGCATTCGGTCGATGAGCGAAAAGGACTGACCTCCGGTTGCTCCTTGTGCAAGCAGAAACTGAATGCTTTCCTTCGCACCGCCTATAAAACCATCAGGTCCCTTGGTATGATGCGCGTATACTGCAATTTCCAACACAGAAGACCGAGTCAAGTTGAAGCTGTGGATGGATTTAAGATCACATTGAGACACTAGCGCTGGAATTAACGCACAAATAGGATGAATTATTCCACGAGGCAGTATTGCCTCTCGCAGCTGACTCAGTCTTCTGGATGTCCTTATCAACGACGAGTTTCACGAAGAACCGACTCTGACGCATGCCGAACAGTGAGACTTTGGGAAGGTGATCGCATTTCAGGCCTGTTGTCGATGGCCAAGAGTCAGTATACAATAGATAACGCAAACGAAAGAGTCTTTCCAGCAACTTTGATTGCTGCAGGAATACTTTGGGGTGGAGTGAACAGTTGCCTCTAGAGAAGCGATCTTGGGCTTACAGTGCTGTCCCAGTGCCCTCAGCGTTGTTCATCGTGCGCAGTGTTCGACGTGGGTGGTAGACGGAAAAAGACGACGAGAGGCGCCGCACGGCACTGCGTACTTCGGACCCACAGGTTCCCGGCGTCAATGTCAAGCGCCCGTCGATGTGGCCGCCTCGTCTCCGTAGGTAAGTACTCGGCCGTCTTCGTAAGTACAGCTTCCGTGTCTCAGAGGCAACCGTGCATATCATGTCGTGCACGCCTGGGCACGACAGATATTGGCAGTGTGTGTCCGTGTGGGTGCTGCTGTGTGATGTCTATTTATATACACCACCACTCTCGTGATGCGCCACAACTGCACAACTGAATTGTGGATCATACCCACATACTAATGGCACGAGGGAAAGGCCCTCCCTGCAGCCCTGGTGTGTGCGGCATCCCCAAGGTATGACAGCGGTACGTGGTACTTAACTCTCTCCCGTCTTGCTGAGATTGTCGTGCCCTCTACGCCACCCCACACCCCATTAAGGACTGGGTGCTGTTGTACGTTGATCACGCCAAAGTTCCTGGATCCGGTGAGCGAGTTCACTGTTGCAAATTTCGAGCTCAGACTGACGTTCTTTTGTGAGTACAGCATCCCAACCCACTCCGTAACGCTCCGGTCGGAGGACTGTCGCAAATAGCGCCTGGAGGGTCAAGAGATCACAATGACACATGAATAGAAATGCTAATTCTTTTTGCCTCAGGTCCATATGGTGTTCAAACTGTCCGGTGGGTGTGATTTTCTCGTCAGGAAGTCAGTGTTCACTCATCAGGTAACTAGAGCTGAGCTTCAAGGTGAGCCATCTCCATAGTTGAGCTACACAAACCCTCGCTGATTCGTATATGAGGAATAGAGGAACAGAAAGCTGACCTGGGTCGAAAGTAACCCTTGGGTGTTGGACTAACTTTGCCAAACGAGATAGAAGGCCGCCCGACCCGCCGCCTGTTGTTTACGAATGTAGGAAGTGTTTAATGCCAAAACCAATCATCCCACCGAACAGGACTTTCCAGCTGAGTATGCCCTTTGCCTCTGTTTTTAGTCGTGCTGACCACAATTTTTGGATTGGCAGACAACTCGAGGTTGGGGGACTAATTTGTCATGTCGATCTTTACCCTACTCGACCTACGCCTTATCCTCAGTTAAGGCCGGTGGGTAGTTCTGGTGAAGGCTCTTCGGGTCTTCGGACGCTCCACCCCCTACACTTGTCGCCCCTATGCCACCTGCCGAAGAAAGCAAGGTTACAGAGTCGTTTTTTGGTACGACGTTCGCTCGTGCCGCCCCAATCAAGGGCTTGGATGGAGACGAAGTCACCTTTTTTGTGTTCTCTGTGCGTCCAATGTCTCCTTCTGACTCGCTGACACAAAATTTTGCAACGTAGGATCTGCCTGTACGAACTGAAGGCCTGTGAGTAAAGCCGACTTCATACTCAAGGGACGTGGGGTGCCCATAAAAACCACTTTCAGAGGCCGGACAACAGGCGGATGGTCGAGTGGCCTTCTATCTCGTTTGGTGAACCTGGAAACGACTTCTAAGTGGAAATAAAAATATGTTAAACACCCGAGGGTTACTTTCGAACCAGGTCAGCTTTCTGTGCCTCTATTCAAAATACACGCATCAGCAAGGGTTTGTGTAGCTCAACTACGGGGATGGCTCACCTTGAAGGCCGGCCCTGGTTATGTGATGAGTGAACGCCGACTGCCTGACGAGAAAATCGCACCCACCTGATTGTTCGACAAGCATATGGATCAGAGGCAAAAGGAATTGGCACTCCTATTCGCGTGTCCTTGTGATCTCTTCGGTCTGGAACCATCCAGGTGCTATTTGCGACGGTCCTCCGACTGGAGCATTACCGAGTGGGTTGGAATACAAAATAACGTCAGTCTGAGCTTTACTGGTTTGAGATATCGGGTCCGGAAACTGTGTCGTCACATCCGTGCTCCACATAGACCCTCTTCCCGCTAACCGGAGTGTCCTCTTACAAGGGGCTCGGACGACGAGACAGTCGCAGAGGGAGGAGAGACGGGGTGACAGGGTGTGCTCGCGCGGTGCTTTATAGTATGGGCGCTGGGTGTGGATTGGCGTCGTCTTTCTCAAAGGAGAGGCGGCACAGCCAACTGGACGAAGCGTACAAAGGAAGGAGCGTGCCGGCATCGATTCACGGATATCGATTCCCACGCACGTGTGAGACGTGGTCACGTGACAGACGCCACACTCAGCCACGACACGAGCACGGCACACACAATGTCCTACGCATCCGCACCGTGCACACCGCGCGTCAGGCCCAACTTCCGTCCAGCGGACGACCGCGCACTCGACCTTGTCGCCCCGATGCCCGAGAGAGCGATGGCCAGCCTCCGCGCTGATGTGCGTGTGTCAGGATCGCGTTCCTTCCGACTCTGATCTCCCCGCAGATGCCCGCACACCCGACGACTCCCTCACCTACACCCAGGCATACCCGGCCACGTACGGACACGCCCCTCGAGCCTCATTCCCCACCCAACGTCCTCTCTCTACTCAGCCCCGCCCGCTCCCGACTGCCGCCGCCTGACTCCGGGCCCTGGTAGCTTTGCACTCGCGCTGATGTGCGTGTGTCAGGATCGCGTTCCTTCCGACTCTGATCTCCCCGCAGATGCCCGCACGCCCGACGACTCCCTCACCTACATCCAGGCATACCCGGCCACGTACGGACACGCCCCTCGAGCCTCATTCCCCACCCAACGTCCCCTCTCTACTCAGCCCCGCCCGCTCCCGACTGCCGCCGCCTGACTCCGGGCCCTGGTAGTTTTGCACTCCTGCCCGTGCACATCGTGCTATGCTCCGTGATGGCACCGCGCTTAGGCTGGGTATGACGTGGGCGGGACGCCGGGGGTGGCGATGGCACCGAGAGGTCTTTGTATGTGAGTGTGGCGCGCCTTGCCTGGGCTTGGGGCCTGTTTTGTCCTTTCTGGCGTAGACTGCCGATGCCTTTATTCCTCGATGCACGCGATACGCTTCCCACCCGCCTATCCCGCAACCCCTTACGCTCACGCTACCCCGTCCCCGTAGCGCCTCGCGATGGCCCTCCTCGGCCAGCTCGGCATCCGCTGCTGCTCGTCCGCGCCGTCATCGACGCGAGCATTGAGGTGGGTCCTGCGCCTGTCGTCTCGCTCCGTTGCGGTTCTGACGGTATGTGCACATGTAAGTGAATTGATCTCTCGCGAACCCTCACTCGGTGTCTCGCCGCCCATCCCGCTGCGCGCTGCTTTGAGTTACTCTTTGCGTTCCTTTCGTGTCCCTCTTTTGCGCCATGGTCCCTTTGCATTTCCTTTTTTTCCCTCGTTGGGTTAACTTTGAGATGCATGTTTTATTCGGATGTTCCTTGTTTCATTCGATTTGAGACGTTTCTGCGATGGCTGGTTGAGATGTGTTCCTTTGTGATACGTTCCTTGGTGAGTCTTGACGCACGTCTCCAGGTTCCAGTATATCCAGCGCCACCTATGCGTTGCGCAACGGGAAGTTGTGGTGTGGGTGTGTGCTACTCAGCGTGATAACAAGCACGTCTAACAGCAGAGATCAGGCACACTTTGGGTCACACTGCGGACGTGTATGACAGGCTGACCATTTATGCGATGGTGTATTTCGAGACCAGTGTTGGGGGCTGGGGTCAGTGATTCTTCGGAGCTCGGTAGCCAAGTAACGCTCAACCAGCTAAGCGGTAAGCGACGTTGTTCTGCTCTGGATGTGAGTCCGCATGATCAACGCGCTGAACGCTTCAAATAATGCAGGGTGGACGCACGCTCGTCGACCACCGGTATGACATTATAGCACCATCGTACCTGATATCTACCACCCTCGCGCATACGCCCTACGCACGATAATTGAGCCCAATGTTGCTTTCTTCCATCAGTATCATCCTACGCCTTTCTCGCAGCTTGTATGTTCCTCCACCGTTGTGAAATCAAGGCGATCCCTACCATTCCAGTGTCGCTGAATGTAACATGTTCGACACGTTCAAACTCCGCTCTTCCAAAAATTCGCTGAATTGCAACCTTGCGAGTTCAAATTCTGGGTTCATTGAGCTTTACTGACCCTAATCGAAAAAGCGTCTGACTGGTAGCAAAATCATGATCTCTATATGGTGAGGATACTTATTGTAAGGACTCTGCCTGCACGCAAAATGATTTCGCTGCCAGGGCATATCATTATGCAACATTCAATTAACTTCAAGAGTAGCAGGACCCGTAATTGTCTAAAGTCCAAGAGCCCTGTGAGTCTTGAATCTAATATAGTTGATGCATCGGCTCACTAAAAATATAAATCCTGGGGCTTACAAGGGATCAAATTCTGGAATTACTTTGCCACGTGAGTTGTTTTCCTGCGACACGATTTTCACAGTATACTGGCCATGGCTTTTTTCTATGAGCTATTCAATCCCAGGTATGTAATATTTAAATAGTCTTCACCCGTCTGCACCTCGTTACAGTAAAGTAGAACATTATCAAAATAGGACCTCTGGTCTTTTCTTGTTACAGTAATATCATCATTTTTTCGGGAGAAAGAAGCAGCTTTATCAGTCCTTTTACAGAGAAATGCAATTCTCGCATACTGTATAGTCCCAGCGCGTTTCACGACGTACGCTTGCGACATAGGACGAGAGACTGGTCACGAGTATAAACATTGACAGTTTATGTAAATTTCCAAACGGTGAGGCCTGCTTGGTACGTCCTTGGCATTGTCCCGCCGAGATCAGTGCATTAACAAGGTTTTCCTTGCAGTCCTTACTAGAGGCTCATTGCTGTCCTGTCATATGCTTCTGATCTTTGTCGGTCGCCCCCTCCATGGAGGTGGTTTTTCGTCACCCACTACCACTATTGAGTCGACGGGTCGGTTTCACCGTCCCATGTCCTTCTCTCATCCTTCCATCTCATTCTCATCCTATCGTCCTCTCATTTCATCGTCCCATCTGGTCATTCTCCCTTGTCTCAGAGTAACCCATTGGTACCGTTTAGCTCTCCTCAACTACAAGGGCCTCCACAATCATGCTGACATAAAGGCAGGGGGACGTGAAGCAGGCGTCCAAGCAGGTGCCGTCGAGCAGGCGACGGCTACCAGGACGGACGCGGGGGTTGGAGGTGTGCGTGAGAGCTTGTCTTCGCGACTGGTCGGCTTGTGCGAGGGTGCCAGGGTAGGACGCACTGCAGAATTCCGGACTACGCCATGCCGGACCTGACAAGGCCGTGAGGCGAGAACACGAGATGGCTTTGGGACGCGAATATGCGAATGGAGGATGCCCCGCCTGCGGGACCCAAGCAACACCGTGACACGCCCGAAACATGGCGTAGACTGCGCACGTGGTCTTGCGTTTCCCAGGTAGATGTGATGATGCCGTATGGTGGAGGAGTGGGTGAAGGCCAGAGTAGTGGTTATATGGAGAGGAGTTGCGTGATGTAACGGGAGGCAGAACGGGAAGAGGAATGGAGAGAGACAGGAAACGAGAACGAGGGAACACCAGGAAAGGTGGAGCGCCAAGAGGCAGACGGTACCAGCTCAGGGTGAACACACGCACACGCACGCCACCAGGGCCCGAAAGTGCGAAGAGGGAACAACGGTGGATGGTGGATGAACAGTGACCCATCACAGATCTGACCTAGGTCGGAGGGTGGATAGAAAGACTCTAGCAATTGGCGGTTGAGAATCGCTGTGGGTGAGTTTCTGTCACGCCGCTATCACCGCGATGACGTGGCGCATCGCGACCCTGATCAGGGACGCGCCACGCGATCATGAATATGCCACGCGGACGCAATTACGCCACACGATCACGATCACGCGACGATCATCAATCACGCCACACGATCACGATCACGCCACGCTCATCAATCGCTGCCCTGATCGGCGAATCGGAAGCTCTGGGGGTCTATATATATATATCGGCTACTCAAGCGCGGCGAGAAGAAACAAGCATTGGGAGTACCAACTTGGTCCCTTGTAGGAGAATCAATCACCTGCTGTACCTCTCCCATATCAGGCCTGCCATGTATATTTGAGTTTTTCCCTGATCAGAGCATCGTTGCACAAGATGTATAGTAGTTATAATGTAATAATCTCTAAACCGTCGGGCAGTCAGACATCTATGACATAAGGAGCAACAATACATCTGAATGTTGGCAAAGCTCATGCAACCCCTCTGCATTGTGTCCATAATGCACGAGGCACAAACCGGCGTTTTGTCGACCCATCCGCAATGACTGCAGTGTTCTCGGGCCACCACAAACCTAATCGTGACAAGGGTGGTATCCAAAGTAACAGCTCGAAGGGCGACTTATGTAAACATCCATCCACTTTCTAGCACTGGGTGTAAGAATAGCGGAGCTAATACAAATGACTCAGTGTTAGATGGCAAAATTAGGAAGACAAAAGAAATGTCTTACACTAAGGCAAGACGCGCACTTTACTCGAAAGAGCCCATAGACGTGTGGCATCACGTGAGGGCTATCACGTGTTTGTCACTCACACGAGCAAGCTTCTAGTAGCTTCTAGCGCTCGCCATATTCCTACACTGGGTGCCAGGTGGGGTGGATTGGCGTCGGCATTCCCAAAGGAGAGGCGGCACACACAACTAGGTGAAACGTACAAAGGAAGGAGCGTGCCGGTGATTAGATATGAGGCGGCGATGCATCGATCATATGGATTCCCACGCAAGGTGTGACGTGACAGACGCCACACTCAGCCCAGCCAGGAGCACGGCACACACAATGTCCTACGCATCCCCACGGTGCACATCCGTCCGGCCCAACTTCCGTCCAGAGGTCGACCGCGCACTCGACCTTGTCGCCCCGATGCTGGAGAGAGCGATGGCCAGCCTAGGCGCTGATGTGCGCGTGTCAGGATCGCGTTCCTTCCGACTCTGGTCTCCCTGGAGATGGCCCGCACACTCGACTACTCCCTCCCCTACGCCCCAGCATACCTGGCCCCGTATGGACACGCCTCTCGAACCTCATTCCCCTCCCAACGTCCTCTCTCTACTCAGCCCCGTCCGCCCACGACTACCGTCGCCTTTCTACGGGCCCTGGCGGCGTTGAATTCCTTCCCCCGCGCACATCGTGCTGTGATCGGTGCTGACCGCGAGCTTAGGCTGGGTATGGCGTGGGCGGGCCCCGGGGTGGGGGGGTGGGGGCGCAATGGCACCGAGACGTCTTTGAAGGTGAGTGTGGCGCGCGTTCCCTGGGCTTGGTGCCTGTTTTGTACCTTCTGGAGTAGATTGCTGACGCCTCTCTTGCTCCCGTTCGCATGCACGCGATACGCTTCCCACCCGCCTTTCCCACAACCCCTTACGCTCATGCTACCCCGTCCCCCAGCGCTTCGCGATGGCCCACCTCCTTGGCCAGCTCAGTATCCGCCGCTCATCATCCGCGCCGCCCGAGGCGTGAGCGTCGAGGCGGGTGCTGCGCCTGTTGTCTCGCTGTGTTGCAGTTCTGACGGTGTGCGCACATGTAAGTTAATTGATCTCTCGCGAACCCTGACTCGGTGTCTCGCCGCCTCTCCCGCTGCGCGCTGCGCCTGATCCACCGCCACGTGTGATGACTCGCAACCGAATCGAGGGTAATGCGGCACCGCGCGCTGCCGGGAGCCCAGAATAGAAACAGGGTTGGATTCGAAGATCGGAGCAAGCGCATTCTGGAAATGGGTTGATCGACAGATTTGGCTTGCAGCTGGGCCGTGACGAGAAAACACTAGCGCCGCGGTAAAGTTGATGAAGTGCTGACAGATGCCTTAGGATCCTACCAAATTAGTATGATTTTCCCATTTCTCACTAATCTACACCGTAAAGCAGTCTGACGAGGATCCCTTCAAAATTTTGCGTATATCAATAGACCGATCACGCCGCGTATCTCAGCCACCCACTCGCGCACACTAGACTAAAGCCCTCGATCCCGTCGCTAAATCCGAACATAATATCTGCGCCTCGTCCTCTGCGCGCTGCGCGATACTCACATTTATACACTCGCGCCCCAAGCACGCCCTTGTACTTTCTCCTGGCGCCCGGGAGTCTGGCAGCGAATGCGGGTGCCTGGCACGCACAGGCCACCCGCTCTGCCGCTACCGCGTGGGTGCATATCGTCACTGCTTTCCCACGGACATTTAACTGACATGCCAAGAAGAACGCTTCCACGCCGCTCGATCAACTCACTATCCCACGTGACGCTGATCCTAGTGACGTGTTTACGTGTACACTGAGTTTGGAAGCGTCGCTTCCACACACTCGGGTCCATCTCATCGTCCCGCCACCGAGCTCTGCTCTCCATTCATGCGTGCCTCAACCGTCATATTCTGATCCAATAACGGAGATGTGTTGTGGTGCCACGACTACGGACGGGCAAGATGCTCTTGGAGATTCTTGGTCGCACTATAAAGCCTGAACGCGCTGACGGCGCGAACAATCCTCTGTTCCGGATTTTGTCCCTTACAGTATAACGTAGCTGTCTAGTTGAGGATAACAGAGCAATCGGACGCGTACATAGGCACCCACACATAGCCGGTGGACAACGACACTTTGTCCACATTTCTTCGACCATTGTTTCGCTATTTCTATTTTTCCATTGTTCCGTTTACCATCTCTTTTTTCTCTTTTTAGATCGGCTTGGCATTGCCTAGAGTATAAGTAGTACAGGTTTTCACAGAATATAGACAGCTTTTACGTGGCGTAAGCAGACCAAACGGAAGACTTTCAACATCTCCCTCAGACCTTACATTCCCTTATTCTTATCTGATGCCTAAGCATGCATGCGACCCATACACAGTTGATCCTGGCCATCGGCGGCGCGGCTCTCCCTCGCATACCAACGTCAACTTACCACATCTGCGTGATATCCTTAGCGGCAAGACATCCTACAATAGTCTATGAAAAGATCCGCTTCTAATACTTGTTCCACAGATCTGCTCGAGCAGCCACCTCCTGGCCGAGTGAGATTATCTCGAGCTCCGTATCCCCATGCTCAGCGTTCAAACCCCAGGGGCGTTCGCAACCAACGCCCAGACTTACCTCCGATCGCACGACACTCACGGCACTCATCTCGCAGCGATACTAACCACTCTATTCCCAGCAGCAACAATTTGTACACACACTCCAGGACGTCGCAACCACTGCCTCCACCATACTCATCTGATCCCTTGAGTTCACCCAATCAAGGTGTAATACATCAAAGGTCCTCTGCCCGGGGCGATCTCAATGAATCAATTGCGAAACGTTCACTTCGCGGGCTCTCAGATCCAAAACGCAAACATGTATGCGCTGAGTGTGGCGATCGGTTCTTGAAGCTGAGCAATTTGAAAGCAAGCACTTTTTCAACTTTCCTTGTGCAACCAGAGTTATGATTTCATGTAGGACCATTTACGGACACATTCGGGTGAACGTCGTGCGTAGTGCTCCAATGTATCAGCGTGCGTAAACGATCCCTAACTATCTACATCAGCATTCGCATGTGGACATCCTGGGTGTGGCCAACGATTTAGCATAGCATCTAATATGCAGCGCCATATGCGTACGCACACCTCTGCAAGCACATTTGAAATAGATACCACCGATGATGGAGATCGAGACACTCTGACAAGGCGGACTACACAATCGTCAAGTCGCGGTGGATCCAGCCTCGAAGGATCAAGTAGAGGATCATTTAGAGATGGTCCTCCTGAGCCCTATCATTATTTGTGGGCAAGCAGTAGTCCACACGAGAGAAAATCTTAGTTTCGTGGATTTTGCTTTCAAATTGCTTTCGTCTCCTTCCCAGGTACCCCAATTAATTGGCATCACACGCTCTAGAGTTCACCACTTCTTCTTTCAGCACCCCTTCGATAGACGTATGAACGGTCGACGTGTATTATACAGTATACAATAAGTATGCAGCGATAGATGCGGCGAAGTCCTTTGATTCATGCTCGTGTACTAGGTCGAAGACGGCTGCCGGAAAGGTGCCGCTTGTATAGCTCTTTGCAACTGGCAATCGGAACCGCCGATCTCCAGTCCCGGACACAGAAATGCTTCGAGATTACTCTTTCAAAAGAACAGACGAGGAGACTCACGGGGGCTCTGCATATGGAATTCCCAGGTACCTAGTTACCAATCCGAGAGTGGTACCAACGAACGTAGCATTGTCGAGGGTGACAAACTGCACCACTGCACTTGCAGACAGACAGAGCACAAAGAAAAGTTTGGCGTGTAGACGAGACATGGTGGTTTTGGGTCTATACAACCTAGCATGCACCTATTGATACTCTGGCTGTCGCGCTGTCCGCTGAACGGGGCGTGTATTCAAAGTTTGACGTTCTTTCAGCGAGTTTCGGAGGGGCGCTCTTTATCATTTGTCACTTCGATCAGGGCGAAGCTGTAACGGACTGGAAAGTCGTTGAGCTTGAGGGTACTGACGTCAGTCGGCACGTGCGACAGTCTTGCAAAGCGTGCTTCGTCGGAAAATATACAAGATTGAATTCCTTGGTCGCAGGCGCAGAAGAGAAGTCGAGTGTGTGACTCGCCTCGTTCCACGAATGCTACACCTGTGCCACGGACGCGTAAGCGTGTTTGAGTCGTAACGGTGCCCGAGCAGTGTCACACTGTCAGGCGAGGATTCGAAGTTGTAACGCCGACATTCAACTTCAATTGAGAGTATCGTTCATCGTTCAGATCAGTGGTTGTCGCTGGAAATAGTAACCCCTCATACGGTGCCCGAGCAGTCGGATAGCAGTCAGACGCCGGCGGTTTGAATCATATACAGCCCGTTGTAAATTACATGTACGACCTGCTGTAAAATACATGGGTGTGAAACTCAGACGCCCGTCCCTACGCCTCCACCTTCGGTTCCCCTGAACCATCCCCTCGCATCCTCAGTACGGTGCACGTGCACCGTATCCCGCTGCCCCTCAGTATGGTGCACGCGCACCGTATCCCGCTGCCCCTCACAGCACGGTGCACATACACCGTAGGCCGCTGCCCCTCCGAACGGTGCACCTGCACCGTATGCCGCTGCCCCTCAGTACGGTGCACGTGCACCGTAGGCCGCTGCACCTCACAGTACGGTTCACGTGCACCGTATCCCGCTGACCCTCCGTACGGTGCAAATGCACCGTATGCTGCCACCCATCCGTACGGTGCACGTGCACCGTAGGCCGCTGCCCCAGTTCCGTGGGATGGATAACCTGTATCTCGGTATTCTCAAGCAGATATTCGAGGATGGCGATGGCTTGACGGACAAGGTCAAGGGTCGTTTTTGCTCGGTGATGGCCTGCATCCTGACTGCCAGAGAACCGCTCTCCATGTCTGCCCTGCAGGAATTGTGCAAGGGCGGCAACTCGGGTACCAAGGTTCACCTTATCGTTGGACCTATGGGTGCTCTGCTTAGCCTTCCTTCTCAAGAATCTGGCACAATCACTCTGCTGCACACGTCTTCTCGTGACTTCTTGACAGATCGCGACCGAAGTAAAGCATTCTACATCGATACATCTGATACATCTTCACACCATGGCAACCTTGCACTCTCATGCTTGCGCGTGATGAAGGATGAACTTCGTTTCAACATTTGTCAGCTTGAAACATCACATCTGCATAACGACGACGTTGTCGACATGGCGATACGGACCAAGAAGTATATATCCCCACAACTTTCCTACTCATGCCGCTTTTGGGCGGACCATGTTTGTGACACCAAGTTTACACCGGATATAGGTGCAAAGGTCGAGGAGTCAAAATGAGGCTGGGTATGTGGTGACAGACGCACCGATCATGAGGAGGTGGCAGAATCCTGTTGAAGGAGGTTGTACGAGATTCTGCAGCAGTCACTTGGGTAAGTCGAGCAAAATTGTTTGGTTGAGAAAGCCGTTCTTGAATATTAACATCTTGTTGCGATTTCGGGGAGAGAGGACGCAAGCGAGGGGGACAGCACCGACTTGGTGTTGTGGCAGGTTACAAACGGATAGGGCAAATACATGTAAACTACCGCATTTGTAAGCTACGCATTGCGCGGTCACTCGATGCCGCTCGCAAATCCGGGAATATCAACACACCTCCTCGAGCGGGAGAGAGTCCGAGGCACCTCCTGAAGCCTAGAACGCAAAGCCCTCGTCATCCTCTGCTCCAGCATCTGCTACATTGGCCGTGCCACGCCTCACAGAAGGACAATCGGACTGGTAGTGGCCCTTACCGTCGCAGTTGTAGCAGGTAATGTCCTCTACCGGCCTCTTCTTCTTGGCAACAGCAGCGAGTGCGCCCTCCATTCGCTCGGTCTCCGACTTGGCTGCTTGGACCTGGCGCACCTCCTCATTCAATAGGCGAGTGATAACGATGTCGAGGGTGAGATCGTCGGCTGGAATGCTGTCGAGTGCAACGATGAAGGTGGAGAATGATTCTGGGAGCCCTTCAGTGAGTGCAAGAATGACATCCTCATCGATGATGCTAACTCCAGCAGCTTCAAGCTGGAAGGCAGCGTTCTTGACGTCCGAGATCCATGAGACCATTGGTTGGTCGTCGCGCTTGCGCATGTAGAGAAAACGGCGGCGGAGTGAGAGGCGCGTGGCAAATCCACGAGCCCGGTGGACCTTCTCCAGGCTCTCCCAAATCTCCTTTGGGTCATCGTAGCGCGTGTGCGGAAGCTGGGATTTGTCGATGTTAAGGATGATCTTCGCGCGAGCAAGCTGTTGCTTTTTCGTAAACGCACGGACAGCTTTTGAGTTTGGGGAGCCAGTGGGTTGTGTCTCAGTGCCATCAACAACGTCCCACAGATCCTTCTCGACCAGTAGGGCAGCCATTACGTAGCGCCAGTCGTTGTAGTTCGTCTCGTTGAGTTTTTCGAAGTGTGTGTCGGGCATGGTGGACAAAATGGGGTGGGTACACTTTCAGTAGGTGTGTGCAGAGCTTTCGGTAGGCTCAGATTCAGTGCGCTTTCGGTAGGCGCAGTCGACGTGCTTTCACTAGGCACGGGTACGGTCAACGGTCGGTTCGGCACGCTTTCGTTACGCGTGGCACACTTCCGGTAGGTGCGACTTTTGGCGGGCAGCGCCTAGACAGATGTTGTGATCCGTTTGTGTTGCGATTTCGGGGAGAGAGGACGCAAGCGAGGGGGACAGCACCGGCTTGGTGTTGTGGCAGGTTACAAACGGATAGGGCAAATACATGTAAACTACTGCATTTGTAAGCTACGCATTGCGCGGTCACTCGATGCCGCTCGCAAATCCGGGAATATCAACACATCTATCTGCCATCCCCTCGCTTTGACAGTCCTCTGCCTCGACCTATTAACCCACGCCTCCTTCAATCGTTATGGGACCCTCTACCCATTTCTTCCAAACCATAAGTATGCGCTCTTCAGCCGAGATGGTGGCCCGTAAGGCTGACTTGGCGTTTTACCTTCCTTCAGGAGTCAGTAATTAACAGTGTCTCGGGATGCACACCAACCCCTTAGAAATCCTGTAGGTCAATATACCAAGAAAACGAAATACCAAAAAATTACGGTTTGAGTTCGATGAAGACCTGGGGGAGGTGGTTTTATTCCTGGGAGAGGCAGTCGAGCTGCGCCCTGAAACTCACCTTGACCAATCGGCCTCCCCCAACATCATTGCAAGAATGTGCGTTCCGCCTAAGTCGTAGGCCAGGGCTCTGGTGGCGGTTGCGCCTGATTTAGCGCCCACGAGCATCTTACCTCAGCAAGGGTTTAGCGACCGTCCTCTTCACCTGCATGCTTCGCACACGCATCCTCGCCACAGGTAAAGTACCAATTTTTTGGCTTTCTTTCCGCGTGCACACTAACTTTGCACTGTTTAGTTTCCTTTGTGCTCTATTTTAAGACTACGGATAGTCACCCAGTGTGAGTGTAGGTACATACCGATACAAATCCAAACAAGATATCTGAGGCACGTTACATCTCAGGTAATTGAGCTCCGAGCCTTTAGGTTCGCCGTTCAGTGTTAAGCCAACGTTTCCTATTCTGCAGTGAACGCCACTACCACGGCAATCCTGCGAACAGCCATGGATAGGCTAGCCCTGGAACTCATTGATGACATTATCGGTCATGTTGACGATGACGATGTTAGCGGCTCTGACCTGCTCGCCTGCTCGCAGGTTTGCCGTTTTTGGCTTCCCTCAAGCCAACGTCGCCTCTTTCACCACATAGAGTTTCGATCTTTCATAATTCACGAGATCCATGCACAACTCCAGCGACTGGCTCATGTTCTACTCAACTCGCCCCATCTTGCCAGTTACATCCGAGTGCTAGACCTACCTGACATGTCGTGCTATCTGCTCGCTGCATGCTGCGAGGCCCGCGGGCTCCCCTTTCCAGGTCGGATTGCAATAGATAAGCCACTCTCCTCCCTATTGCACAAGGTCACCCAGGTACAGAAACTGAAAATTTGGAACATGCCTTGGGATATCTTACCGGGAAAGCTCAGACAGTCGCTTTGCCGGGTACTCGAGCTGCCCTCGATTGTGTTTGTATATATCCACCGTGGTCAATTTATCAGCAATGACACCTTTACGAACTTTATAAATCACGCCCGAGGCCCGATAGGCCTCTCCTTAACTTTTGTCGACACGTCATGGGTTCCTCCGCCTCCTTTCAAACTGGACAAGTTCGAGCGAAGTCGCATTTGTCACCTTACTCGCCTGGATATGAGGTTCTGGGACAATTCCAGATTTTCTAACTGGCTGCTTCGTTCTTTCAAACTGGAAACCAAACAAGCGGAGGACAATATAGACAAGGTCGAGCGGCATCGCATTTGCCGCCTTACTAGCCTGGATATGAGGTGCTGGGACATTTCCAGGTTTGTTAACTGGCTCCTGGAACCTCAATTTCATGTGGACGCATCGCATCTCCATACATTGCATATACATCTCCCTGACATTATTGAAGACGACGGTGTCAACGGGCTACTTTGTGCCATCGGCAGCTCACTCCGGCACCTCTCTATTTTCCTGTCATATTATGAGTGTGAGTGACCACCTGTTTGATTGAATACAAAAACCTTCCTGACTTCGGAGCAACAGCCCCCTTTTTCAATCTAGCGTTTAACGTGAACCTTGAAATGTTAAGTCTGGTTCACCTGAAAGTGCGACGTCAATGTCTATCCACCATAAGCAGGGTCCTGTCTACGAATGGTGCATGTGCACCGTATCCCACCGACCCTCAGTGTGGTGCACATGGACCGTATCCCGCTGCCCTCAGTACGGTGCAGGTGCACCGTATGCCGCTGCCCCTCAGTACGGTGCACCTGCACCGTAGGCCGCTGCCCCTCAGTATGGTGCACCTGCACCATAGGCCGCTGCCCCTCCGAACGGTGCAGGTGCACCGTATCCCGCTGACCCTCCGTACGGTGCAAGTGTACCATATGTTGCCGCCCATCCGCACGGTGCACGTGCACCGTATCCTGCTGCTAGTGATGGGCATGGCCTGGCCCAGGCCGTGAGCCGAGCCAGGCCGAGCCGCCAATAGGCCGGGCCAAGCCAGGCCAAAGCCGTTGGTGCATCCGGCTCCATGGCCCGGCTCAGGTTTTTCCAGGCCAAAGCCGAGCCAGGAAGCCGTGGCCTGGCGAGCGCCTAAATACAGGACCTTCGGTCACCAAAAAGGGTATGTTTGCTCTGATACTGGTGGGTATATAACATTTTTCAATGATATGTAGTGTAGTTACAGTCGCCTTGCGTTATTTTTGGTTTAAAACATTAATTTTTCTGTCATAGCGGACTTGTAAAACGCTTCCCTGTCATCGGCTAGTACTCGGCTCGATGTTCCGCGACGTTTAGAACGTGGAATTTAGGAATTTAGCTCTACGGAAAGTCACCCAATGATGTATCTACACTTCGCAGGCATATGTGAGCGTTTCACAAGGTAATAGTGTATATATCACAGTTATTAACCTTACTAATCTATCCCACCAACAGGCCACGGCCCAAGCCAAGGCCAAGCCCGAGCCGAGCCAGGCCAAGTGCTAATGGCCTGGCTCAGGTTTTTAGCAAGCCAAAGCCAGGGCGAGCCAGGCCAAAGCCACGGCTTTCAGGCCAAGCCAGGCCGTGCCCATCACTACCTGCTGCCCCTCCGTACGGTGCATGTGCACTATACTACAACGCCTGTGGGTACGGTGCATGTGCACCATACGACACCTGTTGGTATGGTGAATATGTGCCATACCCGGCCTGCGAGGACAGTGCACACGGTAGGCCACCTGGCTGTACGATGTACCTGTACCATACGCCGCCCCTCTCGGTACGGTGCACGTGCACCGTACTGTGAGGGGCGGCGTATGGTGCGCGTGCATCGTACTGAGGGGCAGCGGCCTACGGTGCGTGTGCACCGTACTGAGGGGCAGCGGCCTGCGCATACAGTGCACGTGGGACCTCTTTTGCACTCCGACCACCACCATCGGCAGGGCGCTTAACTGGTTCTAAGCAAGTTCTCGGCATATCAGCGAAGCTACACTCCCAAAACGCCCTCTCTACGCACCAAGAGGACACGAATCCACCCATCGACCCCGCCCTGGCCCCGATGTCGAACGAAGCGTCAACGAGCGGGGCGAGGGGAAGAGTCACTCCGACACAACGGCAGGCGACAACCCCGGCTATGGCGCAGACCAAGTTAGACACCCAGGGCCGAATACAGCCCAAAGTGACAGCGGCCCCGGCTAAGGAAAAACAGGCTGAGACGACGAGGCGAGCTGCACCCTCCGCTGAGAAACGGGCGCCTACGACTCGCCCAGTCACCAGAGGGGCGGCAGCAGACACGGAGACGCTCACCCATGAGGAAATAAGGGGCCTGCCAGGCCAGGAAGTAACGAACGATGAAGAAGGTAAGCAGTACCTTGAACGCACCCTACTAACAGTACCAGGCGCTTCCTGGACGATCGACGTGCTGTCCACTGCACTACTGCAGGCCACGCAGTACAAAGGCGTGCCGCGCCAAGCGGTCAACGCGATGCGATCCGTCGCCTTCGTGATGGAGCGGCTAGGGGACGAAGCGAGAAGCGAGAGGATCGTGGAGATGGTAAAGGAAGGAGTAGGGGTGGAAAGGGCGGAGCTCGCAGGCCAGATACAAGAGGCCGCGGCCATGCTCAGCAAAGCCACCACGATAATCGAAGGCGCGGCCAGTCTTTCCCGCCAGGTGGTGGAGGACGCGGCGGCGGCCGTGACAGCGATACAGTCGGTGACCACTACAGTCGCCACGTCAGCATCCCAAATCAACGAATCCATGGCAACCTACCGGGACGTCATCTTAAAAGCCGCGTCCACACCACAGCGGGCACCGACGGAGGCGACCACCCTGGACGCCAGGGTAAGAGCGAGGGAAGGCGTAAAGCAGAGACAGGTGTTAGTGGATGCGGCAAGCGCAGGAGATCGCATCCTAGGGGACCTTGACAATGCCCACCTCATTCTGAAAGCCAACGAAATCATTGCCAGCATGGGCTCAGAAGACTCCCATGCCGTGGTCAGCGCCAGAAGACTCGCCAACGGGGGCATTCTCTTTGAACTCAGCTCCGAGGAGGCAGCAAGATGGCTCAATGAGGTGTGACACAGGGTTCAATTCACAGAGGCATTAGCCCCAGACGCGAGAATGAAGATGCGCCTCTTCCCGCTGGTACTCCAATTCGTTCCACTACACTTCGAGCCAGAGAGGGAAGGCGAGCTCATGGGAATAGAGGAAAACAACCGGATCCCTCGCGGGGCGGTAGACAAGGCCAGGTGGATCAAGCCAACGCAGCGCCGGGCGGCCAACCAAACCTGCGGCCATGCGCTGGTCACCTTCACCACTCCAGAAACGGCCAATAGGGTGCTCACGGAGGGGCTGATAATATGCCAGAAACGGGTGTACGCCGAAAAATGCAAGAAGGAGCCCATTAGATGCCTCAAATGCCACGGATGGAACCATCTATCCTATGAATGCTCGCAATAATACGACACGTGCGGCACCTGCGGGGGGAGACACAGGACAGCAACATGCAGCCACGCAAGACAGTTCTGCGTGTCATGCAGGTCGAATGACCACGCAAGTTGGGCTAGGACCTGCCCCACCTTCCTTGGTAAGTGCGCGGAAATGGATGCAAAACTGATCGAGAACCAGCTGCCATACTTCCCCACGGAGGAGGCTTGGACGCACGTGTTGCAGCCGCCCAAACCGCCTCCGCCACCCCCAATACCCATGGTAACAGCCCAGCCAAACGCAGCGACGCACGATGTAGGCTGGGAAACAGTTCATCACAGGAAGGGCGGCTTCAGACAGATGACCCTACCGTACGGGCGCAGGACGCCGCCCCCACAGGATGGACGCATGGCACAGCCAATTTCCCCTCGACATCATACCAGCCCGGCCACTTCCCCCAACAACATCAGCATCGGCCCCTCCATCAGGGGGGGCAGCACAGGCAGAGAGGAAGGGACGCCCCGCCGAACCACCCGCAATGAATAGAGAGATAGGACCCACACCGAAGAGACTGAGACTATACCAACAAAACCTCAACAAGTCCGACAAAGCCCAATACGACCTCATCAACTCCGCGGCGCACAAGGAGTGGGACCTGCTACTGCTGCAAGAGCCTTACATCGACATGCTGGGAAATACAAAGGCGAACTATCACTGGCGAGTACTATACCCTTCCTCCCATCTCACTGACACTTCTACCAAGCGATCGGTCATCCTGGTGAACGCGGCGCTGGACACCAATACGTGGTCGCAGGTCCCGGTCGCAGGAACCAACGACGTCACAGCCATTCAGTTCAAGCATCTCCAGGGAAAAATGACCATCTTCAACATCTACAACAACTGTGAGCATTCTGCAGCGCTGAGAGTGGTGGACAACTTCGTCAGCTCAGAGCGCGAACGCATCCTGCAACATGGGGCGGACTCCATGATATGGTGCGGTGACTTCAACCGTCACCACCCCATGTGGGATGAGGAAAGAAGCCACCACCTCTTCACGGCAGACGCGACCAGAGCCGCTGAGGAGCTGATCTCTCTGATAGCAGATCACAACTTAGCTATGGCACTACCAAGACACCTTCCCACTCTGCAATCAATGTCGACAAAAAATTGGACGAGGGTCGACAATATATTCTGAACGGACAACATTGTCGACTCGGTCATCACCTGCGACACCGCCCCCAGCAGGAGAGGCCCCGGCACGGATCACGTGCCTATCCTTACCACGCTGGACGTCGACGTAGCGGTCAAAGAGCCTGAGCCGTTCCGCAACTTTCGAATGGTGGACTGGGACGAGTTTAGGGAGTGGCTGGCGGAACTCCTGGAGGAAGTTCCAGACGTGAAGGAGATTGGCACCGTAGATGAGTTCAACAAGATGGTCAACATGCTGACGGTGGCTATCCAGGATGCCATCGACTCGGTCGTACCGCTCTCAAAGCCAGTACCACACTCCAGGAGATGGTGGAATAGGGAACTATCGGAGCTAAAAAAGGCCAAGAACCGACTGAATAATCTATCTTATATACATCGTGCCAATGCTGACCACCCCGCCCATGTAGAACACAGAGAGATCGGAGAAAAGTACGGCAAGGCGATCAGCGCGGCAAAGGCGCAACACTGGATCGACTACCTGGAGGGGCTCGACAAAGGGCTGCTGTGGAGGGCAAACAGGTACCTGACCAACCCTGCCACGGACGGGGGAAGGTCAAGGATCCCGGCACTGCGCACTACCAGCGCCGGGAGCAGCGCGCAGGTGGCAGAAACCAACGAGGACAAGAGCAAGGCACTAGCAGCAGCGTTCTTCCCGCCCAAGCCAGCCGAGTCACAAGTACCACCAGGCTATCGATACCCAAAACGGGTGCCGCACGACTTCCAGCTCCACGAGGACCAGCTCAGACGTCAGCTGGGACGGCTGAAACCCCACAAGGCGCCGGGGGACGACGGGATCCCGAACATCATCCTAAAGGAGTCGGTGGATCTGCTTGCTGAGTACCTCATCTGCATCTACCGGGCCACTTTTGCGCTGAATACCTACAGTGATGGCTGGAAGGCCTGGATCACGGTGGTCATAAGAAAACCGGGAAAGGCCGCCTACGACGTCCCAAAGGCATACTGACCCATCGCTCTCCTCAACACAATAGGAAAGGTCCTCTCGGCGATCGTTGCCGAGGACCTGGTCTATATGACAGAGAAGTACGGTCTCTTACCAGCTAACCACTTCGGGGGAAGGCCGGGAAGGACGACTACGGACTCTATCCATCTGACGGTCAACAAGATAAAGGGCGCGTAGCGGAGGAAGAAAGTAGCTGCCATGCTCTTTCTGGACATAGAGGGCACTTTCCCAAATGCTGTCACAGACCGCCTGCTCCACAATATGAGGAAGCAGAAGGTGCCAGAAGCCTACGTGCTCTTCGTTGAACAAATGCTGGACGGCAGGCGCACCAGGCTCAAATTCGACGATTTTGAGTCAGACTGGGTGCCGATAGACAACGGAATAGGGCAGGGCGACCCACTGTCGATGATCCTATACCTGTTTGCCAATGCTGACCTTCTAGATGTCGCCTCGGGAAAGGGCCAGGCAGCGATAGCCTATGTGGATGACACCAGCCTATACTCTGAGGGGAGCACGTATGAAGAAGCATATGCTGGCCTGAGGGAGATGTTAATGAAGGAAGGCGGGGCAAGGGAATGGTCGCAGACCCACCAGTCGCGCTTCGAGAAGTCGAAGTTCGCGGTGGTCGGCTTCTCAAGAAGGCGAGTCCCAGACCCCGAATGTCCAGGTAAGACCATGCGGGAGCCAAGGCCGGCCTTTGAGTACGAGGGGACGACGGTTCAACCCACCTCAGCACACAAGTTCCTGGGGGTCTACCTTGATGAAGAGCTCCAGTGGAAAGCGCAGGTGGAGAAGGCGGTGGCGAAAGCCGTTAAGTGGACATTACTTGCCCGCAGATTATCTAAACCTTCCACAGGGATATGAGCGACATACATGAGACAACTGTACTGTGCGGTCGCAATACCCAAGTTCACCTATGCGGCCGACGTCTGGTTCGTGCCAGTTCAAAGAGAGGGAAGGGGAAAGAGGGCTACAGGTTCAGTGGGGGTGGTACGCAAACTGACATCTGTACAGCGTATAGCTACCGTCGCTATCAACGGGGCCATGCGCACCACTGCCAGTGATGTCCTAGAGGCACATGCCAATGTGCAGCCGATAGAACTGCTACTGTCGGACGTCTGCCACAGGGCGGCCAGCCGCATGATGGCCCTCCCTAAACAACATCCTCTCCACCGCCCCATCCGCTCCTGCGCCCGCAGGCTGGTCAAGCGGCACCCATCCCCGATACACCAGCTAACACACAGGTTCAGCCTTGACCTGGCTGTATATGAGAAGATCATCCCCTTTGCTCATGCACCTGACGCGCCCTGCCTCTTCTCCACGGAGATAGCGGATTCTAGAGAGGATTCGAAGGAGGACGAGGACCGGAGCACGGCGGACATCAAGATCTACGCGGATGGCTCAGGGCTGGATGGGGCTGCAGGAGAAGCAGCGGTCCTGTACAAACAGGGGAGAAGAGTCCCAGCACTACGGTACCGGCTGGGACCACTCACCAGCCACACCACCTACGAAGCCGAAGCAATCGGCGTCGCGCTGGCCCTCGAGCTGCTGGGGCGAGAGAGAGGCGTCAGGGCATCAACGATCTTGCTGGATAATCAAGGGGTGATACAGGGGCTGAGAAATGTCCGGCCCAGGTCGGCACAGCACATTCTGGGACACGTATACGATCTGGCAAACAGGACCGTGGCACCCTCCTGGAGGCACCACCTAACCCTGAAGATAGCCTGGATATCGGGTCACGACAAGGTTGCGGGCAATGAGGATGCTGATCGGGAGGCTAAGGAGGCAGCTTCAGGAGAGAACAACCAGATGAGTGCCCTCCCGTTCTTCCTGAGAACTGACCCGCTGCCGCGCAGCCTGGCGGCGGCGAGGCAGGCGTACAGGACGCACGCGGGGCTCACTTGGCGGGAGAGGTGGAGACAATCGCCACGCTACGCTTGACTAGCAAGGATCAATGGCAGCCTCCCCTCACACAGATATCTTAGCGATACCGCAGCCTTCACGTGTGCACAACAGAGCCTGATTATGCAGCTGTGGACCGGCCATCCGCCGCTCAACAAACACTTACACAGGATTAAGAAGGCACCCTCCCCTATGTGCCCAGCGTGTCACAGGGCCGAAGAGACGACCCACCACTTCCTCTTCGACTGCCGCGCACACGAGCATGCCCTTCATGGGCTACGACGAAAGCTGGGCAGGAAATCCAAGTCAGTCCGGGAACTACTGGGGAAGCGTGATTCGATGGCAGCATTGTTGAGATATGTTGCCGCGACGGGGTGGCTCAAAGGGACCTTCGGTGATGTCTCTCCCCCATTGCCCTAAATTAACAGCAGAATCACTACTCTGGCAGACTACACGCACTGATGACGAAACGAGGACAAGGCCCAATCACGAATATGCCCATGCATCATGCCCCTCACCATCGTTCCTCCCACCAAACCACAACCCAAAACTCTCACAACACTTCCCATGAAGCCTGTGCAGCGGCGCGTAATGACTCGGCGCAGCAAGATCATGAAGACCCAACAAACCTTTATCCTCTTCAACTGCGGCACTCCTTCTCGTCGTGCTAGCTCGCTTCGGCGACCAGGCACTTACGAAGCCAGACCACCATCATCAGTAACCACCGAGACATATGAAGGAGTACTTACCTCGCAAGAGTGGGGCGGTAAACGGTCCAAGGGGCTGGGCCGGCGGGGGGTAATGGGCCCGTCGTCGGTGCAACCGCCTGCTCGAGGACGCAGTGGGTTGGGAGTCCCAGGGAGCGAGGGGAAAGGCCCACCCATTTTAGGTACAACGTGTGTAGCGACCACCATAGGCCCAGCCTGAGGTCGATTAAAATGATTTAAAAGAAAAAAAAAAAAAAAAAAAAAAAAAAAAAAAACAGTGCACGTGGCCCGTACTGAGGGTCAGGGGGATATGGTGCACGTGTACGATAACTGCGACGCAGCGGGTTGAGGGATGTGAGCTTGGTTGGACAGATCATGCACCGTAGGCCGCATGCAGCCCGTCCGTGCGGTGCACATCGCGCGCATCATACGCCGCCCGTCCGTACAGTGCATGTGTACGAGAACTGCGGTACACCGGGTTGAGGGCTGTGACCTTGGTTGGACAGATTAGAGCGGGGCGACGATCTGCAAGACAACGTACCCTCTTGCACGTTTTCCAAACGCCGCCGCCCCACACCATAGGCCGCCCCTCAGTACGGCGCACGTGCATGAGGCCTATGAGAGTGGTTGGACAGATTAGAGCGCAACAATGATCTGCAAGACAACTTACCCTCCTGTCCATCTACCGCATATGATGTCGAAACCTTCCCATGGAAGCATCGTTTCTTGGACCTTCCGATGTACGCACAAACGGACCTGGAACTGTGGGTTAATAGAGTACCCAAATCCTTGGCCACTCCCACGAACGTACCTCTGGTCAGTCCAGTCGACTCGATAGTTGTCGTCATTATGTAAGTTAGAATCAACAAAACAGAGCACGCAGTGTCACGAGTTGGTCACGTGACTACAACTCGCGGGCTCGTGCGCAACCCATTACATAAGACTGAGGACGCTTAGATCACGTGACTCTCGCCAAACAACACGTCACCTGTATGCCTCTCACTCCAGCCGACCACTCAAATTGACGAGTTTACCTCGCACCACATCGGTGAGGATCCATGCTGACGTGTGGCTGGGAGACCACTGGATCACGTGAGTGACTCATCGAATAACGCTATAGTGATATAGTGATTTCTTCTTTGTACACACTTCCTCTTTCCTCTAGCTTTTGTTTCCCTAGGGCCGAATTCAGGGATTGTCACAGGCTCATTGGTCATTATTACAGAACGACAGAACGACTACATCATGGCTGCGATCGAGACATTGAGACGCGAGAGACCCAAGACAAATGAAGTCAAAACAGTCGCCATTAAAGAAATTGATGAAAACCTTGAAGTGTGTTATTGATCAAGTTGCATAATGATATGCCCTGATCAATCTGTAGCATTACTTCCCTCACACAGGACCGTACGGTGCACCTGTATGATACGCCACTCCTCTCGGTATGGTGCACGTGCACCGTACTGTGAGGGGCAGCGGCCTATGGTATGCGTGCACCGTACTGAGGGTCAGCGGGATACCGTGCACGAGCACCGTTCGGAGGGGCAGCGGCATACGGTGCAGGTGCACCGTACTGTGAGGGGCAGCGGCCTACGGTGCCCGTGCACCGTACTGAGGGGCAACGGCCTATGGTGCCCGTGCACCGTACGGAGGGGCAGTGGCATACGGTGCACGTGCACCGTACTGAGGGTCAGCGGGATACGGTGCACATGCACCGTTCTGAGGAGCAGCAGCCTACGGTGCAGGTGCACCGTACTGAGGGGCAGCGGCCTACGGTGCACATGCACCGTTCGGAGGGGCAGCGGGATACGGTGCGCGTGCACCGTACTGAGGGGCAGCGGCATACGGTGCGCGTGCACCGTACTGAGGATGCGAGGAGATGGTTCAGGGGAACCGAAGGTAGAGGCGTAGGGACGGGCGCCTGAGTTTCACACCCATGTATTTTACAGCATGTCGTACATGTAATTTACAACGGGCTGTATATGATTCAAACCGCGGGCGTCTTCTGCCTGCCCCCGAGCAGTACCAGGTCTGTTTCAAATGGCGAAACGTAAACGCCAGAAGCAAACTAGTAACTTTAGTCATACAATATGGATGCAATTGGCGGGCTTCGATCTGTATATCTGTACGTACTCCTTATCACGTGCTTGTTGACGCGATGTACAACGAGGATGACCGCCACGAGCCTATCCTCGACAGTAGTTCAGGCTTGCACAATCGCAACCCCACTGGTAAAAACCAGCACAAAAGCTGCCGTAAGTTTCTCCACTTAGAACTGTAGGTCACGATAACATTTGTTACGAGCCTAGCGTCGGCCAATGACCCTCACCTTCAAGCCTTCCTCACAGAATACCATCGGCGTGGTATAACTAACCGCATAACTCTGAGCAAATTGCTCAAGGTGGAACATGACATTACCATCAGGTTCGTTTGTCCGCTATTCACTTGTACTTTACTTTAGAAGTGACTCTGCGCACATGCACGTGCTTTAGTCCAACCTCGGTGGCAAGATGTCGTTCCAAGATGGGACTCAAAGGAAGTAAACTTACTACCCATGAGATACCAGAGGTTGTCAAGCGACAGCTTGTTATGGACCAAATGGCGAAGGATCCGATGAGGCAGCATGGCCCACGCCTCATCAAAGAGGACATTTCCAGGCAAACTGGCATTCACTTAACACGGTCAGTTCTGCTTATGCTTTATATTAGACGACCATCTCAATCTTTGGCCAGAGACTATGTAGAAATGGAGATGCGCCTACAAGATCCCGAAGGGTTCTCAGACCGAGATCCTACAGCAAAGAAGGTGCATCGGGTCCCACTCGTTGTCCTAGGTCCTCACTATGAATGGAGCGGTGATGGTCATGACAAGCTAACTGCAATCGGCTTTCCCATCTGGGCGTTACGTGATGTATGGTCAGGTAAGTGGCTAGGGCTGTGGGTCGTAACAAATAATCGCCTTGGGGAGACTATTGCGTACCTCTATCTTAGTCTCGTTGAGGAACTCGGAGGTATGTTTGTTATTCGTTGAATAAATGACAAGAATCATATATATACAGGGATGCCGATTCAGTCAACCACTGATTGTGGTTCGGAGACTACAAAGATGTACGGCTTTGCCAATGCACTTCGGTATGTCACTAAACAGATTATATTTATCTGTCTTAATCAATACATTTACCAGTGAGGCATTCTCGCCCGACCTGCCGGTGGCAGAGCTCTTGGCTCATCAATTCCTCAAGAGTATCCACAATACAACGATAGAAAGAGGGTGGCTTTGTGTCCACCTTCAATGGGGTGATAATATCAAGGAGATATGGAGGAAGGGTGCAGAGTCGTATAACTATGATAGCAATAACGCACACCAATAGTGTGTAGTTTGCTAGTTTTATCCAATACGTGCTTATTTGTTCAGTGAGCTGGTTCAGTGGCTCTGGCCCATGTTCATTAAACAGGAACTTGATGCGTTGAAGGACAACTTCAATAACCATGTTGTGCGTACCGATCGTCACAAGAAAAATCCTTCAGGGGTTGCACCGAATGTAGCCATCGCTATGCCTGAAGAGTATGGCGGTCTCAATTGCTTGCAGCCTGTTGATATAGCTATCATTCGAAGGCTCAAGGATGAGCTCGGAGGTGATGACCTCATTCGCTTTGTAGATCTGGAGTACGCAGCCCATGCTCAGGACACCTTTAGCACCTTGAATACCCAGCTGACGATGGAGAACATATGGCTAGTATTCCAAACCATGCTCCACATAATGTATCCATGATTGTGCTGCTGTGTTCAGCGATAATTGTAACAGGCACCTTCGGACTACAATTATAAATGCTTTTTTTTTTTTTTTTTTTTTTTTTTCCTAAATAATTTCCACAATGCTAGAGAGAATTACTGAACGGTAAAAGGTACACTAATCCCATCCTAAGGCCCAGCTGGATGTGGGTGCAATATACACCGCTGATAAAATTATAACATACCGTGTCTCAATGGGCCATTACACAGTTTATCGGGTAATATACTTTTAGGTGCATATTGTGTTGGGTTGGTAGACGGCAGCTGTAGACCCTTACAGAAGGCATTACACACATGCTCTCTGAGAAACTTTTGGATTGCATCGGCAGGTGATAGATCATATAATGTGGTCTTCATAGTTGTGTCTGCAGTTCTGTAGACAAATGTTCAGCGTGATATAGTAATCAACGTAGATGGTGAACACTAACATGCGGGCTTGAGGATCAAAGAGAATGAATTCATTGTTGGTTATGAACCCTAGTTAGACCATGATTTAGTCTTATAAAAGGCCTTCATGTGCTATACATAGGAAGACCGAATTCATGCTATCAACAACTACGTGGTGTGCGAATGTATCCACTGCTGCTCCGAACCCAGTTTCACCACTTTGACCTGTCTGTAATGAACTTGAGTATTTGCGAAAGTCCCCTAAAAGAAGAGGTGTCGAGAGGAATAGTGTGTGTGTGAGTGTGCGATTATCCGGCCCTGTGACTGGATGAGGAAGAATCTTTTCTGCATTTATTACGCCAAGGAAGGCACCACTAGCATTGACTCGCATTCCTGATAGGAATCATTAGTGAACTATATTTGCCGCAGTTTGATACTTCTATACTTACTGGGAAGGCCATCAAAATTAAGCTGCTTGGCACGCTGATAAAAGCTTTTCATAAAATAGTCAGCCAGGACAAGGGCTTTCAATCCCTGCCGAAGCATGTTATTATTCTCGTCCTCTTGGATTATAAATAGCGAGGCAATTGGGTTGATTTGAAATACTGCAACATCTGCACCGCCAACTTGTCCCTGGCAGTAAATCAATGGACGTCGGACATATCATTACGATGAATAGCATACCTTGAATGCATACTTCTCGACACCCCTTCCCAAATACCCACCCCGTGGTTTACTCTGATATTTATGTTCTGGCCAATCCTTCGCAACGAGTATAGTTTCCTTTGGTGACCCTTCAATAAGTGAAATTGTGCCCCACTTATCAATAGTCCAATTGATGTGCTCAAATGGGTAGGCATCATATCCCACTGCAGGTGTTGAGGGTAAAAGTGACGGGCCTGCAATGGATGGCCGATACATGCTAGTGTACTTTAGCGGTGTTAAGACATGGCTCGCAATAGATCGCTGCAAGCTAGCTGTAACTGAGCGTTGAGAGGTTAAACTAGTACTACGGGTGGAAATATTCATAATACGTCTGTAACTATTTTCAACAACCGAACGTTTTGATGGTGGCAAAGCATCCTCCTTGTTAGATCCACCAGAGTCATCGTCACTCTAGAGTAAAAGAAATTTAATCATCTGAATAGAAAGTGAAGGTTTTAAGGTACCTCTCTTGACCGCTTTGCGTTATGAAGAATCTCCCACACATAAACCCGGAGTGTGATTGACTTTCCAGCTGCATCTTTTTTCGAGATCCCATGGCTCTGTCGGCCCACAACACTTCTGGAAGGTTAGGGCAGTCAACTCTGGAGAGAAGGTTGCTTTTTGCGGCTTTTGTTGGGTGCATTTATGCTCCTGCACCAAAATCAAGCCAAATAGATTCAACCATTCATATTTCTTTGATTTTGACTTGAAACCATGCTGACATTCATTCTATGATTTGTCAAATTTTACTTTGATTTTTCGAAGCTGTATTTTCTACTTCTTTTCATGTTCTGTCCAACCGACCCTTTGTGGGTGGTTGTGGACGACTTTCCTTTTTGAGCTGTGGCTGTTCACTAACGCGCTACGTTCTATGGGCGCTTAGCATGGCACACCATTGCCTCACGGGCACTAAAGCACCGGCTAGTAGTACATGCGCATAAGACACATTTCCCCCCTCTCTCAGGGACCACTAAATTCACTGAGAGAGGCAAGTAAATTAGTCTTATTCTTCTTCAATTTGTTAACCTAGAAATCCTGTAGTAAATTGATTTCTAGGTAGTGTATAATATGTTTACAGTGACCACTAAATTCACTGAGAGAGTGAATTGATTTCTAGTCTTCTTTTGAGCACCAAGTCCAGTCCTACTGTCTATAATTCCTGTCCTCTACAGGGTTATGGGCCCCGGAGACACTTCACAGAAGCTTTTGGGTGTTGAGAAGCTTGCTACAGATGGAAGTAATTGGCCATTGTGGCGAGCCACTCTCATCAGCTATTTCGAGTCCACAAATCTACTCAAGCATGTAGAAGGGAGAGTCACTTGACCTCCTGATCCTCCAGTCATGCCCCCAGGCCATATTCTTACAGAAGCTGAGGAAACTCAGATAGATAAGGCTGAGGAGAAGCTGGAGAGATATCTTGCTAGAGAAGGACAAGCCAAGACCCAAATCATAGTCTCAGTGTCAGAGTCACTAGCTCTGATGCTACAGAAACAAAAGACAGCAAAAGAGACTTGGGATGGACTGGTCAATGAAATGACCAAAAAGCCCAAGATAGTCCTCACCAGCCTGCAGAGAGAACTCCGCAGTATGAGGTGTCCTGAGGATGGAGACTTGAGAGACCACTTGGACAAGGACCAAGACCTATATGCTCACCTTAATGAGATGGGAGCCAGAGAATTTATGGACATTATCCTTGCATCATTTCCACAATCCTATGAGGCTGTCATGAATGCCCTCACCACTTCGCTTGAAGAATGCGGGAGGCCATTAGTCCCTGATGACATTATTAGGGTACTAAAGGCTCAGTATGACAGGAAGAAAACACTCCCGCAAGAAGAGCAGGTGTTTATTGGTTCATCTACAAAGAAGGACCAGAACGGGCAGAACACGCATACATGCAGTAACTGCAAAAAGCCTGGACATTCTATCGAAAATTGCTGGGCTAAAGGAGGTGGTAAAAAATGTCAAGGACCATGTCAGAAGAAGAAAGCCAAAGACAAAAAGAAGAAGAAGGGTAAAGCAAAAGTGAATGTTGCCGAAGAAGAGACCTCTTCTGAAGAAAGTGATGATGGGCATCTTGCCTTCACCAATTTCGATGAGTGCTCTAATTTTAATTCGAGCACATCCTCAGGAGTTATAGTGATACTCAACACCGGAACGACATCGCATATGACTCCTCATAAATATTTATCGAGGAACTACTGTCAATTCTCACAGATGAGGACTATCCGAGCAGCCAACAAAGGCAGTTTGGATGGCTTCGGCTCAGGACTGCTTGTATTATCCCATAATGTTGGAGATAAAACAGTAGAAGTCATGTTGCAAGATACGTACTATGCACCAAAAATCGCTGCTACCCTAGTCTCAATTGGTTGGTGTGATGATGCTGGCTACGATATTCGACTCGGTGGCCAGAAATGCACAATATATAATGCTGCTGGAAATATATTGATGCAAGCACTGAAGGTTAATGGCTTATATCGACCAGACCTCCAGTCACCAAGTGCTCAAGCCCATATGTGTTTGTCTGCCATGGAAATTCATCAGAAAATGGGGCACATCTCACAGAAGTCCCTACAGCATCTACTCACTCATGGCATGATATTGGGCATTGAACTGAGCTCCACAGGAGATAGAATTTTCTGTGATGTGTGCATTCAAGCCGGGATTGCACGCAAACCTCTTCCTTGAGAACCCAGAGACTGAACATCAAAATTCGGTGACAGAATTTATTCATCTCTTTGGTGCGCAACATCCTCATGGATCATTTTCCCTTCCATACTCCATGTTCAAGGGATCCATCCACGGACCCTTTGAAAAATCCTTTGGTGCATTTTCTTCGTCAGTTGTCTGCTCTACTTTCTCCTCCTCCTCCTCCTCCTCCTCCTCCTCCTCCTCATGGCCTTTCTGTCTTGTTTCTCCTTCTTCTAGCATCATCATGGGGGTAGAGTCTTGTGTGGTGTCTTCTGTGGTGAAGGAAGGTAATTCCTCGTCGATTTCCTTCTCCTCACTGACTCTCAAATCTTCCTCTTTGTCCAATCCTTCAGCTGCTTTCTCTATATCCTCCTGTAGCTTGGTGAGCATGTCCACAATATTCTCCTCTCTCTCATTGAGTGCATCCACAGGCTCCTCCATAAATTCCTCATATTCCTCACTCATAAGGTCATCATTGGTGATTGCTGGTGAAGGCTTGTCCTCTGGTGTATATTCTGCATCGGTTGTCTTGGGTTTTGGTGAGGATTGAGCCCTATACATGAACAAGTTATCGATTTTCTCCCCTTTAGCAATGAATTCATTGTCCATCATTAACCAGGTGCCATTCTTCTTGAATATGACATTGACATTGGCAGTTGTCATTCGTCCGACTGATAACAAGTTTGTGTCGAGGTTTGGAGTGAATAAGACATTCTGTAAAGTCAATGCGACTGGTGGCAGAATATAGGCATTGTTTTGGATGGTGATATGAATTGTACCCATCTGATTCGCTTTGAAAGACATTCCACTGGCTGTGTCAACAGAAACCATAGGAACTTCATGAATTTCTGTGAAAAGGTTGATGTCTCCAGAGATATGATTTGATGCTGCTGAATCAATGAACCACATGTGAGATGTGTCTTTGGACTCGATTTCCCTGTCCTCAGAAATGTGTGCCATCATTGCAATGTTCCTTGTAGGCACATTTGCAAGATGGGAGGACAATGTGGGAGTGCTGGATGTCTTCATAGGTGCAACTCGATTGCCAACTCCTTGTGCCCCTATTCCTCCTCTTTTATTGCCGATTGCTCGACCTCCATTTCTCCAAGACAGTGCTAGCCCCCTCCTGGTGCGAAACATCTTGAAGCTGAATGACCCTCCTTTCCACAATTATTTCAGTTGTAAAATGGTCTCTGATCATTATTTGTTGGATAGGGGGTGTTCCATGGTCTTGTGGTAGGATATGCAGAGTCATTAGGTCGTCCTGCACCCTTTGATTGTGCCACAAAAGCCGTAGCTGCTTGATTCGATATTTCCACCGCACTTAAATCCGCCTCATGAGCCTCTAGCTTTTCCTCAATGGCATCTATGTCTCCAGTTATCATCCTGATGGTTTGAGCGATAGACCTCCAGGATTCAGGTACATTCCTAAGGACAGTGGCAGCATGAGTGGAATCAGCAATGATTTCACCCATTTTTGCCAATTGATTCCTGTACTCCTTCATTATGGTGAGGTAGGAGGAGACAGACTGCCCTTCGGTCATACGATAATTTTCATATTTTGTGCAAATGATGCTGATTTTGCTAGGGTCTGTAGACTCGAATTTCCTCGTCAGGATCTCCCATGCTGTAGCTGAAGATTCAGTAGAGTCGATGGCTGTTTGAAGTTCAGGGGTAATACACAGGAGTATTTGGCTACAAGCCACATTGTTCCTGTCATGCCACTCATCCTGGAGTTGAGTCAATGGAACATTACCAACAGTCTCAACCCCATTGAGAATCACTACAGCCCTGTTGGTGATGTCTGGATAGTCATCTGCTCCTGTGATCATTCTGTAAAGGCCTCTGTCTCGAGAAGTAGCCAGCAACTCTCTTCCAAGACATCCAGTTGTCCTTGTTTAGCTTTGGCTTTATATCCCGAAATTTGTGAATGTCGTGCTTGGGGTAAGGGAGGGCGGTCATGGTCTGTTGGCCATGATAAGTCAATGAGACGTTTAATCTAATATAAATCAGATTAAGGGGTTGGAGTCGAGTGATCAATAGTGTGATAGAGAGCTCAAGCAGTGTTCTGGTGAGAAATAAAAGCAATGATCTTAGTGCAATAAGAGTTGAGGAGGAAACAATAATAGTCCAAAGAAGCTTATAACTCGAAGCTCTAGGTAAAAAGATTGTTAAGTCGCTCATTTATTCTGGTGTAGAGTCCAAGTATTTAAGCAGTACACAATAGGGGGAAATAATCATGTGTGAGGAGTAATAATCATGTGAAATATGATGCTACTAGGGGATAGGAGCATAATGATGTCAATAATGATGCTGCATGCTCCTATATGCATAATACATCAGCAGGGCTGAATAGATGATGATGATAATAGCAGTATGTGGTCATAGCTTGTGAAATGATAGATAGGTAAATAGTTCATGATGAAATGAATAAGATGATGAATGTCCTGACTGGGAAATGTCCTTCTGCCATATAATAACAATAAATGATTATAGGTAGATTTTCTGGCCCTACATAAGATTCTGATCATCATTATTTCCAACATTCGAGTCGTCGATTGGTTGTAACTCCGCAGGATGAGTCACCCTTTTCCAGGCTGTGGTGCAGTGGACTCCGGAGGTCATGTGATGCGTCTACAATGACCCATGTTGTGTAAGTATTTCCCACGCTGAGTTACGGTGAAAGCCAAATAGATGTCCGAACAAACTCAACATGAGAAATACTTACACAACATGGGTGGTTGTAGACGCATCACATGCCCTCCGCAGTTCACTGCACCTCAGCCTGGGAAAGGGTGACTCATCCTGCGCAGTTACAACCGATTGACGACTCGAATGTTGAAAATAATGATGATCAGAACCCATCCATCATACTAGCAAAATAAAATAAAATTCCAAAATTCCATGCCTTCAAAGGCTAGCAAACCATGATTTAAGACAAGGCCAGGTCACGTGACTGTGCCAGAAAGCACCAGCAACACTTTGTGGTGAATTGCGCATGCATGCAAAATGCAATGCCACGCGAACGGGAGTTTTTCCCTTTGGCGTGGGCGCGGGATAATATTTGTGCAAACCGACCGCCATAAGTGCTGGGTACCAGCGACCGCATGCGCTGGCAGCGCCGGTACCAGCACACCGTCCAGCGCATGGTCAACACACTATTCCAATTTCTAGACAATTCCCCAACCCAGGAAATCCTCAGGAAACCTTTGAGATATTGTGAATTTCCTCCTCCTAGAAACTGAATATTTACTATAATTTCCAGAGTCAGGAAATCATAGAGAAATATAAAATTTTCACAAGATTTCCTGCCAAGATTTGCAGAATTTCTTAATATTTTCCTGTACCAAAAAACTCTGAGGAAATTTAGAATTTACTCATGATTTCTTTAGACAGGAAATAATGATTAAACTGTCAGTTTCTGGACTCAGTTTCCTCACGATTTCCTGGACCATATTTTTACAATTTTTATACAATTTCCTGAACTTTGGAAACCCTTGTAAAACACTAAATTTCCTCTAAATTTCCCATCCTAGGAAACTCTCAAGAAACGTGGAATTTCCATAGAATTTTCAAGGGGTTTCCTGACTTGAGAAATTTTGCCATGCCTCCAGTGACAGGACCCCTTGCATATGAGGATACACTGTTCCGCATCATTCATGCACTTACCACATGTTGCAGGGTGATCACAGAAGACGAAGATGCAGCCACATAAATGGCATTGCATTCTGTTCAGTAGTTGAAGAGAAGCAGCGAGGACACGTCGAGATAGAAAGTTAACATAATTAGCCCAGTTGAGCTGGTGGGCGTTCGCTGTAATTTTTTTTCATTCATTCCAACCCCACTAAGCTTCCAAAACAAAGCTATGTAATCTGTGTTCCTGATTTCAATTTCTGTCAGCTGATTTATATTTCACCATTTGAAACAGACCTGGTACTGCTCGGGCACCGTATGTGTCTCATGTTCATTGCATGCCCATACGGTGCACTAGCGTCCTCAGGTCTATATTTCTGGAACTGAGATTATGATAATCTAATACTCACATAAGTAATACTGAATGGTGTACCTTAGTTACTTGCGACGGCAGGCCCATTGCATAAGCGCTTGCAACTGACACATCATCCAACTGCCCTACTTCATCCCTTTGTCGCTGTCTCAGGCTTTCAAAGCCTGATTCTGATGCTGAGCCTGCAGATAACCCTTATAACCGCAATCCTGAGGGGAGAAAACAGCATAAGGATTGTGGTGAGTCTTATGTTACTGTTAATTATAGAGATTGCCTTAAGACTGTGGTTTAGCAGCACCTGATGAGCGAATCAACACGCTCCTGGTTGAATATCATCGAAGGGGGCATGTAAGGGGCAAGCAGATCAGCAAACTGCTCTTGGCTGAGCATAGGATAAAGATGAGGTATGCCAGAATCTGTCTAATATACTAGCTTGATTTATCATTGCATGCCAATCTAGGAGAGTGACAGTAGACCGTCGATGGTCTGCCTTAGAACTGAAAAGTAGTGGCATAACTACTAGTAGTCTGCCTGTCACGGTGAAGCAACAGCATGTCTTGGACCAAATGGCACAAGACCCAACCCACCGGCAAGGCCCAAAGCTATTAGTCGAAGCAATTGCATGGGAGCATGGTATCCATTTGACTCTGTATGTAGTTTTCCAATCTAGATTTGACTGGGATCACTTACCATTGGTATCAGGGACTATGTTACATCAGAGATGCATTTACACGACCCAGTTGGATTTGAGCTTCGTGAGCCAACAGCGAAAAAAAATCTTCAGACAGGCATTAGTAGTTTTAGGCCCGCATCATGAGTGGAGCAGAGATGGTCATGATAAACTGACAAAGATTGGATTTCCTGTCTGGGATTTGCGTGATGTATGGTCAGGACAATGGCTGGGAATTTGGGTTGTCCCAAACAACTGTTTAAAACTTGCAATTGCATACTTGTACTTATCTTTGGTTGAGACATTGGGAGGTAAGTGAGCCTTTAAACTCGTAGCTCACACTCACCTATGGCAGGGATGCCAATCCAAACCATGACAGACTGTGGTATGGAAACTATTACTGTCTTCGGCATGGCAAATGTTCTTTGGTATTGGATTAAACAAGTTATCTAACATGTGTACTGACATAACATAGGGAATACTTCTTGCCAGAGCTCTCTACTAATGAAGTACCTGCACACAAGTTTCTTAAGTCTGTTCATAACACAACAATAGAGTGAGGCTGGATACAACTTCGTCTTCAATGGGGTGACGATGTTAAAGTTTTTTGGGAAGCTGGCAATGGTATATATAATTCTTCAATCCCAGAGCAATAGTAAGTGCAGGATGGCACATTCTAATCTAATGCTACTCAATGTTCAAGTCAGCGAACTAGTACAATGGCTGTGGCCAAAACTTATCCAGAAAGAATTAGATGAGCTTTGGGATCGCTTCAATAACCATTGTTCACGAAAGGATCGGAACAAGGTCCTACCCTCTGGTGTATCACCGAACGAAGCCTTCGCATTGCACAAAGAATATCGTGCTGAGAATCTCCTCCAGCCTGTTAACAAGGGTGTTGTCCGGGAGTTAATGGTGTCAATTGGTGGTGATGACCTTATTCGGTTTGTTAGCGTTGAGTATGCTGTACATGCTCAGGAAGTATATGATTCATTGGGTATTCAATGGCTGACCATGTTCAATGTGTGGACCATTTTTCAAGCCATGTTACCGCTGATGTAGGCACTGATCAAGCTACACAATTAAAGGGTGTTGTTATAAAAGAGAAAAAAAAAGCCGATTAGAATCAGAATTGTTAGAATAGTCCCAAATATCTACAAAGCTACCAAGAAAACTACTTGGGTTAATGAAGTGGTATTAGTCCACCAACTCCTTTAATGTCAAATCCCAGTGAGAATCGGCCAGGAATACATCGGGATTTATAGGTAGACATTGGAAAGATCTGATTCACCGCTGCAGTCTGCTGTGTCCTGTAAAACGAGAGTCTGACCGATTGTAAATCGGAATACTACAGAACAGATCTGAATATATCGGTTGTATTTATGGACGCAGTGAAAATCAGATAAGCTACAATAGACAGTGCCCCATCGGTACTGCTCGTTAACCATCGGTCATTTTCGGTACATCTCAACATACAACGGTATACTATGGCATCTCTCCAAGCAATCCCAGTTGACCAGATATGGGCCCCATCCACCCGAGGGCTCCCTGTGGAGCCCGAACCTCCAACTCAGCGCTTACCACCCCTCTCGCTCACCTATACGCTCACACCATTTCCCGTGATTGCTTCTGGGAGGGAATGAAATCAGCATCAGGTAATTAACTGACAATACGCACACATCATCCAGCGAACCTTCGCTGGCATCCACCGAGTCCAACTGAGGGGGGATTTTGTTTTTCTTGTTGTAAGCACCTCGGTCAGCGTATACCTATAACCAGAGGCGAATGAGGACCAGCCAGACGGTATAATAGCTCTTACCTTCTTCTCCTGAGCTGACAGGCCCTCGAATGCAAGCCTAACATTTATTTTAGATGCATTCGGATGAGTACGTATATCGTTGATGCCGAATAAGTTACTGTGGCATCAACTAACATCATTAGAATAGACTGAGAATAATAATTAACACTGACTTAGCAGCACTCCATTTGGGGCTTGGTTTCCAGACAGCGTCGTCCAAGTTCTTCTTGCATTTGGATGCATTATTCAAGGATGGGGCTGGTAGAGGTGGCTCGGGAAGCTGTAGATTGACTTTTGGTATCGCGTGAATGCGCTGTGCACTGTGGGACATGTCGGAAGATATTACATTCAACACTTGAAGATGATGTACTCACAAAGGATTTATCTGTGCACATCATGTAGCAATGATCAATAACTAACGCTACTACAGGAGAAATGTCTTACTATTTGAGCTGAAGCTTCGGGTTGCTTCAGCATCACAGTTGAATCGCCAATGCTCAGATTGGATCTCAGCGCTGTATTGCCTGCTTGCACTGACAGTCAGCTTTGGATTAAATAAATAAATATGGACAAAACCCACGAATATCTGGCACCTCATTAAGGGTAAGTGGAGATGCTGATATCAGCTCCAGTAGGTTGTCCTTGATAGTAGATTTCAGTGGCTGAACTGAGGGGCTAAGGGGCAGAGGAGCTGAAGCAGATTGCGGGATAGAGACAGGCAAGGTAGAACAGAGAGTGTCCAGCAAAGCAGGGCTGCACAAGGAAGATTTCAAAGCCTGAGTAATAGATGGAGTGTTGGCTGTTGAGCTAGTAGATGGAGCCAAACTTTTGGTAGTTGATGCTTGACCAGTGTCCTGGTTAGCGGCAGAAGGTACTGGCATGGTATGAAGAGTGAAGTCCGAGTCGGAAGACGGCATGAATATCTCACTTGAAGATGTCAGTGACACAATCGGACTGCCTTTGGAGGTCGAAGCGGGTATCGCAACAGCACAGGTAGACCCAGAACTCGTGCCTGCAGTGCCAGGCACTGGATTATTTTTTTTGTTTTTTTTTGATGTTCTAAGCTGGTTTGTCAGAGGAAGTGTGCATGTGTTTCTTTGGAGTTTCGGGAATAGGAGACGAAGAGTTATCAGATTCAGGCTCCTCCTTAACATTTCCTCCATTCTTCGGTGCACGCGTGAAGGCCGGGTATTGCTGGCTAGCAAATAGATTGAGTTTCCAATGACCCTCGCAAAGGCGAAGGTTGGGATAGTGCTTGTACATGTTAGCCCAAAAATACTCAACCATGTCGAAGGGAGCTCGAGACCAGGTTTTCGGGGCATAACCAAATTCATGAAGCGATGCAAACAAACGGTGGGCTGTCTGTCACATATCTTTGGCTTGATACCCGTTGACACCTGTACCTACCTGATTTATAATATATGCCAGGCTGGGATTAGGTAACGATAAGTCCTTGAGGTGGATATGCTGGGAATTGGTTGTGTGGAGCCCCGATATCTTTTGATCGTCACGGAAACTGTCCCACTCTTCGCGTGTCCAGTAGGCGGCATGAGGATAGTAGAGTTCATTGGGCATGTCAGGGGAGTTCGGTGAGTTCACTGAGATATCGAGTGATTTCATTTGGTGACTTTGTGGTTTTGATGCAACGAGAGGCTTCGCGGCCCCAATGACGGGCTGAGGGTGAGATGTAGCCCCGGGAGAGATTGCGGTGAGCAGTTGCGAATATAATGTTCTGTAATGATATTAGCATATGGAGACCAGCCTACAAGACCATAAAAGACTTCATAAGTTTGTTTTCAACTTCTAAGCTCTCAATGTGCTTCAATGCCTTGATATATGCAGGATGATGACATTCTCCTGGTAATTCCTGTGCTATATAGGTGCTGCTATCTGTGTTTTGAAATCTGGATGACGAGGGGTTGTGCTGGAAAAAGAAAACGGCAAAATTAGGTGGCATATACAAGACTTGACAAAATGCGATGGACATACTGAGGCTTTTGCAACGTTATTCATCCTGGGATATGACATCACTACGTTGTGCTGGCTTGTTCCTGGCTGCGAGTGATGGCTAGTGGTATCGTGATACTGTATCCACTCTCACCCCGCGGAGCAAGAGCGGGTATGGTAGAGGATTTCTGGGACTGCGAGGCGAACTGAGAGAACTGGTCAATATCAAGTGTGAAAGAATCACAGAGCGTTTCCATGATGTAGGATCGTGCCTTGTAGAGATGGTAGTGGTAAGAGAAAAGGTCTTGTCACACTCATTTGGACCTAATGGTGGTCCTGATCAGTTCAATAACTACCACCACCATGACCACAAAGAGTCCTACAAGGTGCATTATATTTCGATCAGACTGAAATCATCCAACTAATTTTATTCCATCGTAGAAATGGGCTATTGACAAACAGGTAGTTAAATATGTATTCTATGAAACCTCCAGACAAAACTAGGTCATCTTAGGAGGATGTTCACATTGACAACAATGTATATTCTTCTAGGATCTATTAGATATCTTTTAAAATATCAACCCTAACCAAATTCATAATCCATCATTTTGAGCAACTCGTATATTGTGGACATCCTAAATTTTTTTGAATGTTCTGATATTTTAAAAATATGGTTGTATGTGCTAAAGCATGGTGTGTATTGATATAACAGAGCAATTTCAGAGAGGATGTGGATGACTATATATTAAAAGTATACATGAAACTTGTTAGATGTACAATCACAGAATATAGAAGTAACTATGGACAATACCTGTACTATATTATTATATATGGTTGAGAGATCTGATTAGAAGGTATGTTTAAAATAATATGCATGTATAGTACAAAGATATGTAACTATTGATGTTTAGACAATGGGGTATACACCCTTTCCTGGGGGAGCAGCAGACTGTGAGAAAGAACTTTGGGGCTAGGATTAAGCATGCCTTACAATTGCTGGCAACTGCCTCAATTTTGATATATTTTATGAAATATAGATGAGCTAAGCTATATACACATATATATGACATTTATAAACATCCTCCTTAGGTCCACCGAAGATCCCCCTTTGCTGACTCAGATGAAGAACGCGAGTGTTATCAAAAGAAAGAACGCAAGGGCGAGGAGTTATGTAAATCAACGTCATGGACATGGGATTTATGTGTCAGTGAGCTCGACTGTGAATTCAGAAGAGTCGACAAACTATTGGCGCACCGGGAGAGAGAGTTGGCTCAATGGAGGAGGCGTCAGAAAATACTCAAAGCCCAACTTGTCAAATAGATTACCTGTGATCTGAGACATATGACTCCATGGTAATCCCACCTTAGAAGATCGTACCACCTCTCCTGAGGAAGCCCGAGCGCGTCTTGAGCTCAAGGAGGTCCGATTGCGGGACAAATGTTCCCCGTGTGAGAAGGCTCAAGGATGCGCCCTTGAAAGCTGGATCTTTGGTAGCAGCATTGGACGACGTGGCAACTCAGTCGTCACGTTACTGGCGTGCAACTGCTCTTCCCTCTCAGTTAGGCCATCTTCTGTGCTGTTGCGAACAACTATGGGGTCCGTTTGTCCCCCAGTGGGCCAACAATAGGCGGTGTCCATGGGATGCAGCGTGTGATATAAAGTGACACACGCACGGGTGGGCAGTGGCTTGCGTCTCAGCATCACCGCTTTTATACTTACTGGTGGTAGCAGTAGGAGCCCTCAATGGGTCGCATTTGTACTCCTGTATGCGCTGCAATTGAGCTGGCCTTCGCAGCTCATATACTTACTGTATGTAGCAAAGTCCACCGTGCCTCTGTAGTGCCACATCGCGCACTCACTATGGAAGAGTCTATCATCAGTGCAGACAGGGATGACATGTACGAATAGCTACTGGCTTATAACCATTGTGCACAGCCAATCGCATGCTGTCTTTCTTCCTTTTTTTGCAGCCCTTGGATCACAGTCCCAGCTCTGCATACGCTCATACCCCACGCTCACCCACCACGCTCTCACTCTCCTCAACCATTCAGCTCCTGCATATGCCTGAGCCCAATGGGGCCGCGCACGTCCTGCCCCTCGATCGCCCTGCACACGGCCTCTGCGACATGGTCGACGTGAATCGGGGAGAGCTCGAGGGTCGTCGCGAGAGCATGTAGGGCAGAGGGGAGAGGAGTATTTGTGTGGGACGGAGCTGGAGAGGGAGATTGCGGGTCGGGGCTCTGAGCGCGAGCGAGCGTGTGGAGGACATGGCTGGGCGTGGGGAGGAGGGATGGCGCGTGTGAGTGGAGGGTTGCCGAGAGGGACGTGAACAAGGGGGAGTGCGTCAGTAGCGAGGACGGGGTAGTGAGTGGTGAGTTGAGCGGTGAACAAAGCAGTCAGCAGTGTCGTGTCAGAGAGCATCCTCTGCACTGCGTTTATATAATGGTGATTCATTGTCGTGTGTGAGATCGAAAAGAAGCACATGAGGGGACGACCCTTCAAGGGGAGTCACCAGGCATGGACGAAGCGGCCCTTTGCCTGTAGGGGGCGCAGCTCTTCCGGAGATGTTAAACATGCCGTGTCCATCGACCCTAAACAACAGTAAGTCATTGTGAAAACTTACAAATGGCGACCACTAACCAATTGGTTTAGAGACGCGCGCAGCGTCTGGGTGACCCAGCCGCACAATGAGGGTATTCTTGACCAGGCCTATCACACGAGCGTCGATGTCTATCTCATTTTTGGGGCAAACAAAAGCGGGGAGTTTTCGGGTATGCGAGGTGCACCCGTGTCCATCTCAGTACTTTCCACTGGTCGACTCATATGCACACACAGAGGCTCTAGCCCTCCAGCAATGATTGTGCCTGTTCCAACCTCGGTATTGGCCAGGTGAGCCCAGTTGTTATTCCCACTGTCCCTGGTAAGTTGACTTCCTTTCGCTAGACAATTTGTTTGGGCACCATCAGTGAGGACTGCTCAAACACGTACACTGTGGTCCCCAACGACATGTGTTCCACCGTTATGAACATGGCTGGTACCAATGCTACCATTCTCTATGCGAATAACCCCCAAATCAACTCTGATTGCACCAACATCTATGTTGGAGAGGTAAGGGCTGTGCCGCTTGATCCCAACAAACACCTGTTTAACCCGTGTTCGATAGGTGCTCTGCACACCCAACGAAGTCCGTGTACCCCCTGCCCCGGCTAACAAGCCAACATACCCCGTCATCCCCTCGCCAGGCACGGCCACCGCAGCCCCTGCTCCTACGCAGACTCCTGTGGACCTCCCTCAGTGCGACGACCCCAACGATGATGGTGAATGAGCCAACCTAGTGTATGTGACCTGGTTTTTGATATTCTCTAGAGCGGTCTCAGTGTCAAGCTCGCTGTGCCACTGTCCATGTGGGGGTGAAATGATAACTGAACAGAAGAAGAGGGAAGGGGTACAGGGGCTACATCAATCAGTACGCCTGAACTTCAATCGCCATGTCCCTCCTTTCCCTGGCTGTTACCTGGCTGTGACATTGTCTGCACATGGGGTGCCAGAGATGCCCCTTCCGTGTCCACCATGTGAAGTGTGGAGAGTGGGATGGTGGAGACGATATGGTTACAACTCGCATAGTCACTCATTTTTTTCCAATGCGGAGGATGTACCTAGAGGTTGCTGTGACGCTGTGGTTAACGCATTCGCGAGTGGCTAAGTTCACTGATATGTTGATTCATCTCTGTTGAAAGATTTGAAATACATTTGTTTCATTGATCTATATCTACTTCAGGGTGTGCCAATTCAAGACCCATTTACTCCCAAATGAAGAAACGCTTGTCTGTCTTATCTGGTCTAACATGGTACGCATGGGGTATCACTGCAATGACAGATAATATCGACTTCGCATCGACCAGTCGTAGTCCGTCAGTGTCATTGAGTTCCATTACAGAATAGACAGTACATTGGGACTCTTTATAAAGAATGGCGTCCGGGCATGAAAACAGTTGCACAACAGCCAATATCTGTGTTTTCACAGCAATTCGAACAGGGAAGTAGAATTGTACCTCTGCGAATTCATCGGTCCCATCCAGATGCAGCTAGGACACATGGTCTGGATGAGATATTGCAGTCTCAAGAGTGTTTGACTGTGCACTCACCTTCACACACCGTGCATGCCGTAGCTCATCAATCGCCTTGCGTTCTTCCTTCCACAGTGAATGGGCAATTTGACCATTAGGCAACCGCAGGCAAGCCCAGTGTGTTATAGTTACATGCCAATTTGGAGCAGGATTGTTGCCCAGCTTCCGCTCCTCGTTTAATATATACCTCGATACCAAGCCTCCAATAACACCCTCCAGTTGGCGAGGTCCCCGATCGCGTGCCCTCAACAGGGCATACCCGTCTCCTAGCTCCATTGATGGCACATTGGAATTTTGGTTGTCAGGACTCAAGCTTGGGACCATGGCGAAGAGTGCATTCAGCTGAGCCCGCTGCACTGCACGCTGAGATAGGGTGTGATAAGGGTTTGACGGCTGTTTCAGTTCTTGACCCATAATCCCAATGGTGTGTTCGATTGTCCAGGTCAAGTAAATCGTTGGAGGGCTGAGACGTGGCACTTCTAATCCCAAATGCAGTAGTGCATGGATGCAGGGTCGTACAAAATGTAGCTGGTCTACACATCGTTGCACATAAAGAATCTCATACTCCAGGTGAAATTCATCCAGACACTGTTGTGCTACTAGAAGTTGTGACAACGGTATTGTGCGTTGATGAATGATGTGAACTGCACGCACCAATTTGCAAAAATTCTGCCAATATTTCCTGGGGAGTATTCCATACAAGAGGGCAGGGGCAAGACCATACAAATAGCCTTGCCATTCTTTTGCTTTGTAATTGCTGTTCATCTTGAGAGCGATATTACGTGGTGGGTGATCAAAGGAGCCAGGGAGATAGGGCCTGCAATCAGCTACGGACTGCCCGTGTGGCTCCCAGACCTTCATCTTCAAGACAGCCCAGTCCCACATCTTAACATTGTCAGTACTTTATCATTGAAATTTTCCCCACCACAATTGAATGAGTAACGGTCCCAGATTGAGTGTGGGAACATGCATGGAATCGCCTGCAACTGTAGAAGTGATCGTGAGTCGACGCCAGGGCGATAAACCACTAATGAGAGAGGGCCTTGAGATACCAGAAAGCCTTCGTCGGGTTTTGTAATTTGTTGGCCCGGGAGAATGCATCAGATACTTAAGCTTCTGCTGGTAATCTTCCTCGTGTAGGCCGGTAATATTACTAATGTTCACATCTTCATGGTCGCAGTCCTCCATGTCATAATGGAATGGTTTTAGAAGTGCGGGATAATAGTGAGAGCCACCAGGTTTATGCCTACCCTTGAGGCCACAAAAAATGCGGCAAGGGAAGGCTCCATGGTGTCCGGCGAGTCCTGTGAAATGCACACTGCCTGGTCCATCAGCTGTGCCTGCCCATGAAATAGCATCACCAATATTTATTGCTTAAATAAAGTCTCACCTATTAAGAAGAAGATGTTTGAGTCATGTACCTTGTCTTCCGAAGCATCTCATATATGAAAACCTTCTTTCTGAACAGCTGAAATGTGGTGAAAACCTGGGAAAAGAAAGGACTCTGGGTGTTGTAAATTGTTAGGGCCTGGAACGCTTCCGCCAGGGATCACATATATTTTTGTATACCGGATATTTGGGTTGAGATTTAATATAACCCATATGTATATCCAACAATCCAAAGCCTTGGAACAATAGAGTTGAGCACCATCAATTGAAAACATAACCACCGTGTCGTAAGGGCCAATGTCCCCACGTCGGCAAGCATCGAGATAATCCTTTCCATGAAGAAAATCATCGAAGGACTGGAGTAGCATGTCACCGCCTTCAAGTTGCACCAAAATCTCATTTGTGCATGTCTGTCGATATTTCATTTCAATTGCACTTTTGGGAGAACGCCATAGCGCTTGAAGCTGTGGTGCAAGTGGGATAGTGTGGAAGTGCTGGGCCGGATGCTTGACTTTACCGCCACTGCTATTAAATTGGAAGGGGTCCCAGCAACTCTTTGAGCATTTTCTCCACTGCTCTAGTTCAGAGAATGGGCCAGTGTAGGCCATGCACGAGTTTGGGCACATATCTTGCTCAATAGGTATGATTCCACTCCACTCGGCTACCTTGGCATGGATTTTCTCATATGGAAGCATGGGGTCATCAGGATATCGATTGTTATGGTTCTCACGCACAGCTCGGTACGTCTGTTGGGACATTCCTTGTAGTGCCAGATACTGCTGGAGAGAATACATATCATCGGAATTTTCTATGTCGAGCAAATCTTGGGGGGGGGGGGGGGGGGGGGTTCTGAAGTCGAGCCTGTGCAGCCACATCAAGGGATCCATCACCATGTGTTGCGCCTTCAAGTGCCTTGATGAAATCAATGGCTATTTTCAGCTTTTTGACCTGAGGCAAAAACTCTTCAGACGACCTGTCAGCGCCCTCAGCCGGTTCACCCTCATCATTGTCCAATGCTGAGCTGTGATCACTAGATGTATCCGGTGAGTCGTGACCATCCTCTGACCCTGCTTGCACTTCTCAGCGGCTTCCAGGGTCTGCTGCAGACTTCAGAGGATTGTCTTCGGCATCATCTTCTGTACATTAACACCACGTGATTTAATTGTTTGAATAGTACTTACCATTGTCTGCATCATGAGGCTCGTCCACGTCCGTCTAACAACAAGACACGAACGATAATTAGCATCTCATCATATACTGACAATGAATGAGGGACTACGTGGTCCAGATGATGGCCGCTACCTCCCATACCATCAAATGCATTTGCGTTCATCTAACAAGGGGAGACAAAAGAAAATTAGCATGAGTATAGTTGATGCCATAGGATATGTGTACCTCGCTGTCCTGAGGCTGGCCTCCAGTTCCCGTATCGTTGAGATCGTTCTCATGCTCATGCGCGTCCATCTAACGAAAATAGACAGGACTTAGGTAAAAGCTGCCACTGAATATATAGATACATACACCGAGTCCGGTATCGTCGACTTCAGGGTCTTCAATGTCTGGTGCGAGATTGCCAGAACCAGACCCGCTAGCTTGCGCTGGACCTGGCTCAACTACGCCATTGTTAGCCTGGTCAGCCTCATGCAATGTGGGGGCTGTGTGAATATGCTGCCATTTGTGAGGATGTTCTTGGGATGAGCTCGCGCCAGGGCCAGGTACAAACAGCGAGATTTCCTTCTCGCGAAATTTTGCACGCTTGTACCAAGTAGACAGGCTGATGTATTTGCCACCATGGAAGTGCTCTTCGCATGTGCACTTCCTTCGAGTCGGATCCCCCGACATCTGCTGAAATCTTGTTAAATTTGTCAATTCAGATCAGTTGCACAAAAGAAAATCTACAAGTCAGGGGGACGGAGTCAAATTTAATTATGGCATCATCAGTTCATCCCGAAATACCCCACTCCCTCCCTAAAATACATTGATCACCCGCCAGATCCCAAGGGATCCCGGGTCGATTCTCACTGGGGTCAAATACTTGCCACTGTGCACAGTTCAGGTTTTGATAAGGGATCTAGCTCAGAATTGTTGCCTTTTTTTTCATGCATTGTGTCGGCTGAAGTAGTTGAGCCATCTACCTGTTTCTGAGGCACAATCTCCCTATGAAGCCCTAGTTGATGGCAGACTGTAAGGGCAACCCTGGCTGGTTGTGGACATCACACTACCACACAACTGACAAGGGGAAATCCAAAGTATGTATAAATGAACAGAGTATCCAAGAGAGGGGATTCTCACCTGACAAGGGGAAATCCAAAGAGAAAAGTCTAAGGACCCCCGATGTCAGCGAGCCAGTATTATAGTACACTGCGCAGCCAGGGAAAAAACTTGGCACCCGCCATCAACCCTGCATCCCCCTGACCTCCCTGACCCTTGATTGACCCTTGATGCCACCTATTGCGCGAGTCACTTGATTTCCGACACTGTTCCAAGAGCGCAAGTCAGAAATTGGAGTGGAACTGGCAAAGCGAACAGAACTGGTGGAAGTTCTCCCAGAAGCAGAATCATTTCCGAAAGCGGAGGCGGAGATGGAATCGGAACCGTAACCGGAAGCGGTGTTGGAAATGGAGTCAGAACTGGGAATGGAAAACAGGGTGTCCCCTGACACAGACCTTGTTACAATTGTGTTCTTTAAGAAAGGCTGCCATTGAGGGAGGTCCTTTGTCCCAGAAACGGGCAGAATAATCATAGCTAATGCATGTTAGCATTATGAATTCCACCGAGTTCAATGAGGTTGGACATATGTATGGGCCTGTGGGTCAAACAGTACGAGGCGCTTGTCCAAATACTTGAACCCTTCTCGTCATAGCATCAATTGATGCTAAAATATCATGGTAATTTACCATACCTTGAATGTCCACAAACAGATATTCCCCTTCACTATCAACAAGGGTATGGTGCGTGTACACATCCACCCAGATCCTAACGTGGTCAGTATTTCCACCAACCTCACTATTGCCTGAAAATTGTTGTTCCATGCCTCCCGGTCCAACTGAAAATGGAAGGAATGGGGTGGCTAGGAACGTGCTATAGAGTAAACTCTGTTTAGACCACTCATCAGCTGGAACTTCATGTAACGGCTCAACCAAGCACCCGAGGAATGCATCATCTGCATTCCATTTAATATCTGACCGTAGTCATGAACATGACCTTGCACTGAAGAATTACCTAAAAAACCTGGACTGTTTTTAGCACCATGCTTTCTTGCTCACTCAAAAAAGGAATCAAGACATGCTTTCCCCCTCCCCACGCCAAGAGATCATAAGGCAATGATGGCAAAAAGACCTACCATCATCGGTCACAAAGCGGTCAAGTGGAAAGCTGAAGGGATCCTCATGCATGTCTGCACTCAGGTGAATATTCCAAGGAGTGACAAATACTACTTTGCCATTTACCCAGAGCATTGGCTATCCAGCTGATGTATGAAGCATAATATCTTTGGAGACCTGGTGTGCGATGATAACTCCAGAAGACAATCGCATTGTTTCACAGAACACCAACTCAAGAAGGATAAAATCATTTGAAGATAGAGTGGCAGGTTCTGCTTCAATGAGCACATTGACACTACCTTCAAACCATGCAGATAGAGCATTGTCAAGATTGGTTTTTAGGCATTAATACCATATATTAGTGAACACAGCGAATGCCCGAATGACTTGTGCGAATAAGTATGCCGTTCGGCGAATAGGTGAACCAATAAATGTTCACAAGATAAGAGGGCTGCCCGAGCGGAGCTCGCCCTATCTACAGTCATAGCGAAATAGCCCGTGGCACTTGACGATGTAATGTACAAGGTGTCACGGAAGGGTTGTCTAAGTAGCAACAATCCCTTTGCTGGAGAAGGTGCTCCTTCGGAGCCCTTTGCCGTCAGCGCAGAAAATAGTTCAAAGGCTAAGGTAACGAAGATGAAGTATGAAAACTCACCAGTGATGCCTAAGTCCTCTTCTGGTTGAAGATAGAAATCTCCAGGAGAAGGCTTAAAACGCTATCGCGAACTGGCAATGGTGCTTCTCGGCCCAGCTGTACTCTCTGTCCGTTCTGACCATTATGCCTGACAGCTTTGCAAAGGCGTCCTTCAGGTCCGATCCTTCTGCTATGATGGTTGTATCATCTACAAAACCTACGCTGCCCTCCCCTTTATTCCTTTGCATGATGTCTATCAGATCCCCGTTGTAAAATTGATATGTGATCCTGGACAGGGGGCATCCTTGGTCCATGCCCCTTTCTATCGGCCTGGTCGCCGAGGCATAGTCATCAAAACAGACCGTGGTGAGTCTGCCTCAAACCTTTCTGGATATCCAGTCTGTGTATTCCTTCGGCACCCCCCTTCTGCGCATATTGTGAGTCAGTCTATTTAGAAGGATGCTCGTGAAGGCCCCCTTGATATCCAGGTATAACACCCCTAGCACCTCTCCCTTTCTCCACGTGTCCTTCGCTTCTCCCACTACGTAGTGGATGGCGTCGGTTGTCGCTCATCCAGGCCTGCATCCAAAGTGATTATCAGGTAGTAGGTGGTGCTTCTCGGTCATTTTAACTAGGTCCTCTGCCACGCATGCTGACAGTAACTCCCCTATTGTGTCTAACAAGGCGATGGGCCTGTATGCCCTGGGAAGAGTGTAGTCGGCTTTTCCTTGTTTGTGGAGGACTTTCGTGATGGAGTCCCTCCATTCTTCCGGGAATGTCTGAAGCTCGAAGGTAGCGTGGAATAAGGGTCCGATGTAGGGTAATAAAACGTCAATGCACTGTCTGATGAGTTTGTTCGGTATACCGTTCTCTCCAGGGGCTTTGAACGGGTTGAGGTTGTTTACCACTCTATGTATTTGCTCATCGGATATTGGTTGGTACTCAAACGCTGGTAGGGGGTACTCGTAGTCTGGCGGTATCGGTTCTACGTCAGCGCTGGGTTCTGGGAAGAATGTGCTGAAGAGCATGTCTGCTTTCTGCTTGTTCATCTCCGCCAGTGCCCTTGTGCCATTTGCCCTTTCTTCTGGCAGCGTCGATACTCGCGCTCACCCTCCATCGTTCGCATCTTGCAACGCATACTTGTGTGCTGTCCAGACCATCTTCTGGTCTATTTTGTCTAGGAAGTCCCTCCAGTGTTGTTTCTTCGACTTCTCTATGGCCCCTGCATACTGGTTCCTGGCATTCCTGTACTCACCGTGTATTGCGTCTTCTGGGTTGTCCCTCTTCGCGTAGGACCTCCTGCCCAGTCGTCTTGTTCCTGCTCTGGTCTGAGTCAGCTGCAGGGACCACCACAGCTTCATGTAAGGTGACTGCCTGCTCTTCAGCACCATTTCGTCGGTTGTGGCTATTATGGCTGTTGTCAGTGCGCGTAGGTGATGATGAAACTGTTGCTTAGTGAGTGGTGTCGGCATTCTTATTTCGCTCCGCAGTCTTGCGTCGAGTTTCTCATTGTACTGCTTCCAGTCATGCACCCGGTCGCTTGTACATCCATCGCAAAAAACCACCCCCTGCACAAAATTCCGGCACAATGCGGCACGAGTGAAAAAACAAACACAGAAAGCGATTCAATGCCTCAAAGGGAACTGATGACCATCTAAGGAAGAGAGGGACAAGGCCACGCAGGAAGCACTGCAAATAGCGGATAGCGCTCCAGGCGGCTGCGTAGAAAGGGTATAATATAGGGAATCCTGCAACATCATCATTCTTCATCCCTCCAGCCAACGTCCTGCAACCCTCTCTGCGTAAATGGTCGCCCACCGCCGCACCGAAATGTAGTCAAAGCCTGAACATCATGAAGTGCATGGCTCATAATGTGCTCGTCCATCTCTGTGATAATTAATGCTGAGCCTAACATATGGTAGGTGGGATAGTGGACTGCGGCATGCAAGTGTAATGTTACCACTTAGCCACCACCAGGATAATTGGCCATAATAATCCGATACACTGCGGCCTCACCTAGGAGGATTCCATCACTCAAATGTATGTAGGACAATATTACCCCAAAGGAAATAATACGACTGAGGCAGAGCTCAACCACAGAAGAAGTGACATACCATGTGGGCTCACATTTTCAGTCCCTTCCATGTGGGCATCTGTATCAGCCACCTTTGAACTCGGGCAGGGCCTCAGTATGGGTAGCAATCGAGAGACGCAAGCTGCCCAGGATCAGTGAAAAGTGTATCCATGGATGATGTGCTCTCTTGCGCATCGGACTCCAAGTAGATGCAGACTCACGATGGAGTCACGTATGGTGGGGTGAAGCAGGGTGGAGATTGGGGTATTGCGCGTGGATGACGCATGCTACACGTTGGTGTGGATGTGCATGATGGAGAGTCTTGACATAAATCATCAGAATAGGGCTGGGGTCAGGCCATTGTGGGTGGTTGTGAAACAACTAGGATGCGGGTCATGATGCACTGTACAGTTACCCATAACTTGGCTCCTCAGAAGCCACTGCCACCATAAGAGCCCATGGAGAACTGTTGTGTATATAAATAGACCGATCATGCCCCGTATCCCCGTGCCACCCACTCGCACAGACTAGACTAAACCCCATCGATCCCGACACTAAACCCGAACATTACATAACATCTGCACCTCAGCCTCGATCATCCTCTGCGTGGTGCACGCTACTTGCATGAACACATCACTGCTTCAACAGAAGCAGCTGAAAAGGTAATCAATGGAAGCATCCAGTGCCAAACTCCGAGTCACAACAGAAGCACACACTGTAGAAACAATAGGCGCTGTATACCAGCGCTTTTCAAGCCAACGCCGCTGAGACGCTCCTTTTTGCACTTGCCAGATGCCCCTTAAGTTTTCAACATAATCAAAAGCTGAGGTACTGATCCTAGGCTTGGATTAGGACTTGTATCAAGGTACAAAAATTTCAATGTACACAAAGTGAAATATTTTTTATGTGTATACACAAGAAGTGAAGGTACATTGCCGTTACCTATTCCTGATCGTCTACCGCATCAACTGTATGAGAAAAACTGCCACTTCGGTCGATGATCCCCCACTTGCTCCCACGTCGAACTCAACCCACGATGCATTCCCTACCAATGCAACCAAGTTCGAGTGCGAGTGCGGGTCTGAAGGGAGCTTGGAAATACGAGTGTGGGAGTCCGAGTTCGAGTCCGGAGAGCAAGTGCGGGAATGGGAGAATTTGAGTGCGAATGTGAGGGAGAGTGCGGCACTGTGAGTCCGGGGGTCCCGGGAGTGGGAGTGGGAGTACCAATGCAAGAATGCGAGCATGGGAATGCATGTCTAAAAGTCTCGATGACTTGATAAGGGTGTGGGTTACTGAGAACTGATATTGTAATACTTGTGTGAGAACATGTATTCGAGTGCAATTAATAAAGGCGACATTACTGTAATTAAGCACTCACGTCGACAAGTCTAGACAGTGAGGATGAATAATTAAAAATTGCTGATGAGGAATTAGATAGTGTGTTCGTCCATTGGGTCAGATGAATTTGATCGTCCAAGGTCGTCAAAGCTTCCAGGACTCAGAGAGTTCAGTGATCCAAGTCAATCTGATCATGCAACTGCGAGTTGGAAGTGCGTTATGAGTTATGAGGAATCTGAATCCAACCAACTGGAGTAAGCAATTGAACATCATATGAGAGCTAGACCTTGAACCAGGGAACCATCATCTTGATAGAATTCATTGGCGCTACAGCTAGGCTTCCAGCATCCAACGAGTCGCTTGCATGGCCTAGTGCAGCTTGGACCCGCTTCCAGTGACATTGACATTGAACTCATCCGAGTTCCTTGGTGCAAGAGGGTACACAGCGGCACGATTCCTGTCCACCGTGGATGATAGTCCTGGTGTGGGACTAGAACACAGGGACTAGAATGCACTCATCTGTTACAGAGTTGATTTTGAGCTCTGGAGTAACCCCAACCCCCAACCTGTTGTCCTGTGCGGGACTAGAAAAAAAGGCTAATGTCATTTCGACTTCCGCACAGTTATATAAGCTCGTTCTTTCCCTGCACTCTCATCTTCATCACCCAAACCACCCCCCGCACTTTCACCTTCATCACCTTCATCACTCCCCACACCTACATCCTTGTTGAAAAACCGATGTCGTCCAGCTCGAGCTTGTATTCCTCAGGACATGTTGAGCATGCGTACTTTTACCTTCCCGCCGATCTTGTATTCATATTGCTTCTCTATCTCAAGTTGTTTCTCTCAGCGGTGTAAGGAGGTCCAAGCGGCAGAACATGTCGGCCCAAGGTTATCCATGTGTTGCATCCCCCAGCATCCTTGCTCACTGGGTCAGTGTCGGTCCGGCGCAACTTGGTTCCGCTCCTGTTGTCGTTGAACCCGCGCCTGCTGAGGCATCGTTTGGCACTGGTTTCCAGAGGAGTGGAGGAGGGATTTTCAAAGAAGTCAGTTACCGGGCACCCCATGTTAGTTGTAGTGCTTGATTCACATTCTACTGACACATATGTCGTCCCTTGTAAAGAGAGACCCTGGGACAACATCTCTACCGCATCCGATCTGATGCAAGGTGCCCGAACCTATAGTATATGCGACGATACCAGTGGGGGTTGTTCAATATAACTCTTTCTCCTTCCTGTCCTTCAAGAAAGATTTGGCGATAAGTGGAACAGCAACTGCATAATCTCGTGAGTAGCTGTACATCTGACTCCCAAACGTCTTAATTTAACAGTCACGGCTTATTTTCAGGTACAAGAGCTTACAGGTGAATATCTTGACAACATGGGCGCATTGCACTCCGCATCAAGACTACACGGCCTCCCATACCACATTCAATCATATGCAACACTTCTTTCGTAGACTCAAGCTCAATACGGGTACATTATTCAACGTCGCATTGTCTTTCTGTTGGGATCACACCGGTATACTATGACATGTCCATCCACTCATTCTACCTCTATTAACAAACTCGCAGAACACACACATTTCCCGGTTTAGCGCTCAATACCATGCAAACGGCAAACCAGTCTGCCTGTTCCCATGATCCTCTGTGATTCAATGGCTTCATGGCATGTTTGAAAGCCAAGAAATGGTCAAACGGATAAGTTACTGCCATAATACGCGCACATCCCAGGAGAGATTACCAACATATTTAATGGCAAGTCTCATCATTCCCTGTGTCAGCAGTATGTTCTTATCTATAGCAACAAACTCGAACAAGTTCTTCTCTGCTTGAAGAGACATTGAACTAGACGGACTGTTTCAGGTTAAGTTATTCAACTCATATCACCCTCTACATCTAAAGCCACAATAGGTTTTTGCAGCACAAGGCAAATGGCTGTGCAATTCAGATTGGCCATTAATGCTCATCAATTATAACCTTAACCCCGCATAATTGCTACCGGGGGCATGCCAGCAATGTCTAAGCTCCTCAACCTCAAGGAACACACAATGACTAAAGTCCCTGCTGGTTCTGCATGATCAGTCAGGGGCGAGCGTAACCAGAGTGGGGAAACAGCACCTTATTTTGTGAGCGACAACACGCGGGTATGAAGGGCAGCACGGTACACTCCCAGGACTTACTGTAGGGATCCACCGCGACACACTCGACATGCTCCTCTGTCCGAGCTACTGCATCCCATATTCTTGCTGCGCTGTGTCCAAGGTTCTCTTGCTTCACCCTAAGACTCTTGTGTTTGTTGGCTGTCGGACATCACCCACGCAGACTACACGCTACTAGTGGCCCTTGCGATGTCAGGCACCAACTGGAGCGAATGACCCTTGTTCTCCTCTACACAGCCCGATACTGCGACTAAGTCAATTGTACATTTGTATTCCTATGCCTCTTTCATGCAGCCAAGCTCTCACTCATGCTTTACCATGGTTCACTATCACAGCCTCTACCTGCTGTATCCATTCACTGTTGCCTCTTTGTTGTATTCCAAGAATCTTTCATCTTGCTCTCAATTGCTGATGCGTTCTTGTTTTCCGCCACATGCGACTTGCTTTCGATATATTCCCTGCACATGTGACTTATCCTAGATGCCAAGCTCGCTCGACCCATCTTGATTCCCTAATCACTTCGATTCCCGGCACGTTCAACAACGACGCTCGACTCTGCATGCCCGACTTGGACACTCGATTATCCGTCTAGCTCTAATTTTTGCTCTGTATTCCATACTCGACATTCCCTCCTACACTTTGCTATGTGATCGCCCGCCCTGTATTTATGACCTGAAATAAAGTTCACTTGTGGCTATATACAAGTCCCAAAAGCACTCGGATACCGTGCAAAGACCGCTGCCGGCAAGCCACTAAATGCACTAAAATGTTCATGATCACTACTGAATTTCAGGGTGTGCCGATCGGAGGTAAAAAACTTGAGATAGCCAGTTCCAAGCTCCTTTTGAACTTATTAGCAGTCCCTTATGAACTGATTCTCCAGGCGGAAAATGTACTGATTTTCAGGGGGCGCTGTTCCTGCAGTGCACGACAGAGTTGCCAAGATCAGGGCAGAAGCGCAGTAGCGAGGAACCCGAAGCTAGGAACCCGCAGTCAGGAACCCGAAACCAGGACCCATCAACCAGGAACCCGAAGCCGAAGGACCGAGTAACGGTCGTGACACGTGCCCGCCATGCGCACAATTCATCTCTCAAGCGCCGGATGGGTCACGTTGGAGAAACCGGCGTCTGTGGGACGCAACAGAACCTCGGATACGCAGAGCAGAGAGGACAACGCGGTACGAGTCTGCTTCCTCATTCCGTCCCCTCAATGACACAACACCGCCCACGCCCATCCACTACACGCTGCGCGGCACGTAGACAGACAGGGTGTGGGCCGTGCGGCCGCGGGGGTAGAGGGCCGACGCACGGCAAGACGATGGAAAGAACAGCCCCAATGGAATGCAAAGGTGGCTCAGCACATGTCGCGCATCGTTAAGGTTACGGCAGAAAGAAAGAGCGCAGCGCCATCTCGGAGCTCAAGCTCATCCGAGTCAAGTGGAATTTCGTGGCCACGCTGAATAAAATCGAAGGTGTCGTCAATTTGGCCATCGATGAGGACGTCGCCGGAAAAAAGCACAGTGACGAAGTGTTTTGCAATCTTGTCTTTGTGCGTCTTATCATCGGAAGCTTGTTCTTCAAGCATTGTTCGAATGTCACCTTCCCGAACGCGGTCAGCATCAACCCATACGTCTTTAACGACGACGAGCATGTCGGTACCATCCGATTGCCGCAATAAAGCTTTCCAGACGCGCGTACCACGTCCACAAACAGCATCGGCACCAAAGTCTGCGATGAGTTCGACTTTCATGACATAAACTACTTTTCCAGTGACTTTATCCTGAACCTGTATTTCATACTGCTCGGAACTGCCAGCCATGGATAGGCGCTCGATAGTGGATCCCACCCCATCTGAGTTTCTGTTGCGAAGCAGAACGAGAGTGCAAAATGGATAAACTTCTCATGCTCCTGCAAGGGACAGGTGCTCATTAATGGCGATGCTGTGTACCGTATGACTGCTGGCACAACTTACTTGTATGAAGTTGAACGACTTTGTAACGTAAACCGTTGACCGACCTGCAAACCATATTCTCGTCTGGGTGTTTTCGATCGTGAGCCCATAGGTGAATCTGCGACACGGATCTTTTCGCATGATGTGAGCCATAGCGTACAGAACTTTTGGTATATTCTATATGACATTGTCCAATGAGAAAAGTGTCGTCCTAATAGCTAGTAAGACTCACGTCATCCCTATCACTTTGAGAGGCACCAAGCTTATACTCGCAAGGCAATGCAATGTTGAACCAACAATAATTTGGCATGCGTGCCGACTTGGAGTTATCGGTTTTGGACTGTGACTCTAAATCCTCCCCAGGGTCGTCGCAAGCTTTTAAACGCATGAAACAACTCCCTGGGCGGATAAGGTAATCGCCAGGGTGCGCGGGAGACATTTTGGGGTGATGTACGAGCTTAGAACTTTGCGGGTTTCCAGTGCCACCGGGAATAATGACAGCGACCTCGGCTTGAAAAGATGCAATGATATGATCCACGAAAAGTGCCAATTTGCTGAAAACGGCATCTTCATCCATCTTATTCGTTTCACTTATGTGCGCTGGGTCCTGCTCGAAGCAATGCGGTATCGTCCATGAGTTTTCGCCTTCCCCCGGCGGTTCTGGAGAAACTGATTTTATTGTACCTTCATTCAAAAGTCGTTCTTTGACCTGTGAGACGCTAACTCGAGGTACCGGCAATGGGGGCAAGATATGCTCCACAAACCAGTCTATAGGGACCTCTGGAATTTTGTCACCAATGTCCCGCAATAGGGTGGAGCATTTTCGTTCCAGGTGACGTTCGCTTATCGGCTCATTATGGTCCGAATGACGGTACTTCGAGGGGGCAGGTGTATCATTGATGTCAGATTGCCGACGAAGGGTTGATGAAGGACTTTGTGGAACTCCAGACATGATGTTTAGACAAGCGAATGCACTTATCAAGAAGTATATGCCAGAGATGACGAGGTTCACATGCAATCGGACCTAAAGGTTCATTCAATGTATCGCCCTCGATCAATAGATATTCGACATTGAAGACCTATTAGAGGTTAAGAAATACTCACCCAGTATTCCTACAACAGAACTGAACCCTAAGGCATATGAATCGGGAGTTGGAGACGACTCTGCTGGAGGTGCTTGCCAGACAATTTTCAATGCGCGACCAATTATATGCCACCCGTGCAAACTACGGAACTTCTTTGTCAACACCGTCATGTCGCCGCTGCAAGTCAATTTATCTTCGAAAGAAATTGCAAATACCAATTGTTCTGAATGGGACTGATATATATTGGATGTTGTTATGTAACCTATGATAAGCATTCAAATGACCCCAAGTACGTCCTCTCGGATGGCTTTGGAGAGTCACTAACAGCACGCATAAGGTTCAAAGCCAAGGTTCCCGTGGCCTGGAAGAACTTGAAGAAGAGTTTTCGGATGGGAGGTGCATTGTCATCATCTAACCAACCTGTTGTAGACTTTGAATTTGTTCCAGGATACAGTACACATTTGTACGCGTAAAGATCCCAATGTACGTTCCTTTCCCCGGAGGCAGCTGAAGCAAATCTCACAACCTATATACCCTAGCTATCGAAATTTGTACAAGTAAACTGGTGCAGGGATGGTATACCAGAGGCGAAGAAGGGCCTGTTTCGTACGTTGACCAGCAGCTCGGTCATTTGTATTCTAAATTTGTCCTCACAGACACCCATTCAAGCACAGTGGGCCGCTATCTAGAAGGGACGCCTGTTATTGTCAATGCTAGCACCGAGGTGTGTTTCTCCTTGCATTTTACCTGATGCACACTCATCATGAAACACGTAAGGGAGGCATCTGGTGCCAAGTATTCAGTGCACAATGAGGACACTCGTAGTGCAGAACCTATCGCGCCTGTTGTCACGAATTCCATACGCGGATCTCGTTCTTGCTTCTGTTCTGGAGACAATCATCCTTGTCGCTCCTGAGGAATGGAGGGCCAGGGTCAAACATTGGGACGGTGGTAGGTGGGAAATACGCCAAAGACATTGCGCTGGATGGTCGGGGATGCACTGAGCACATGGATTGTTCGCAAGACGCAGGGTTTGTAAGATACGACCATGAATTCAGCGCAGTAGTGATGATACCCCCAATCCTGTGGGATATAAATAAAAACTTGCTCTTCAATATCTACTAGATCAGGACGTTGTGCAGTGAGCGCAGACCAAAACATTCAGGACTTTAATATGACGCGCATCGACTGACCTGGTCCAGCGGTCCTGTGTCGGCACAGAGTCACTGCGTTCAAGGGGTCGGTTTATAAACGCTAGAATACCTCTGAGAGGCTGCATGTACATACCTGTCAAGGCCGTAGATCTAGAACTCCGAATACGAGTGAACCGAACATAATAAAGAAGTGACTGCTGAAGCGTTAGACAGGCCACATCCTCAGATTCTTAAACAGGGTTCCATTTGAGGCTACATGGAACTTTGAAATTAACTAGCCAGTTGGTCTATCCAGAGGTCAAGGAGCCCGCGTCGGCACCTGTCCGAGGCTCTTCGCGTTCACAGTTAGCTTCGAATCTTTCTGTATATCAACAATTAATTTTTATCAAATATTTGAATATTACAGGTGTTTTCTGATATAGTAGATTGACCATCCGCGCTACTATGGCAAACGTCTGGTGAAAAAGGACATACGATAATGGCCCAGTCCGGACATTTATCTGGCATTCATGAGTCAGGCACGCGAAGATCATTGATAGATGCGAGGAAACAGAACAAGCCCCCGTGCGTAACACAGCCATTGCATCCCAGCTGCCCAAGCTAAACCGTACGATCTGAAGGCCCCCGATGTCAGGATCAACACATGTAGACCGATGAAGTTAAGTTGACTCACCGAAGATTTTTGCTAAATGTCTCACTGCTATATACCCACGGCGCAGGTCCACAAGCTAAGCCGTCCTGGTGAGATGTGTACTACCCATCCGGCACTTGAGAGATGAATTGTGCGCTGGCGGGCACGTGTCGCGAGCGTTGCTAAGCGCTAATGCGTTCCTTCGGCTTCGGCGTCCTGGCTACTTCACTTCTTGCGCTTCTTCCTCCCGATCTTGGCAACTTGCCTTTCTGTTGCCAATTGGAGCTTGGCGCTGGATACATCCATTGATTACCTTTTCTGCCGCTTCCGTCGTTCCGTGTGCCGGTCATAGCTCCGGTCCCCACTTTCTGCGCAACCCTTTTTTTTCCATGAGCGCGGAGACGTATGCTGCATCAGGTGTCTACTCGGTAACATTCCCTCCAGACGGCAAGCGCAACGTCTCGGGATCCGATGACGAGACGATCCGGGTCACCGGGTGTGGGAGCTAGAGACATGGTGTCAGGCCTGATATGGGCGAGGTACAGTAGGTGATGGATTCTCCAACAAGGGACCAAGCTGGTACTCCCGATGCTTGTTTCCTATCACCGAGCTTGAGTAGCCGATATCCCGAAAGCTTCCGATTCGACACGCCGATCAGGGGAGCGATTGATGAGCGTGGCGTGATCGTGATTGATGATCGTCGCGTGATCGTGATCGCGAAGTGTATGTAATTGGGTCCGCGTGGCGTGATCGTGATCGCGTGGCGCGTGCCTGATCGGGTCGTGCCGCGTCATCGAGCGTAAATGGCGATTTTCAACAGCCGCCCCTCCGGCCATAGATTGAATCTGTCATGAGCCACTCTTCGTCCACGTTCCACCGTTGTTCCCTCTTCCCATTTTCGGGCCCCTGGTAGGGTACCGTCTACCTCTTGGAACTCCACCTTTCCTGTTATTCCCTCGTTCTCGTTTCCTTCCTGTCTCTCTCCATGCCGCTTCCCGCTCTGCCTCCCGTCCCATCACGCAAGTCCTCTCCATATACGCACTACTCTCGCCTTCACCCACTCCTTCGCCATACGACTACCGGTAGAACGCAAGGCCATCAGACCCTCCGACTCAGGCGCCATGCGTCGGGTGTGTCGTGGTGTGGTTTGGGTCCCGCGTTGCTTCAGGGGGCGTCCTCCCTTCGCATATTCGTGTCCCAAAGCCATCTCACATTCTGGCCTAACAGCCTTATCAGGTCGGGCCTGCCGTAGTATGGCATTCTGCAGTGCGTCCTTCCCTGGCAACTTCGCACGCGTCGACGACGGCACAGTACAAGGTCTCGCCCACACTCCCCAACCATTCCATATATCCAGCTCGACTGTATCAACGGCTGCTTCACGCACGCCTGTCTTTATGTCACTATGTTTGTGTAGGGCCTTGTGGTTGAGGGGAGTTAAATCGTGCCGATGGGTGTCGCTGCAGCTGGAGGATGTGATGCAGGCGAGGGAGAGAGGATGAAATGACACGGTGAGAGGACAACATGAGGCAATGAGCAGTGGGGACGGCTCGGATGGACGAGAGACCACGCTCGTACCCGCATGGACTCTGATACAAGGGAGAATGACAGGGTGGCACGATGAGATGAGAGGACGACAGGATGAGAATGGGAGGGAAGGATGAGATCGAAGGATGAGAGAGGGACATGGGACGATGAAACGGTAAGGCAATGCCACGCACGACCGAGGAAGGACAGACGAAAGTCACGAAACCTCTGAGTCAATGAGTCCATCCTGAGTCAATTCAGCCCACACTCATTCTACCCACCCGGTGTGAGTCTGAGATATGCTGCCGTGGCGTGGCTAGTGTTGAGCGTAAACAGCTTGCGTTTGACACATGCTTGGACGGAGGCCTTCGGTGAGGCGGATGCCTTAAATTTGAATTGTTCCACCCTCCCGCATATGCTTGAGTTGACCCTTGTCCACGATCCGTTGTGGTCAACGTAAGCATAGCATTGACCGAAGGAAAGATGGGGAAAAACCAGAAAGTCCCTCGACGCCTACGTCCTAGACAGAATCATTCTTGAAAGGCCGGAATGCGACCTACCGTGGAGTTACCGAAGCCAACCGACCAGCCCGCTCTCCGTCGGCTGGTCTCGTCGCTCCCGACCCCGCCAACACACATTCCCGGCAGTCCCATCTCTTCCACCGCGCCTCATTCCCTCCTCTATCATGCGTCGAGCTCATCCTTCCGCCGCCGACGCCCACGCCCCTACCGCCGCTTCCACATTCCCCGTCCCCCGCCACCCTAGCTGAGCAGATTGCCTTTATCAACCTCCGCACCTCCTCGCCCGCTTTCCCCGCACCCCAACCTGCATACCCGCCAAGCCATCCGTTTTCCGCTCCAGAGAGGCTATCAGTGGTGTCCTTGCCTCCTCGAGCTGTCGCGGTAAATCGTCGTTACCCGTCAATACCTGGGATTCTGTTGCGAGTGAGACAAGGTCAGACGGCGGCACGTGCTCCTCTTTCTGTGATATAAACGCGCTCCGTGGTGGGGTCACGACGGGTGCGATGCCCTCGGCCGAGCCCGGGAACAGCGCAAAAAAAAAAAAAAAAAGAAAGAAAAAACTGCCGCAGCGCTGCTGCTTCTAGAAAACGGCACCGAACCCGCTTTTTAAAGCCCCGTCCCCATCTCCCCTTGTCCCACCATTCCATGACCACCGCACCCCCTGGGTCCGCCTCCGTCACTTCGGCCGGGCCATCCCCAAACCAGCCAGCATTCCCAGCCTAAAACGGCCCGCTGCATGCCTGTGCTACCGACTCCGTGTACACAACGGCGCGCCTGGAGGCGGGTGCGGGGGAGAAGAGAGTGATCATTCCCGCACCGGGTCTGGAATCGGCGCGCCCGCCGTGTGGGAGATTGATGATGATGAGGAGGCTGCTGGTGACGGCGATGGCATGGCGATTCGGGCGAGGATGGGTTGGGGTTGGAGGAAGATAGTGCGGCTTCGTTCTTTGTCGTGCGTCTCGTTTCATTGGGGTCGCTGTTTGTTGCTTGGAGATGCCTGCATATCATTCAGGTCAGGGCGCTGGGTGACGCGCTTCTTGAAAGGCCGTTGTGTACGTGGCCTACTCCGAGTCTGCGCTCTTTCTTTCTGTCGTCACCTTAACCATGCGCGACATGTGCTGACCTACCCACCTTTGCATTCCATTGAGGCAGTTCTGCTGGTCCTCTTACCTTTGCGTCCTCTTGCCTTTGGGTCATCCCTCTACCTCCCGCGCAGGCGCGCCCGCACCCGTGCCGCGCAGCAGCGTGTAGTGGAAGGGTGTGGGCAGTGTTGTGTCAGTGAGGTGGACGGATGGGCTATGCGGAGGACTCATACCACGTTGTCCTGGCCCTTGTTCTGTCTGCTCTGCATATCTCTGCTTCGTCCCCCAAGCGTACTAGTGACGACGGTTTCTCCCACGTGACTCATCCGGCGCTTGAGAGATGAATTGTGCGCATGGCGCCACGTGTCCCGAACGGGTTCCTTCGGCTTCGGGTTCCTGGCTTCGGGTTCCTGACTATATACTCTTCTTGCGCTTCCTCCTGACCTTGGCCACTTGCAGCTGTCCCTGTGTGCTTCTGTTGCCAATCGGAGTTTGCTGGATGCTTCCATTGATTGCCTGTTCTGCTGCTTCCATCGTTCCGTGCGCCGGTTATACTCCGGTCCCCACTTGCTGTACGGCACAACGAGAAGTTCCGCGCCGCTGGGAGACAGGTCTATGGACCGCGGTCCATAGACCACACCATAGACCTCCCCACTGGCACCCATCCCTACACAGATAGATACATAACGCGTGTTTACTTATGTAACCCAGACTCGGACTGTGGCTATGGTTATGCCAAACGTTCGTTGCGACGTTTCTCATCGTTGCATAAAATAACATGTGTTACCTCGTCGTTTGGTTCGTGGCATCATCGTGTATATTACATGCAGGAAGTGAGTGGTTTGCATCAACTGTCATACATGCTGATCTATAGCGAGCCCCGAGTCTTTCTAAGACCAAGACTGAAAGAAAGGTCTTCTCGCTGCCATTGCGCACCGAGGCCTGATTGACACGAGTTGATTTGATGATTCGGCCTCGTTTAGCTCGACTTTCTTGTCTTAACTTCTCCCTTAACTTCCGCCTTTCATCATTGCACTCTTAAGTACCACTTCCCAGCTGAAATCTTCCATCACTAGATCATCAGCATCTGTCCATGCATAGAGGTTCCATGTATCGTCCGTGTCGCCGTCATCCTCACGAACGTCTACTTCCTCGTCGTAATCCGCATCAGACACTTCCCAATCCAATACCTGACTATTCTGCTCGATTTCAGCAGTGAAGAAACCATAGCAGCGTGCGATGGCTGCCCCCTGAATATCCTCCATCTCTTCGTAAAACCAGGCCTCACGGACCAGGTCATCAGAACGGCGACGAGCAGCGATTTTAATTACAAGGGATGGAAGGGCGTACTGATTAGTGTCGTCAATCTTAGCGTGTACACCGAACCCACTCTGCCATAGCCGAGTTTTCACCTTCCTGCGCACTATGATTCGAAGCAATAATCTATCACGAGTCGCTACTCTGTACGCAGCAGCTGAAAAAGCTTAGGACTTACATCTCACGAGATAGTTACCCCAGATGTGGCGGCACCAACTCCCTGGAATTGTAGCCGGCGGTCGGCCAGTCGCCAGCGCTTCGGACTCTTAAAGGTTCTTAGAAAACAAGTGCACGGGGTTTCCGGTGACGTCACTGAAACCCGGTGGGGTTTCGAGGGTTTCATAGGGTTTTGAGTGGTTTCCAAATAGAATAATCCTACGAATTATCTGAACTAAATTTATGTAACTCAACGTTTTCTACTCTAAACTTCAATCTACTTCCCTCACAAAGCGTTCAACCACTGCGCAGTCCTCGACCAAGGGCTTCGCCGGCGACGCCGGCCTCTAGTGGTGCGGCACGTGTGACCTCACTGGTGTGACCTCAGCGTTCCTTCAGCGCCCAGCGCCCATAGTGGTCCAGGTCCACAGGTCTATAGACCTTGCTCCCAGTAACGCCAACGCCCTCGGCACAACCTCCTTCGCGTGCCCATTCCGTGGAGTAGTACGGAGACGTTTATGTTCTATTATTTTCGCCATCTACCATTCTTTTCGATTTTTAGTCTTAATTCTTGCTCCTCTCCACGCACACCAGATAGTCGTTGACACCTACTCACAGGGATGACAAGAGCCCTTCTGAACCGCGTCGACTCCCCGTACAGGTGGAGTTTGGCCAAGAGCACGGCCGTGTCGCAACGTGTGCTGCACCGGAAAGCCTCGGGAGATAGTGCGAGCAGCACTGGGACGGGTGCCAGCTTTTGCGCCGAGGAACTACAACAAGTGAATACGGGCCGCGTAAGCACGAGTGCGTAAAGAACCGAGGTTACAAATGAGGAATTTGAATGCGTGATGTGGGACGTCGGACACGCAACACGCATCCGATGCAGCTTGTGGACGTGGGTTACATGTTCGTGGCCTCGTCCTCCGGGCCGTGGGAGGGCGTGGCGAGCAGCTTGAGCATGTGGAGGTGCAGTGCGTGCGCTGCGCGCGCGGCTCTGGCACGGGAGGTCTAGGGCTGTCCACGTGTGTTATGCCCCTGCCGCCGGACCGCGCTTCATGCCTCCAGGGCCGACACCGGGGGCATGTGCATGCGGGATGCTGATGGTGTCCTTCTGCACGACGAGAATCGCCGCAATTTGCAGCTCGTTCCGCACAAGTTCAATCACCCGCTCGCCTTCGCCCATCCTACAGCGCGCCGCCACCACGCACATGGGGAAGCGCACGAGCGGGGGGACGCACGCGTGCGTGCACAGCGCATTTGCGAGCGTCATGAGGGTGAGGAGGAAGGGCGCCCCCTCATGTAGCGTCGTGGGCGCGGGGTTTGCCAGCGTGGGCAATGGTTGAACACGCTTTGGCCTGCTCGAAGACGGTGTCGGCAGCAAGGGCGAGGAGAAGAGTGACTCGGGGTCGTCGTGGTGCAGGATGGGGGGAGCCGCCCCGCCCGTGCATCCGGACGCTCCGTGTGCGTCTGCTCCCTCGTCTCCGGCGTGGGGGCCACGGCTTGCGTGCACGCGATAAGGATGGCGACGAGGAGAAGTGGGCCCCATCGCCGTGGGGCACGCCGCCGGCGTCGCCTCGAGGTGGAACAGCGTGGTAGAAAGTACAATGTCGAGCGCTAGGGTTGTGCAAACCGACTTGGCGGTCTCCAGCGCGAGTAAGTATCGTCGTAACAGTTGACTATGGACTCGTTAAAGCTGATTCGCAGCGGCAGGGTCGCGCAGAGGAGCAGCGTTTCCGGAAGGACGAGTGGAGCAGAGAGTATGCATTTAGCGTTGGGACCGAGGACTAGTGAAGGCGATTTATGCAGAGTGTGTCCGTGCCACGGTGGGTGCTGCGACATTCAGACTTACAGGAGTATACACATTCTCATAAGGAGTCTTCTGAGATGCGTGTCAGATGCTCGCGATCGAAATCTGCAGCCAATGTCGGCGATGGGCACAAGATGTGCAAGACATCCGCACGTCGTCACTCGTGCTCCACAGCGGCGCCCGACATGGGCACGTGATGCACACGGGACGCGTTGGGTGGGGTTTGGGGTTGGTGCGCATTGCGCAAAACAGATGCTCACGTAATGCGCACGCCATCCCCTTAGTAATGGTCACCAGACGCCCAGCCTACGACTCAAACGGAACGCACATTCCTGCGATGGTGTTGGGGCAGGCAGATTGGTCAAGGTAAGTTGCAGGTAGCAGCTCGTCTGCCTCTCCAAGTAATAAAGCCACATCCTCCAGGTCTTCATCCTGTCCTACTCTTGGTATAGTGACTAACAGGATTTCTAAGGGGGTTGGATGTACATCCCGATACACCGTCAATTATTGACTCCTGAAGGAAGGTAAAACTACAAGTCAGCCTTACAGGCCACCATCCTGATTATGTCCGGCTAAAGAGCGCATACTTATGGTTCGGAAGAAATGGGTGGAAGGCCCCATAACGATTCCATGTGATGAGCGTTAATGGGTGGAGGGAGAGGGACTGTCAAAGCGAGGAGGTGGCAGGTGAATGTTAATATTCAAGAACGGCTCTCTCAATGAAACAGTTTTGCTCGACTTACCTCGGTGGCCGCTGCAGAACCTCGTACAACCTCCTTCAACAGAATTCTGCAGCATCCTCATGATCGGTGCGGCTGTCACCACATACCCAGCCTCATATTTCTGACTTCCTTGGGGCGCCGATCCATCCTACCACCCTACCCTCGTCATACTCCTGTTCCATAAGCCTCCTTCAAAGAAGATATCCTGGTCGTCGTCGCCGCCGTCTCTTAGTTTTCTCTTTGAAAAGAGGTGGAAACCATTGCGCTCTCGGATATGGACACATGGGTATGGGTATCGGCATGGGCATGACGGCTAGGCTGAAAACGAGGCGTATATTTGTTAATCGCAAGCGCACAGAGCAGAAGATTTGTGATGAAACAGTCACAAGTTCACTCGCCGACTCAGCATCACCGCATCCCTTGTTGCAGGACACAGCTCAGTTCGTCTCAACATGTTTTCCTATGTTATCCTTATGAGTGCGCTTCGTGGGCCACGATCTTTCTCCCCTTCTGCGGGTTCATATGTCCCCCTCTCCGATATACACTGTCGAGCTGGCAGCTTTTCACCCTCCTGCGGACACATGTACCATTACTTCACCTCAGCTACACCCCATGTATATGACTACGTCACTACAAACTTCATTCCGAGGAGCGCGATCAGATCCCAAACAGACCCCATTCTCAGCTCACATCCCATTCAGAACAGATGAACAGATCAGGTCGAGCCCTCGCGGGCGTTTCTTTTTATAACGAAAACCAGTGTCAGTGCAACGTTTCTTCTGAGGCTGCATATTGATGCATGTGTTTCGCGCGTTCTTGTTTCGAATTCATAATTATCCATTTATTCGACCCTGAAGAGCAGGCGAAAGTCATGGGGCTCGTTTTTGAATGCTTGTTCTATCACGCTCCGCGGCTCCGGTCATCCACCAGGACCACCAGACCACAGAATCCGTAGACCGCTCACCGACGGCAAGTTTTATTTTGTGTGGGAAGTTCATGTTATCATTGTTCGAAAGCACTTTACCTTTACTCAGTACGACTTGTGGAGGATCACAATGCGCTAGCACTGCATATGCTCTACATCCCCTACATCTACTTGACACCTTCTCCTTCGCTTCAGCGGACACATTCCGGTCCATTTCTTGTGGCAAAGGATGTTTCAGCTCCGTCATTGTGCAAGCAAGGCTTTTCATGCAGGGAATGCTCGCCCTCCTCGCCTCGCGTGCCACGGGCATGTCATCCAGCATCGAGCAGCGGGAGAGCGAGGGGAAACACGGCGCTGTGCACCCTGGCAGGGCGGGCGCGGCACAGGCACGGGAAACGCTGCTAGGTTACTTACACAGCAAGTACTGTCCCACAAAAACTGGAGAGTAATTAACATCTCGGCAAAAAAGAGCGTACCACTGACTTTGGAGAATGGCGGGAGCATCGACTCCAATCTTAAATGTGTGGACCATTGTCGTTTCCGTAGGGTGGCCTTTGCAGATCCAGACTTTACAGTAATTAGACTCGGCGTACTTCAGGAAGGTAATCGCGGGCGTGGCCTTAATGTGGCTAGGGGTGGAACAACACACCCGGCAGCCACGCCGACAAGAATACTAATAATTTTCAGGAAGGGAGGCCTAAACAACTCCGTGAGAACTATGGTTGTGAATGATAAGAAACAGATGCCGATAAATTCAGGAGAGCCCCATGGGAGCTGCTGCTGTCAAAACGTGGTGGGAAATCTGACATAGTCCCTTGGTGGGGCACAATTGGTAGCCGTTGGCTCCGCCGCCTGAGTTAAGTGCACACGAGGCACCGACGAGAGAGCTCCCGATCAGAAGGACCAGAATACCTGTAACGTATACGCCCCGTAAGTAAGATTGTCAAGTGGTGGATGGAAGGTATCATATTCTACCTGTTATCGGCGGGAACAGTCGTGTGATGGACAAAAAAGAAAAACATTTCTAGGAAGGAACACACCAGAGCGGTACCTGTTGTAGAAGTATCAGCTTGTGCGTGGAAAGGAGAAGAATTAAAACTGGAAATATAAAAGGATGGAAGACAGCGAGAACAATGTAGAACAGAAACGTCTCCACACTGCTCCACGGGCTGCGCACACGAAAAGGTTGCGCCGTAAACTAGCAAGTCCAGACCGGAGCTATGTACACCGGCGCATAGAAACGACAGAAGCAGCAGAAGCAAGTAATGGAAGCACCCAGCGCCAAATTCCGAGCGACAGGAGAAGACAGAAGCGCCGTCGCAGCAAGTTACCGAGAGAAGGGAAGAAGCCAGGAAGTGACATAAGGTGTAGCCAGAACCCGAAGCAGAGCTCCGGACACGTGGCCGCCATGCGCAGGGCGGAATTCACCGGGGACGGCTCAGGTGGGCCGTGGGAGAAACCGTCGTCACCCGTGGGCGGACTCAGCGGAACCTCGGACACGGCAGAGCAGACAGAACGACATTTGTGTATATAAATAGACCGATCGCGCCGCGTATCACAGCAGCACCCACTGGTTCACACTAGACTAAAGCCCCTCGACCCGGGGCTAAATCCGAACATTCCATATCTGTTCCACTCCTGCACATCGGCCTTGGCCCTCCTCTGCGCGCTGCGCGATGCCCACACATACACCCTGCTCGCGCGCCAAGAAGTACGTTCTCCCCGTGTCCGACAGTGTGGCGGCGAATGCGGGTGCCTGGCGCGCACGTGGCAACTCCTGGCACGTGTCCAAAACGTCAGTGCTTCCCCACGCTCATTTCCCAAGAAGAGCCCAGCTCGATCAACTCGTGTCCGACACATGCCAGGAGGTGCCGCAGTTTATATCACGATCGTGATCGAAGTGATCGATCGGCGATCAAATGGATTGATGTTATACCTATTTAGGTTGGATTCGCGTCATGCCACAAGGCACGCATCAGTTTGGGAAGCAGAAGCCCTGAAGCTTGCAAGCATTCATCGCGAGACGCGCGCGCCTGCTCCGATCTTCCAATCCTTGTTTGGATTCTCGGCACCCGGCAGCGCGCGGTGCCGCACTTACCTTCGATTCGGTTGCCACTCATCCCAGGTGTTAGGTACGCACCGGTGAATTATGTAAGGGTCGGTATCCTGAACCTGTGCCTTGATCTGTGCGAGGTTGTAATCATGGTGTACGAAGAACGTTCATGGTGCTGACCTTCCGTGACAGAGACATTGACAGACACGCACCATACGGGCAAGCAGGACATCGACAGTACGACATTACATCAAACATGCAACCCTCCCCTGGCCGACGGTCCATCGCGCACAACGGTCAGCGGAGTCCTGAATCGAAGCCATCACACGGTCACGTCCTCTTGTTGATAGGGACTTCCAGGCGGTGGAGGGAATTGCAGGCGGGGGTGGAGGGAATTGCAGGCAAAGGCTTCCTTCGTGCGTATCGCGGCATACGGGTCTGACAGGAGCTCGGCCCTTGTTTTGTTGCTTCCTGCTGGTTGCTGGATCGCGTTCGGGTTTGTGACGCCGTGGGCGGCGTGGGGTCTGTGCTGGGCGGCATGGACCCTTTTTCTTTGGTTCGGTACGTTAGGGCTATTACTAGTATTTGCTAGCAGTGCTCTATGTGCCTTTTTGTAGTGAGTTTGAGTGATTAACAGCATTTTGGAAGTTTGCGAGCGTGAGAAAGTTTTTTTTCTTCACAAATCTTAACATCACGTATGTGTTCCTATGATCTTCGCAACAGAAGCTTACTATTCTGGCGTCAATCCCTAGCACTGAGGACCAATTGTGGCAATACGTGAAGACGGTTTACGCCGTGGGGGCCACAGATGCAGAAATAACTCGCATCCTCCGGCTTTATCCTGCAGACATCACCCAAGGGTCACCATACGATACTAGTCTTCTCAACGCGCTCACTCCCCAATTCTAAAGGCCTTGCGAGTTTGCAGGGGGAAATTTTCATTCAAGTAAATCTCTCTCGATAGCTCATGGAATGTCGGGAAAAAAACTTCAGGAGGGAGCCAGGGCCATAGCGATCCTTATGCTAGAGGAAGCGGCAAGAAATATTGGGGAGACGATGGCGCAGAAAGTGAGCGAAACGCTGAAAGAGGTGGTGGGAAAAGTCGAAGAAGTGGCGGAGATGGCATACAATTTGACTGAAGCGGCGCAAGTGGCGGTCCCAGGGGTGATCAGACAGATGGACGAAGCACAAGGGCAACTTCAAAGATTAGAGAATGTCAGGGCGCAGGGACCAGGAGGGATGACATACGCGACAGCGCTGAAAGGTAACGTACCTCTATCGCACCCGAACACCCTGGCGAGAGCCAGAGCCAGAGAAAGACAATTACTAATAGACAAGGAAACGGGCGATGGACAAGACACGCTCGGAAGCCTCACCGAGCAAGAACTAGTAGCCAAAGCCAACGAGGCAGTGGAGCAACTCGAAATGTCTGAAGAACTCGAATGCGGATGCTTCATAGGGGCCAAGAAACTAGCGAACGGAGGAATAGTATTCGAGCTGCACACTGCAGGAGCCGCAAAATGGTTACAGGAACACAGGAAATAATTCCTAGGAAAATTCAGCGGAACGGCCGTGATCAAGGATCGAGCAGTATCGGTAATCATCGGATACGTGCCGCTATCACACTCACCGGACGCCCTCGCAGAACTAAGGAAGATCGAACGTGAGTCTGGCTTGCCGGCAGACACTATCATCTTAACCAAGTGGATCAAACCGGCCCACAGGCGGACGGAGGGACAAAGGTCCGCTCATCTGATAGCCAAGTTCCACTGCAGACATAGAAAGGTTTTCTAGTCTGAAAAACTGTTCAAAAAACTGTAAAGATTTTCTGAATATTTTTAGTGTTTTTTATGTAGAAAAAACTTTAATAAAATTTTGTGTATTAATTAGAATTTGTCGAGCAAGAAAATTGGAAAAAAATCGAAGTTTTTTGCAGGGTTTTTTATGGGTTTCTTTGTGTTTTCACAAAGAAACTTATAAAAAACACATAAAAAACCCTGGAAAAACTTTAAACTTTTTTACAATTTTCTTGCCCAACAAATTCTAACAAAAACACGAAATTTTATTAAAGTTTTTTTACATTAAAAACACTAAAAAAAATTGGAATATCTTTACAGTTTTTAGAACAGTTTTTCAGACCAGAAAATTTTGATATGCCTCCAGTGTTCACGACAATGGAGGCGGCCAACATAAGCATAAGAGACGGAGTGGTCATAGCGGGAAAAAGAGCATGGGCCAGGAGGATGAAGAAGGAGCTGAGGAGATGCCTCAAGTGCCAGAGGTACAACACGAGGCATATGGCGGTGGAATGCAGCGGACCGGAAACATGCAGCACGTGCAGGGGAAGCCACAGAACAGCGCAATGTGAAGAGACTGACCCAGCGAAGTTCAGATGTGTCGGATGCGACAAGCATGGCCACGCATCCTGGGACCGCACGTGCCCTGTATTCGAAGCAGCATGGGGAACGGTGGAGAGAGCCGACCTGGAACACACATACAAGTACTTCCTGAACGACAGCCCATGGACATGGGAACAACGGGGCGCAGCGGAAGAAGAGGGAGCGTCGGACGAAGTGATGAGAAGGGCGAACACACTAGGAAACGCAAGACAGCACCATGAGGCGAACCAATGGCATGGCGGAGGTGCGAATGGAGGAAGCTGGCAGCAAGGCAGACACAACAGGGGTGGAAACCCACCCACAGGACACCAAGACCAGTTGTGGGCGAATCAGCATAGCAGACAGAGAAGATTAGATGAGTACGGCATAAGGCCGGGTCAGACAGAGGAGCGCCAATGAGCTCATTGGCCGAAGACACTTCCGACCTCTACCGTGGATGAACGAAGAAAATGCACACAGACGACACCTACGAGTTTGACAACACAACGTGAACAAGTCGCTCACAGCCACAGCAGATCTCTTAGCTGGATGCCACCCGGAGACATTCGACATCATAGCCACACAGGGACCGTACATCGACCTTCTGGGGAATGCTTGGGCCTCACACCACTGGTACTCAATATATCCCGAGACACACTTCCTGTCAGGGGACACCCTGTTTTCCATTTCCAGTTCCAACACCACACCCAGTTCCGACTCCATTTCCGACTCCAGTTCCGGTTCCGATTCCATCTCCGCCTCCGCTTTCGGAAATGATTCTGCTTCTGGGAGAACTTCCACCAGTTCTGTTCGCTTTGCCAGTTCCACTCCAATTTCCGACTTCCACTCTCAGAACAGTGTCGGAAATCAAGCGACTCGCATAATAGGTGGCATCAAGGGTCGATCAAGGGTCAGGGAGGTGAGGGGGATGCAGGGTTGATGGCGGGTGCCAAGTGTTGTCCCTGGTTGCGCAGCGTAGTATAATATGGGCTCGCTGACATTGGGGGTCCTTAGACTTTTCTCTTTGGATTTCCCCTTGTCAGGTGAGAATCCCCTCTCTTGTATACTCTATTCATTTATACATACTTTGGATTTCCCGATTTCCCCTTGTCAGTTGTGTGGTAGTGTGATCTCCACAACCAGCCAGGGTTGCCCTTACACTTCCGAGACCGCAGCAAATGCACCAGATCCATGATACTGGTCAACAAAAAATTGGCTACCAACGCCTGGGCAGCGGTAGACGTAGGCACACCGGACGCCACGGCAGTGAGGATAAAGACTGAGACCAGTGTTGTGCTAATATACAACATATACTGTGATTGCACACATTCTGACGCTATAAAATATTTACAGAAACATATGCAGGAAAACGCCAGGAGCAAATGCCCGCAACGGGAAAACATCAAGGGAGTGATATGGCTGGGGGACTTCAACAGACATCACCCGCTATGGGATGAGGAGAGAAACACCCATCTGTTCACTCGAAGCAACTTGGACGAGGCTCAGATATTGACGCCGCCACCGATCACGACTTACAGATGGTGCTGCCGAAAGGAATACCCACACTGAGATCCATGTCAACAGGAAACCTCACCCACACTGACAATGTATTTGCTTCCACAGACATGATACAGGCTATCCTGAGCTGCGACACAGTACCCGAACACCAGCCTGCGAAAAGCAACCACTTCCCTGTGGACACAGTCCTCGACGTCTCTCCAGCCAAGGTCGCCCACACGCCAAGAGCAAACTTCAGGCAAGTGGACTGGGAGGACTTCAACAGGGAACTAAAAGAGCGCCTCAGAAGTAGCACGGCAGAAGCGGAACCGACCAGCATGCAGGAGTTCGAACGACAGCTCAAAGCGGTCACGACAGCCATAGCTGAGACGGTGGAAGAGAAAGTTCCCAAAACTAAGCCATCTCCCTACATGAATAGATGGTGGTCAGCTGAACTGACGCGTGCCAGAGCAGAAACCAGGAAAATCGGCAGAAGGTCATACGCGCAGAGGGGAGACCCAACCGACAAAGCACATGATGACTACAGAGCTGCCAGGAACCAGTACGTGAATGCAGTCGAGAAATCAAAGCAGGAGCACTGGGACGCGTTCCTAGAGGAAGTCAGCAGGAAGACAGTGTGTACAGCGCACAGATACGCGTCGGCGGATGCGTTGGATGGTGGGAGAGCGAGGATACCAACCCTCACAGCAAGAAGAGATGATGGGACAACATGCGTGGCAGCCATGAAAGAGCAAAAAGCGGAAATGTTATATGATACCTTTTTCCCGGAAGTGAGGGCTGAAGCGGAAGAAGTGCCAACCAACTACGAGTACCCGGAACCGGCTTTCGACTACGAGCCCATCACGGACATGCAGATAATGAGGGCAGTTGAGAAGCTTAACCCCTTCAAGGCCCCAGGGTCTAACGGTATCCCAAATGTTGTGATCAAGCATAGCATTAACATGTTGCTCCTGTATCTAGGCCCGCTGTTCAGAGCCACCTTCAGCTTAGACACCTACCCCAAAGAGTGGAGGGAATCGGTCACTAAAGTTCTGAGGAAGCCAGGCAAGCCGAACTATACGGTTCCAGGAGCATACCACCCTATTGCTCTCTTCGACACGATAGGCAAGGTACTGTCGGCTTGTGTAGCGGAGGATCTGGTGAAGATGACCAAAAAGCATCACCTACTACCCAGCAACCACTACGGGTGCAGACCAGGGTGCACCACCACCGATGCGCTACACCACGTAGTGTCAGCTACCAAGGACGCATGGAGGAGGGGAAGAGTGATGGGAATTCTCTTCCTGGATATCAAAGGTGCATTCCCAAGTATCGTGCTTGACAGACTGATACACAACATGATGTGGCGAGGAATACCTGTGGAATACACCACTTGGATACGCAGAAGGGTCGAGGGCTGACACACTGTGATAAGCTTCGACGACCACATGGCACCAGCGAGACAAGTCAAGCGTGGGATGGACCAAGGGTGCCCGGTGTCAGCTATAGCGTACCAGTACTACAATGCAGATCTGTTGGAGACAGTCAACCGCAGAAACAGAGAGGACTGTGTGGGCTTTGTAGATGACACCACCATCATGGCTGAAGGGGCGAATTTGCAGGAAGCCTTCGGCAAGCTCAGAGACATCATGACCAGAGCTGCAGGCGCCATGGAGTGGGCCAACAAGCACCAATGCTCGTTTGAGATGAGCAAGTTCGGCCTCATAGGGCTCACCAGGAGGAGGGAGAAGGACCCTGGGAGGCCCAGCAGAACCATGCCCACAGCAAGGCCATCCATCACAATAGGTCGCCACACCATCAAGCCGACCACAACTCACAAATGTTTGGGCGTAATCTTGGACCAGGAGCTGCGGTTCAGGGAGCACACAAACTACACGCTCAAAAAAGACGAGAAGTACATAGCGCAATACAGAAGGCTGGCGAAGATGACAAAAGGGACCACAGCTAAGCACATGAGACAATATTACCTCGCCGTCCCCGTCCCCAAAATGCTATACACCACTGACGTGTTCCTCACACCAGGCATGAGATACAACAAAGGCACCAAAGGCTTTGTAAACAAGCTCACGAGAATTCGAAGACAAGCAGCACTATCTATAACGGGGGCCATGAGCACCACCGTGAACGACACGCTAGATGCACATGCTAACTTGCACCCCTTCCCGCTGCTAGTCGCTAAAGTCATGCATAGAGCTGCGGTCAGAATAGCCTGCCTACCAAGAGAACATCCACTCGCTGCCAGGGCGCAGAAGGCAGCCAAAAGATACGTCCAAACACACAGAACCCCCCTTCACGAGATGATGCACGTGTTTGATCTGCAGCCCGACGAAATGGAAAAGGTACACCCAGTCCTTCTCGGACCAAAATGGTCCCCTCCCATGAGACCAGGATCCCTCAAGACAAACAGCGTGCCATCGACGAGATCAAAGAGGAGGCGGCGGACGCAGTGATATACACAGACGGCTCAAGCATCGGGGGGGCATAGGGGCGGCAGCGATACTATACAGGCACGGCGTCGAACAGCAAGTGGTCAGGCTACACATGGGCACCGAGCAGGACCACATGGTGTTCGAGGCAGAACTAGCAGGAGCGGCACTCAGCGCCAAACTACTGAGAGCAGAGAGAGGAGACAGGTATGTCATAGCGGTGGACAGCCAAGCTACTATACGGACAACCAGGAAAGAAAAACCCATGCCCGCGCAGTACCTTGTAGATGTGCTCCACATTCAACTACAAGCTGTCCACCAGCGTCAGCCCGAGACAAAGGTGGTCATTGTTAAAGATTAAGAGCAGCTGATAGTGAATAGAATAGTAATTTAGATTCAGACTTCAGTTTGAAGTCGAATCGAGTGGGTTTATAGAAATGAAGATATAGAGGAAACACAGTGTGTGTCAGGGGACACCCTGTTTTCCATTTCCAGTTCCGACACCACACCCAGTTCCGACTCCATTTCCGACTCCGTTTCCGGTTCCGATTCCATCTCCGCCTCCGCCTTCAGAAATGATTCCGCTTCTGGGAGAACTTCGACGTGCTGAAGCAGCACGTTGCTCGCTTCTCTGGCCGCCTCTTCGGTGAGTAGTATTGCTACTGCTCTGGCTCCCTCCTCGAGTGTTTTGCCGGAGGAGCTGTGGGCGAGGGAAAGGAGGACGTAGCTGAGCTGGTCGGCGGTGGCCGGGTTTTCCCTTGCGAGGAATCCGTGCTTGTCGAGGAATGTTCGAGCTTGGTCTTTGGTGCGTACTGAGGCGTGAGGATCTGCTAGAAGGTCAGCTTTGCTTTTGCTGCCCGTTTGCTGGCTGCTGGCCCTCGTGCGCAGTGACGTTGTCGCTGGGGCTGTTTGGGCTTCCGCGCTGGCTGGCATGCCCTTTTTTGTCTTTTTGTTAGTGCGGGCTTTCAGGCTGTTATTATCGCCAGTCTGGGATGTACTATCTATCTTAGAAGTGTGTGTGTGTGTGGGATTTGGTTTTTTTATGGTATCGATGGTGGTGGTAGGCGTGAGAAAGCTCTCGATTGTGATATGAACTGCGCCACCTCCTGGCACGTGTCCAACACGAGGGAGTTGATCGAGCGGGGCTCTTCAACGTTTTGGACACGTGCGCGCCAGGCACCTGCATTCGCCGCCACACTCTCGGACACGGGGAGAAAGTACAATGGCTGGCTTGTTTGCGGCACGAGAAGGGTGTATATATGAGTATCGCGCAGCGCGCAGAGGAGGACCGAGGCCGAGGTGCAGGAGTGGAACAGATATGGAGTATTCGGATTTAGCCCCGGGCACAGGGGCTTTGGTCTAGTGTGCGCGAGCGGGTACTGCTGTGATGTGCGGCGCGATCGGTCTATTTATATACACAAATGTCGTTCTGGCTGCGTCCTCCCACGGGTGACGACGGTTTCTCCCACGACCCACGTGACCCGCACGGGTCCCCGGTGAATTCCGCCCTGTGCATGACTGCCACGTGTCCAAGCTCTGTTCGTGCGGCTACATGTTATGTAACTTCTCTTCTCTCGGTAACCCGCTTCTGCCCCTGTCGTGCTTCTGTCGTCAATCGGAATTGGTGGGTGCTTCCATTGCTTGCTTCTGTGGCTTCTGACGTTTCTATGCGCCAGTATACATAGCTCCGGCCCTGACTTGCTAGTTTACGGCGCAACCTTTTCGTGTGCACACTTGAGGAGTGTGGAGACGCTTCTGTTCTACACTGTTCTCACCATCTCCCATCCTTTTATATTTTCAGTTTTAATTCTTGCTCCTCTCCAGGCACAAGCTGATCCTTCTACGTCAGGTACCGCTCTCTGCCGCCGATCACAGGTAGAATATAATACCTTCCATCCACCGAATGACAATATTACTTACGGGGCGTATACGTTACAGGTATGGTGGTCCTTCTGATCGGCAGCTCTGTCGTCGGTGCCTCGGGTGCACTTAACCTGCCAATGGTGCCCCACAAGGGGACTATTTCAGATGTCCCACCACGCTTGTACCGCGGCTGCTGCCATGGGGCTTTCCTGAGTTTATCGGCATCTGACTTTTCAGCCATAGGTCTCATGGAGTTGTTTGGGTCTCCCTTCCGGAAAAATATCAGTATTCTTGTCAGCTTGGCTGCCGGATGTATTGTGGCGGGTGCAACTGGCCACATTAAGGCCGCGCCCGCGATTACCTTCCTGTGGTATGCCGCGTCTAATTACTGTAAAGTCTGGATCTGCAAAGCTGTCCTGCGAAAACGACAAGGGTCCATACATTTAAGAGTGGAGTCTGGCTCCCGCCATTCTCCAAAGTCAGTGGTTTTTTGCTGACATCTTAATTACTCTGCAGTTTCTGCGGGACAGTGCTTGCTGTGTAAATAAACTAGCAGCGTTTCCCATGCCTGTGCCGCGCGCACGGCGCCCCATTTCCCCTCGCGGTCTCGCTGCTCGATGCTAGATGACATGCCCGTGGCGCGCGCTGCATGAAGATCCTTGATTGCACGGTGACGGCGTCGAAAGGTCCTTTGCCACAAGAAATGGTATCCGCTGAAGCAAGCGAGGTGTCAAGTAGATGTAGGGGATGTGGAGCATGTGCGGTGCCAGCGCGTTGTCATCCTCCACGAGTCATACTGAGTAAAGGTAAAGTGCTTTATCTGCAAGCGCTCGAGGTCGGCTTCATCCTCATCATCCGAAATGCTAGACAAGCTAGATAAACAGGGAGGGTGTTCGTCACGGGCCACATGTTGAGGAATGGACTTCGATTCCCGGTCGATGTTGTTAGGCGAAAGATATATAGTACATGGATAGAAGGAAACGCTGGACCATTCCGAGTCGATTCTTCAGAGGAGATTAGGTTAATATGGGGATGCTCTCGTTTTCTCGCGTTTTCTGTTTTGGCGTCGAAGAGAGAGCTATTGGACACTGGGAGCACGGACACTACATGATCTCATGTGACATTGTCAACAAACTGCAGAGTGCAGACCAGGGTAACCGGCAGCGTCCGGCGGCTACAGATCTGTCTCACAAGGCATTCTGGCAGCAAGCAGAGGACGCACAGCTCAATTTTGTCCGTATTTTCCATATCAAAAAGGGCTATGACCTGACAACTGCCGCACATAATTTCTGAACGAGGTCCCACGACTCCAACAGGCGCTATGTCCCACCGGACTGATAGTTTCCATTAGTGGAGTCACAGCTGGGAGCAGCACTACGTCAAGCTTCAAGAACGCATGTGACCTGGCGCAGCAGAGGCACCGAACATGATGTCAGGGACGTCGCACTCGACCGCGCTGTTCCACCTCGAGGCGACACCCGCGGCGTGCCCCACGATTGCGCACGCCCCATGGGGCCCGCCTCTCCTCGTGTCCAACCCCCTCGCGTGCACCCTAGCCGTGTCCCCTGCGCCGGAGATGGCGGAGCAGACGCACGCGGGGCGGGTACCCCCATTCTGCACGACGATGACCCAGAGTTGCTCTTCTCCTCAACCCCATCACCACCACCGTCTTCGAGCAGGCCAAAGCATGCTCTCAGGAACCATCGCCCCCGCTGGCAAACCCCGCGGCCACGACGCTCCATGAGGGGGACCCCTTCCTCCTCACCCTCACGAGGCTCGCAAAGGCGCTCTACACGCACGCGTGCGTCAGCCCCGCTCGTGCGCTTCCCCATGTGCGTGGTGGCGGCGTGCTTTAGGATGGGCGAAGCCGAGCGGATGATTGAACTTGTACGGAACGAGCTGCGCATGGCGGCGATTCTCGTCGCGCACAAGTACACCATCAGCATCCCACATGCACATGCCCCCGGAGTCGGCCCTGGAGCCATGAAGCGGGGTCCGGCGGAAGGGGCATAACCCACGTGGACAGACCTAGACCTTCCATGCCAGACCCCCGCGCGCACAGTTCACAGCTGCTCGCCACATCCTCCCACGGCCCCGGGGACGAGGCCGCGAACATGTACCCCACGTCCACAAGCTGCATCGGGTGCGTGTTGCGTGTCCGACGTCCCACATCACGCATTTAAATTCCTCATTTTTAAGCTCGATTCTATACGCAATCGTGCTGACGCGGCCTGCTTTCATGCAGGCACCCTCCTGGCATTCGACGGACGGGTCCCTGCCCGTGCACCCGCGCTCGTCCTCGCCGCCCCTGCCCACACACCCACCCCGGCCGTCTTTTCCTCCTGCGCCCCCACACCGCCGACCCTCGCCTCTGCCTGCCCCCCACCCCCTCCGGCTCCTCCTTCGACCTCTCCACCACCATCCCTGCCTCAATCCACGCCCGCTGTCTGCGACCAAGGTCAACCCACTCACGTCATCCCCCCTGTCCACTGCCCGCTCTGTCTCCGTGTCCGCAGTGTGCTGGGCACGGGGCGCTTCGCATTCTCCCTTGTGATCGCAGCGCTCACACAGCCGCCGATCATGATGAACGTGCTGCGGAAGCGCTGACGCTGTGCATGGGACAGCGCGGGGCCCCGGCCGACCATGAACCCTTCCATGCGTGTGCCCGCATGGGTCATGCCGGCGCTGAGCATATGAAGGAGCGCTGCACCCGCAGACGCAGCGGGGCGGGCATGGTGCGTAGTCTGAGGTCTGGGTACAGGTAGCACGAGCCGTGGCGTACGGTTGGTGCACAGATATTCCCCCTCGCATAGCATTGAGAACATACTGACACTTGGTTCTTCCAATTACAACGACGGTAGTAGCAATTATTTACACAGACTACACTACAGCCTGTGCCAAGTCACTCACCCTTCGTTTCTTCTCGCATCATCTCCTCGTCACTTCCTTCGCGCTCGCTTCTCCTTGCCCATTTATTTCTTCCAGGTACAGTAGCTCAGTAAGCGTTGTATAGGTGGGATGTGGGTGATATAGAGTGTAAATACACAGAAGGAGAAGAAGGAGGGCTGTCTCGTGCTTGAGCACTTTCATAGTAAACCCAAAGTACCAATCGCAATCTCACCTGAGTCCCACTTCCAAATCACCACCAGCATGCAACTGATAGCTGAAGCCCCGGCGGCGGCCATGCAAATACGGCCTCGGCACCAGGACGGGTTGCCTTATTGGGCAGTTGAGCGTACACAGGGGACCCACCTTTTGTCTGTGAGCAAGGTGGTCACCACGCTTGACGCGGCTGCATCCCCACTCCCATCCCTCCATCCACAAGGTCCTCATACGCGTTCTCCTCTATCTGCGCTGCAGCTTAATGTATGGCAGCGCAGGGCTCTCCCTTATCTCATACATGGCTGATGCAGCGATGGAACCCGTCCCAGTGCTGCTCGTACTATCTCCCGAGGCGGTTCGGTGCAGCACACGTTGCAACACGGGCGTGCTCTTGGCCAAACTCCACCTGTACGGGGTGTCGGCGCGGTTCGGAAGGGCATTCTCGTCATCCCTGTGAGTGGGTGTCAGCGACGCAAGAAGTAAAACTAAAAATCAAAAAGAATGGGAAACGGCGAAAATAATAGGACATAAACGTCTCTACACTCCTCCACGGAATGGGCACGCGAAAGAGGTTGCGCCGTACAGCAAGTGGGGACTGGAACTATAACCGGCGCACGTAACGACGGAAGCAGCCGAAAAGGCAATCAGTGGAAGCATCCAGCGCCAAACTCCTCTTGGCAACAGAAGCAACAGGGACAGCGGCAAGTTGCCAAGATCAGGAAGAAACGCAAGAAGAGTCTATAGTCAGGAACCCGAAGTGAGGAACCCGAAGCCAGGAACCCGAAGCCGAAGGAATACGTGGCGGCATGACAACTCATCTCTCAAGCGCCGGCTGAGTCACGTGGAAGAAACCGTCGTCATCCGTATACTTTGGGGACGTAGAAGAGCCTCGGATACGCAAAGCAGACAGAACAAAGGCCAGGAAAACGCGGTACGTGTCTGCATAGCGCATCAGGCCACCTCATTGACACAACACTGCCCACGCCCAGCAACTACACGCTGCGCCGCACGTAGACAGACAGGATCACGGGCGCGCCGGCGCGGGGGGTAGAGGGCCGACGCACAGGTAAGAAGATGGGAGGAATGGCTCCAATGGAATGCCCTCCGGAGCCGGCCATCTTCCATTATGAAAGTGTACCATCCCACGGGGATCCGCGCTCTAGCTCTATCTCCGGTTCCCTCAAATCCCATGACTGTCTGAACTGGTCTGGAGAGCGGTAATATTCTGCGGTGGGTGGATTCAATCGTACCATCGTCCACGTCGTGTTCATCATTGAAGCTGTAGATGGGACCTCCGCAATAGAGCACTCCCTCTGGAACGAATCACGCTCGCGCACTCATCGTCCGTACTATCAATGGAGTAGCGGTTAGCCAGTATGAATGAGACAGGCTTGGGGTGGTTCGCAACGAGTGGGATGGATCGCCAAGTGAAGATATTTGCGCCTGTACTAATCAGCACCGGACAGTTTGGTCTCACACGCGTTGCAGGTTTGGGACCTCTGCTTGCCGCCAGGGGCTTCCATTCCCGCGCGATCTCCACGCGATGCTACTGAATAAGAATATGGGCCCGAGGTCCTTCCGTACGCTTCACACGCCCTTCCCGGTGCGTGTTGGCGACCGGGCTACGATTGCGAGGTTGCTGTGTGTATTGGGGCTTATTCATCTGTCGTTTTTTGGTCGTTATTCAATGGTAATGGTGTACAGATCGTGTCTAACAACGATTCTGAGAGCGAGACCGTCGAGATTTGGGACATACGTCGTGCTTGGATCGGTAAGTGGGCTCTGGATGACGCGGAGGGCGGCATCACCGGTACGCGGTGAACATATTCAGTTGTGTTCGTGTGCAGACTTGCCAGGCAGCCATCGCCTTTGCCGGCTCGCACAAACTGTGGGCGCAACACGTCAGCGGCACGTTTGCACAGCACGACCTCCGGGAAATCTTCAGACCACTCTACGCCATTCCAAGAGTGGCCATGTCCTGGACTGCACGGCAGTCTCGCGTCTGTCGCCAACACCCAGCCAGTCGTCGAACTGCCATGTGATGATGTGTGAGCTTATAGATATCGATGTTTATCTCTCTCATTAGCAGCCCATACGGTGTGGACACGCTGCAAGAGCTATGCCTCCGCCCCCAAAGCAACGAGTGATCCTGTTTATGTGCCCTATCAACAAACCCTTGGCGTGGAAGACAATTCTCTTTTTGACCACTCGGCCTTCGAACCCCTGGCAAAATCGTATGTCTTCGATGGAGACAGGCTAAGAGTATGCGAAACTAACACGGAGGTAGGGTCCTTATCTTTCACACTCTTAATGGGGTTTAACGAGTCTGCAGCGAGCAAGGGAGGCTGGACAATTCCATGCTGCTCAGACGTGGCTGCTGCTCCTGTCCCAGCTTGTGGACTTGGAAGATACGTCACTGACTTCTGAATACTCCTTGAAGCCGTCGTCGCATATCGAGCTAGCTCCCACATCTGTGTCAGCTTCTTCCCTCCGTGGCCTCGACTTTTTCAATGGCCATACCGCCCCCGCTCCGGTTACATCCGGGAGCACACGTATTGACACGCGTCCCATTGAAACAAGCCCGTTATCGTACCGCACGAGAGCTGATAAGCGAAAAAAGCACCCTCCTC